>JBBGZY010001925.1:1242500-1256109 GCA_037952925.1 Lithobates clamitans
GAAGAGCTTACAATCTATGATGGTATACAAAGGAGGATATTGAAGGCAGAAGAGCTTACAATCTATGATGGTATATATGGGAGGATACTGAAAGAAGAAGAGCTTACAATCTATGATGGTATATAAAGGAGCATATTGAAGGCAGAAGAGCTTACAATCTATGATGGTATACAAAGGAGGATATTGAAGGCAGAAGAGCTTACAATCTATGATGGTATATATGGGAGGATACTGAAAGAAGAAGAGCTTACAATCTATGATGGTATATAAAGGAGCATATTGAAGGCAGAAGAGCTTGCAATCTATGGTGGTATATACGGGAGGATACTGAAGGCAGAAGAGCTTGCAATCTATGAAGGTATATAAAGGAAGGATACAGTAGGTAAAGGAGCTTACAATCTATGATGGTATAAAAAGGAAGATATTGAAGGCAGAAGAGCTTGCAATCTTTGATGGTATACAAAGGAGGATTTGAAGGCAGAAGAGCTTACAATCTATGATGGTATAAAAAGGAAGATATTGAAGGCAGAAGAGCTTGCAATCTATGAAGGTATATACGGGAGGATACTGAAGGCAGAAGAGCTTGCAATCTATGGTGGTATATACGGGAGGATACTGAAGGCAGAAGAGCTTACAATCTATGGTGGTATATAAAGGAAGATATTGAAGACAGAAGAGCTTACAATCTATGGTGGTACCACAGTATAAGTGAGTGACATAAGAGCGCACACAAGTGGACATCTATGGGTAACTTTCCGGAGCTTTCATTGGAACAAATAACAACCCGGATCCCAGTGACTTCTCTATTTTTAGCTCCTCGGCGGGTTTAATGAGCCTTTTATTTATTATTTTTTGCATTCTATGCTCCTGGAATTCTAATACTTAACATTCCATCTCCTCTAATCTCCGGACACTTTCACACTCTTCTCATGTTCTTCTGGAGTTGGTACAGAGAATGAAATTCCATGTCAGCAATTGTCCAAAACAGTTCTCTTCAATACAGCCAACTAAGGCAATCTCCATGGTATTGTAGGAGCAGGAAAACTGGGACAAAGTTCAAGGAAGGCAAAAACTTAAATTTTTTTTTTATGTTCTTTTCGGATAGCGTTATGGAGGGTTATAACCCCTGTCAGGTTGTTTGCCATCTGTGTCCCATTGGGGAGATTTTCCTTCACTTCCTGTCCCATAGCCAAAACAGGAAGTGAGAGGAAATCCCTCCAAAATGTTGCCTTTAGTTCTACTTCAATGCACCTCTTCCTCTGGGCTCAGAGGAAGTGGGTTGAAATGATGCTGGCCATCACACTAAGGACATCTGGCAGCAGAAAAGAGTACTCCTTTCTCTGTCCACTCACAGGTTGGAGGTGGGTCCGGGGGGACCTGGGCTCAGAGGAAGTGGGTTCAAATGATGCTGGCCATCACACTGAGGACATCTAGCAGCAGAAAAGACTACTCCTTTCTCTGTCCACTCACAGGTTGGAGGTGGGTCTGGGGGGACCTGGGCTCAGAGGAAGTGGGTTCAAATGATGCTGGCCATCACTTTGAGGACATCTGGCAGCAGAAAAAAGTACTCCTTCTTTTTCTGTCCAGTCACAGGAAGGGGGTGGGTCTGGGATGACCTGGGCTCAGAGGAAGTGGCAGTCACAGGTTGGCGGTGGGTCTAGAGGAGTGGCTCCCAACTTACACGGCATATGGGGTCTCCCATGTGGCCCCCTGATATCACCAAAGGGCCACATACAATATTTATTTTATGTATTGCTAGAAAAGACTGTCAAAGGCTGAAGACTTACAAGAGGAGATGGTCAGAGGCTCTGGTACAGGAGTTGTTGGGAGAGACTGGGGGACATGCTACATAAAACTGCAGCTAACACAGCCCCCCATTACAAATCAAATCTCCCACAGCTGATCCAAGGGCCGTGCTGCAAACACCAAGGGGCCCCTCGGGGGCCGCAGGTTGGGGACCAGGGGTCTAGGGCGACCTTGGCTCAGAAAGGGGTTTGAAAAAATGGAGGACATCAGACTGAGGACATCTAGTGGTAGGAAAAAGTATTGCAGGGAAAATCTTGGGATTAAAAGGTGAATACTGCAGCAAAAGCTATTTTTTTTTAAATCTATTCTTTTAATTAATTTCATCTTTAGAGCTCTTCTTTAAAGTTGTGGAGAAAAGGGCTAGTGTCTTTACTCCCAATGCTTTCCAGCAAGATCCGGGGGAATAAGGAGAATCCAGGAGCGGAAGAGATCTCCCCCTTGCCGAGGCGCCCCAAGTGGAGCCAGGAGATGACATAATTATATTCGCTACATTTTTTTTCCACTATAATGCCACTTTTTATTATGGGGAAGGGGCACCGATCTTATAGTCAGATTGTCCAGACTGTGTTACAATAAAAAGAAATAACCCCCCCCCCCCCCCCAGGACAATACAGCAATCGTATCATTAGTAGTCATATTATCAGGTCACAGACATTATCCCCGGCCTGATACATCTAATCTCATCCAGAAACGACATCCGCCAGAGGGATTTACAAGGATGTCCGAGGCTTCTTAAAGGGACGGTGACAGTTCTAATCAAGTGATCAGGGCTAATGGTAGAATCAGGCCGGTCGGCCTCGGCTTATCCCCATAAAGGGAATTTGCTCTTCTTTCTTTGAGGTTTGACAAATAGCGGCGATGGAGACATCCTGACAGCAAAGCAGAAATAAAAATGTGATTTTTTTGCAAGGATTAAAACAGCAGTCTCTAAACTGCGGCCCTTTCCTTACCTTTATCAGGCCCTTGGGGCACTTCTCCTCCCACAGATAAGGGGCGCTATTCCTCCCACTCACCCTGACGGTGGGGTAATATTCCTCCCACTGACACTAATGATGGGGCACTATTAATGTCACTGACACTGACGATGGGGTCATACTTCAACAGTGGCGGCCCATGCATTGTGGCACGGGCACCGCCCCCCCAACACCTCCGCCGCCCTCCCTATCCATGTGCCCTGTACCTTTCAGGATGCCGGACACATGAGTTACTATGGCGGGGGGGGGGGGTGTATTTTGAAGCACGTGATAAGAGCCAGAGGCTTTAACAGGCTTCAAAAAAGGGTGGACTCGGGCGCGATCCTATCCTGTTGTGTGACATTTGCGAATAAATTTTCCTATGGTCACGCTACAGTTCCTCCCCGCCAATCAGGAGGCAGGTCTGTGAGACCTATTTGCCGACTGGCCAAAGCGCCAGGAGATCCTATAGGACCCCTTAGCGTTTCGGGGGAAGAGGAGATACACAGGGGAGGAAGCCTGAGGAGCGGACTCCGGAGCCGCCACTGCCCACACTGGAGGAGAGGAGGAGGACAGCCTCGCCATTGCAGAAGAGGAGGAGAGCCCCGCCACACAGCGGGTAAGTGCCGCTGAACCACCTGTGGGTGGTCAGTGCCGCGGGCTGTCCAGTGGGTGGTCAGTGCTGCGGGTGGCCCAGGGGGTGGTGAGTGCTGCGGGTGGCCCGGCGGGTGGTCAGTGCCGCGAGTGGTCCGGCGGGTGGTCAGTGCCGCGGGTGGTCAGTGCTGCGGGTGGCCCAGTGGGTGGTCAGTGCTGCGGGTGGCCCGGCGGGTGGTCAGTGCCGCGGGTGGTCAGTGCTGCAGGTGGCCCGGCGGGTGGTCAGTGCCGCAGGCGGTCCGGCGGGTGGTCAGTGCTGCGGGTGGCCCAGGGGGTGGTCAGTGCTGCGGGTGGCCCGGCGGGTGGTCAGTGCCGCGAGTGGTCTGGCGGGTGGTCAGTGCTGCGGGTGGCCCAGTGGGTGGTCAGTGCTGCGGGTGACCCGGCGGGTGGTCAGTGCCGCGGGGGGTCCGGCGGGTGGTCAGTGCTGCAGGTGGCCCGGCGGGTGGTCAGTGCCGCAGGCGGTCCGGCGGGTGGTGAGTGCTGCGGATGGCCCGGCGAGTGGTCAGTGCCGCGGGTGATCCGGCGGGTGCCGCTGGTGGTCAGTGCCGCACTGCCCGGCGGCTGGGGTGTTGGTGCATGTTTGCGGCCCCCCCCAAAAGGGGAACCCACCAGCCGCCACTGTATTTCAACCACTGACATCGAAGATGGGGAACTATTCCTCCTACCAACACAGATAATAGGGAACTATTCCTTCCACTGACACTGACATTGGGGAACTATTCAAAAACAGACAGACAGGTACAAAAACAGACAAACTGTTGCAGGTTGTTCCGCAGCGCCCCCTTGTATTTTTTCCTATACACACTACATTTTCACCACGCTCTTCTACTCCAGCTCTGCCTCAGCATGGGCGGCCATAGACAGCATGACATTCTGTTATGCAGTTTTATTTTTGCCTTTAATGCCTGGATTTCGTTTCCTTTATTATTGTTTATTTTTACAAGTACGTTTGTTTGTTGTTTTTCTGTTCTCCCAAATTTGGACATTTTCCCATGATTGCTTTTAGCTGGAACTTTGATATTTGCACTTGTTGATGTCATCACATGTGGGTGATAATGATGGGAGGGGTTTTAGGGGAAATATGTTGTGTTGCTTCACTTGTTTGTTATCCTGAGTAAGACGAGCTTGTGCCTCGTCGAAACGTCAAATTAAACCGACATCGTGCGTTCACCTTTCAAGACCCGTGAGTGACACTCTCTTTTTTGGTGTTTTTATATATATATATATATATATATATATATATATATATATATATATATATATATATATATATATATATATATATATATATTGGTGGTTGGGATCAAGGTTTTTTACCCTAATGCATAGAATGCACTATGCATTAGGGTAAAAAAACCTTCTGGCTGCATCTCCCCCCCCCCCCCATACTTACCTGAGCCCCATCTTGATCCAGCGATGTACATGACAGCAGCAGTTCTCCTGGGTCTCTCTCTCTCTCCTCATTGGCCATTGGCTTCTGCTGCTGTCAATCACAGCCAGTGAGCCAATGAAGAAAGGGCGGGTGGCAGGGCTGAGCCGTGCTGTGTGTGTGAACGGACACACAGAGCGCAGTTCGGGAGTGAGTCTGCTCGGGTGTCCCCATAGCAGGAGGCTTGCTATTGGGGGCACTTGGCAGGGGGAGGAGCCAGGACCACTGGCGGGGGGGGGGGGGGCACAAAAAGAAGAGGATCAGGGATGCTCTGTGCAAAACCATTACACAGAGTAAGTAAGTATAACATGTTTGCAAATAACAAACATAAAGATGTAAGTGAACCAAAAACCCAGTGACAAATTACTTAACTAAATGACCTAACAGAATGATATAAATCCTAACTATTAAACTAACTATATACAGTATAATGTATACAAATGGGGAACACAGGAAAGAAAGGTAAAACTGGAGGTACGGGGAACATATAGAAAGGGGGAACCAAAACAGGCATCAGGAATAGGGTGGAGTAAGAACAAGGCAGCAGGATTCGGGGTAAAGGTAGTAGGCACAAAGCATGATCAAAGAGAAGAAACAAGATAACGGCAAGCAGTATCTGTAAACAAGCAAAACATTAGAGCAAAAGTTATTAATAAGGGAGGGCCTAAATACTCTCCCAGCAGCCAGCATCAGGTGGAAACTGATTACTGGGATCTGCTGGCTGCTGGGAGACACCCAATGGTGGACTACAAACTTCCCCTCTGGGAAGCACATTGCCACCAGCAGGTGATCAAGGTCCTGATACTGCAGCAGCTTGCTTTAACCCTTTGTATACCATGCCAAACTAAAAACCTGGTTTGAAAACCTACAGAAAAAGAGTTACACATTTTCTCTCAGCATTCACATCCTGTTTTATTTTTTCTAAGAATCAGATGTGCACATCGCTCCAAGTACATTAATTATGAGCCTGCAGAACACGCACAGAGCGCCATAAATCAGACCTGTTATGCCTTTCGTACAGCTCAGTAAATAGACACAAATAAGCCATGCACACCATGTACTATACAGGCAAGCTCATAAAGAATCCTGACAGAACCCAACCACAAACCATCAACCGGCACTTATCTGTATTTATAATAGCTGCAATGCGGGCATGTATCAGGGTGCGTCACAGTTCTAAACAGGGACTCTTAGGCATCCAATAAGCTGGGAATGATAGGAATTATTTTGGTGAATCAATGAGACTTTTAAGATGGGTGAAGATGGGCAAGTTAAAGTAGAACTCCAGAAAAAAATAACTAAAATAAGGCATGAATGTCAGCAAAATACCCATAGCATTTATATCCATACAGGTAGCACCAAAACCCTAATCCATTCCCCATGGAATGTGTTCAATAGGTCAGCCTTTCTCAACCTTGTTACGCCAAAGGAACCTTTGAAATATTTTTCAGGGAACCCTGGCTAAAATTGAATAATTGGAGTCATAGAGAAGAGTGTCCTTACATTGGAGATCAGTGGAAAGAATGTCCCTTATATTGGAGGTCAGTGGGAAGAATGTCCTTATATTGGTGATCAGTGGGAAGAATGTCCCTTATATTGGTGGTCAGTGGGAAGAATGTCCTTATATTGGTGATCAGTGGAAAGAATGTCCCTTACATTGGAGATCAGTGGAAAGAATGTCCCTTATGTTGGTGGTCAGTGGGAAGAATGTTCCTTACATTGGTGGTCAGTGGGAAGAATGTCCTTAAATAGGTGGTCAGTGGGAAGAATGCTTCTTATATTGGTGATCAGTGGGAAGAATGCTCCTTACATTGGAGATCAGTGGAAAGAATGTTCCTTATATTGGTGATCAGTGGGAAGAATGTCCTTAAATAGGTGGTCAGTGGGAAGAATGCTTCTTATATTGGTGATCAGTGGGAAGAATGCTCCTTATATTGGTGATCAGTGGGAAGAATGTCCTTATATTGGTGATCAGTGGAAAGAATGTCCTTATATTGGAGGTCAGTGGGAAGAATGTCCTTATATTGGTGATCAGTGGGAAGAATGTCCCTTATATTGGTGGTCAGTGGGAAGAATGTTCCTTACATTGGAGATCAGTGGAAAGAATGTCCCTTATATTGGAGGTCAGTGGGAAGAATGCTCCTTACATTGGAGATCAGTGGAAAGAATGTCCCTTATATTGGAGGTCAGTGGGAAGAATGTCCTTACATTGGAGATCAGTGGAAAGAATGTCCCTTATATTGGTGGTCAGTGGGAAGAATGTTCCTTACATTGGTGGTCAGTGGGAAGAATGCTCCTTATATTGGTGGTCAGTGGGAAGAATGTTCCTTACATTGGAGATCAGTGGGAAGAATGGTCCTTACATTGGAGATCAGTGGGAAGAATATCCTTATATTGGTGATCAGTGGGAAGAATGTCCTTAAATTGGTGGTCAGTGGGAAGAATGTCCTTATATTGGTGATCAGTGGAAAGAATGTCCCTTATATTGGTGGTCAGTGGGAAGAATGTCTTTACATTGGAGATCAGTGGAAAGAATGTCCCTTATATTGGTGGTCAGTGGGAAGAATGTTCCTTACATTGGTGGTCAGTGGGAAGAATGCTCCTTATATTGGTGGTCAGTGGGAAGAATGTTCCTTACATTGGAGATCAGTGGGAAGAATATCCTTATATTGGTGATCAGTGGGAAGAATGTCCTTAAATTGGTGGTCAGTGGGAAGAATGTCCTTATATTGGTGATCAATTGGATGAATGTCCTTATATTGGTGATCAGTGGGAAGAATTTCATTATATTGGTGATCGGTGGGAAAAATTACCTTATATTGGTGGTCAGTGGGAAGAATTCTCCTTACGTTGGTGATCAGTGGGAGGAATGTCTCCATATTGGTGATCAGTGGGAACAATGTTCCTTATATTGGTGATCAGTGGGAAGAATTTCCTTATATTGGTGGTCAGTGGGAAGAATGCTCCTTACATTGGTGGTAATTGGAAAGAATGTTCCCTACATTGGTGGTCAGTCAGAAGAATGTCCCTTTCGGACACTAAAAAGATCATTGGAAACATGCTGCTAGCTCTGCCAAGTGGCATTGGACTTGGAATTATTCAGACACCACCGGGTGGGAGGTCAATCAGCCAATCACTCAAGGAAACCCTAGAAACCTCTGGAGGAACCCTATGGTTCCATGAACTCCTAGTCGAGAGTGTAGATGTTGATTGTCCAGGATGGGATGTGTGAAAACTTTTCTCAGATAATCAACATGTACTCAATTACCCACGGTAATCAAAAAAATGATAATGAAGGTGTCTGGGCTACCTGTGTGGATATAAATGCTGGGGTATTTTCCTCATTGGAACTGAAGAAGTGACTTGGAGAAGCTACAAAATATCTGTAAAATCACTGAACAAGGCCAGTTGAATGGGACTATTTCTACTTCTAGTTCTTGTTGATCCTGTCAGAAATATTGCATCCTTGTCACTTTCTATGAGCCGAACAGTTATTTTCCTTCTGTAATCTACTAATCCACCAACCCCACTGCAGATAGAGAGAGGAAGATATGTTCAAAGTCCAGCTTGGGTAACCACATAGGCTCCCTCTATAGACATGGTAGCTTACCGAGGACAGGAAGTTTGTTACTAGCAGGATTACCAGGTGAAAATAAAGGGAAAGGTCTGAAAAAAAGGAAAACGAATGCAACCACCATATCTAAGGACTAGTGAGTTACAATATAGTACACTTTTTGGTTTTGATTTTAAATATGCTTTCATTGTTTTTAAAGCTGAACCTGAGGATTGAACAAAAAAAACCCTCAGGTGTGGGGGAGGGACCGCACTGTAAGGATATTTTCGTGTTCCAGGATATATGAGCATTGTGCAAAGTTTGTGGCTGTATCTTGGAAATTGAATCATGATATTGTTGAAATATTGTTTCTTGGCATTTTTCTACCATATATGGAGAGGAACAAATCCTCAGAAGGCATTGGTTGTGGTTTATAATGCTCAGCAAGAAGCCAACAGCACCATGGAGTAGATCTCCCCAAAATCAGCATCTTTATCGTGGCAGCCGACAAATATGATTAACACCAGAAGGTTTTTTTTCCTCTCTGTAGATGTTATATAAATTAAGGTCAATTTAAAAGAAAATCTAATTTTTAATGGGAGTAAAAAAAACAAAAAAAACTCCCCCGTCCAGATGCACCTGTGCCACGTAATACCACCAAGGACACGGAGTTTAATCATGGAAGTCACAGATCATCCGTTATTTAAACATGACAATGGTTTATAAACATGTAAGAGTCCTTTAATCACCGCGCAGGAATTAATGCCCAGGAGAGCCCTGGCACCGATATTCATTTACTCTAATGTACGCTCAGTACCCGGCCTGATCCGGGGGAAATTAATATTGGCACAAGGTCCAGACAGCTTCTCGGCTTACCCTCCTGTCTCCTGGTGCCAGTTGTATGGGAGATAAGCAGAGCGGTGGGCAGGATTAGCTCCCTCCCTGGCATCCGTTGCCCGGCCTGGAAATTAGATCATCAACCAGAGCAAACCACTGCCCCAGTTTAAAGAGTACCTGTCAATGTATGGTAAGATAGAATTTACCAAATCTTTGTAGAGCATTTCCTAGGTAATGAGTGAAACCAGAACATTTTTTTATTATTATTATTAATAATTATATATTATACTCTAATTAACTATTATATAATACCTTAAGTGGTATTGAACGTTATACATTATATATAATAAATAATATATAAAATGTATTTTATTAATATTATTTATACTTATATATTATACTTTAATTATTTATTCTATATAATACTTAATACTTACTTCCCATCCGTCTCTCACGCGCGAGGGTTGTGGATTACCGCCTTCCCCTCTATCTCCCATGGGGGGGGATTGGTGCCTTCCCCTCTATCTCCCATGGGGGGGGATTGGTGCCTTCCCCTCTGTCTCCCATGGGGGGGGATCGGTGCCTTCCCTTCTGTCTCCCATGGGGGGGGGATCAGTGCCTTCCCCTCTGTCTCCCATGGGGGGGGATCAGTGCCTTCCCTTCTGTCTCCCATGGGGGGGGGATCAGTGCCTTCCCCTCTGTCTCCCATGGGGGGGAATCAGTGCCTTCCCTTCTGTCTCCCATTGGGGGGGGGGGATCGGTGCCTTCCCTTCTGTCTCCCATGGGGGGGGGGATCAGTGCCTTCCCCTCTGTCTCCCATTGGGGGGGGGATCGGTGCCTTCCCCTCTGTCTCCCATGGGGGGGGGGGGAATCGGTGCCTTCCCTTCTGTCTCCCATGGGGGGGGGGATCGGTGCCTTCCCTTCTGTCTCCCATGGGGGGGGGGGGAATCAGTGCCTTCCCTTCTGTCTCCCATGGGGGGGGGTCGGTGCCTTCCCCTCTGTCTCCCATGGGGGGGGATTGGTGCCTTCCCCTCTGTCTCCCATGGGGGGGGGGAACCAGTCACCACTGGTCCATATTTTGATTTGTAAGGAGACGACCCGTACATGTGTAATCATGGCCAGTGGCTCACCCGGAGGGACAGCACTGCACAGCAAAGCCTCACCCATGTCGCATTATCGCACGCTGTGAAGCTCGCATTCCCGCTACGTGGAAGTGGGAATTGCCCTTAAACCTTTTTTTCCATAAAAATTTTTTTTTTTGTTTGAAAATCCGGTTATAGCCGGCGTCTCGGCGGGGTGATATAATGCCGCCATTTGTCTGCGATTCTCTCCTTCCTTTGTCCTCATTCAGTGCAGCGAGAAGAGAAATCTTCAGGGAGAAGAGAGGAAAGGAACCGACCCACAAGACTCCCAACCGAGAATCCGTGTCACCGGCGTCCGCCGCTTCATTGTCATCTACCATCCCAACTAATACCGACCACCGGGGGAGGAGAAGATTAAAGGAGAACTCCGTCATTCCGCAACATTTCCAGCTTCTCTGCATCCAAACTGTCCAGCAGTCTTATAATCCAGCATCAGACCTACACTGTATTACCAGAAGTATTGGGACGCCTGCCTTTACACACACACAAACTTTAATGACATCCCAGCCTTAGTCCGTAGGGTTCAATATAGAGTTGGCCCACCCTTTGCAGCTATAACAGCTTCAAGTCTTCTGGGAAGGTCGTCCACAAGGTTTAGGAGTGTGTCTATGGGAATGTTTGACCATTCTTCCAGAAGCGCATTTGTGAGGTCAGGCACTGATGTTGGATGAGAAGGCCTGGCTCCCAGTCTCCGCTCTAATTCATCCCAAAAGGTGTTCTATGGGGTTGAGGTCAGGACTCTGTGCAGGCCAGTCAAGTTCCTCCACCCCAAGTTCCTCATCCATGTCTTTATGAACCTTGCTTTGTGCACTGGTCCAAATCATTTGGTGGAGGGGGGATTATGGTGTGGGGGTTGTTTTTCAGGGGTTGGGCTTGGCCCCTTAGTTCCAGTGAAAGGAACTCTTAAGGTGTCAGCATACCAAGACATTTTGGACAATTTCATGCTCCCAACTTTGTGGGAACAGTTTGGGGATGGCCCCTTCCTGTTCTAACATGACTGCGCACCAGCGGACTGAGGCCCGGGGGCCACATGCAGCCCTTTACTTGCTTTTATCTCACCCTTGGGGCATTATTTCATCCACTGACACCAACAATGGAGCACAATTCTTCCAACTGACAGCAATGATGGGGCACTATTCCTCTCACTGATATGAATGATGGGGCACAATTCCTCCCACTGACACCAACAATGGGGCACTATTCCTACCACTGACACCAACAATGGGGCACTATTCCTCCCACTGACACCAACGATGGGGCACTATTGCTCCCTCTGACTCCAACGATGGGGCACTATTCCTCCCACTGACACCAACAATGGGGCACTATTCCTCCCACTGACACCAACGATGGGGCACTATTCCTCCCACTGACACCAACGATGGGGCACTTTTCCTCCCACTGACACCAATGATGGGGCACTATTCCTCCCACTGACACCAACGATGGGGCACTATTCCTCCCACTGACACCAACGATGGGGCACTATTCCTCCCACTGACACCAACGATGGGGCACTATTCCTCCCACTGACTCCAACGATGGGGCACTATTCCTCCCACTGACGGGGCACAATTCCTCCCACTGACACCAACGATGGGGCATAATTCTTCCCACTGACACCAACGATGGGGCACTATTCCTCTCACTGATATGAATGATGGGGCACAATTTCTTCTAATGACAACAACGATGGGGCACGATTCCTCCCACTGACACCAACAATGGGGCACTATTCCTCCCACTGACACCAACGATGGGGCACTATTCCTCCCACTGACGGGGCACAATTCCTTCCAATGACACCAACAATGGGGCATAATTCTTCCCACTGACACCAACGATGGGGCACTATTCCTCCCACTGACGGGGCACAATTCCTCCCACTGACACTAACAATGGGGCACTATTCCTCCCACTGATACCAACGATGGGGCACTATTCCTTCCAATGACACCAACAATGGGGCATGATTCCTCCCACTGACACCAACAATGGGGCACTATTCCTTCCACTGACACCAACAATGGGGCACTATTCCTCCCAATGACACCAACAATGGAGCACAATTCCTCTCACTGATATGAATGACGGGGCACAATTCCTTCCAATGACACCAACGATGGGGCACGATTCCTCCCACTGACACCAACAATGGGGCACTATTCCTCCCACTGACACCAACGATGGGGCACTATTCCTCCCACTGACTCCAACGATGGGGCACTATTCCTCCCACTGACGGGGCACAATTCCTTCCAATGACACCAACAATGGGACATAATTCTTCCCACTGACACCAACGATGGGGCACTATTCCTCCCACTGACGGGGCACAATTCCTCCCACTGACACCAACGATGGGGCACTATTCCCCCACTGACACCAACGATGGGGCACTATTCTTCCCACTGACACCAACGATGGGGCACAATTCCTTCCAATGACACCAACAATGGGGCACTATTCCTCCCACTGACGGGGCACAATTCCTCCCACTGACACCAACGATGGGGCACTATTCCCCCACTGACACCAACGATGGGGCACTATTCTTCCCACTGACACCAACGATGGGGCACTATTCCTCCCACTGACGGGGCACAATTCCTCCCACTGACACCAACGATGGGGCACTATTCCCCCACTGACACCAACGATGGGGCACTATTCTTCCCACTGACACCAACGATGGGGCACAATTCCTCCCACTGACACCAACAATGGGGCACTATTCCTCCCACTGATGGGGCACTATTCCTCCCACTGACACCATCAATTGAGTCAAATAATACCAACGATTGCTGATCATATAAATGTGCAAAGAATAAAATGAATACTAAACTTCAACTCAATCCAACCTGTAAAAAAATATGTGCAAAAACACAATTTCAGTGCAAAATAACAGTTGGGTGCAACATTACACCTCCACCTCATCAGTGCTAGTACCGATCGAATAAATGGCGCTCACAACACAAAATATCAAATGAAATGCATATAAGATGATAGACATAAAAGTCCAAAGTCCTAAAGTAAAAGTGATATAAAAGTCGTTGTTTTTGAGGCACTTTTGGGGCGCTAGCGGCTAAATAAAGGGTTAAAAGCGCCCGCAAAGCGCCTGCCGCCGAGGCGCTTTGCAGGTGCTGCCCTTTGATTTCAATAGGCAGGGGCGCTTTAGGAGCGGTATATACACCGCTCCTAAAGCGCCCCAAAAAAAGTCCTGCACTGGCAGGAC
>JBBGZY010001926.1:600000-1015000 GCA_037952925.1 Lithobates clamitans
CCACTCGCCTGCATCAAAATCCACAGCTGGTCTGACAAGGCTTTAATATATGAATCCTTTATGGAAAATCTCTCTCCTCTAATAAAAGCACCATCAGACCTTTTGTGGTCTTTGTTTAAGGTGAGCTGCTAGCATATAAACAAGGAAAAATAACACATTCCAAATTGTGCTCCACCAATGGGATATTAGTGTTAGTCACTGCTTGATTTCTACCTCTCTGAACTTCATATCAGATCTCATAGATACCACTCACCTCTCTGCACACCACGCCCCAGCACCAATTAAAGAAAAACCTTACACACAGCAGGGAGCAGTGATGAAAATTCAGCCACATTAACCCCTGTGGTGGGATAACTATTATGCCGCATACACACGATCGGAAATTCCACCAGCAAAAGTCCGATGAGAGCTTTTGGTCTGAAAATGCAACCGTGTGTATGCTCCATCGGACTTTTGCTGGCGGAATTCCACCCAGCAAAAGATTGAGAGCATGTTCTCAATTTTTCGGTCTGAAAAAGTTTTGATCGGAAATTCCGATCGTCTGTACCAATTCCGATGTGCAAAATTCTTACGCATGCTCGGAAACAATTCGATGCATGCTCAGAAGCATTGAACTTAATTTTCTTGGCTCGTCGTAGTGTTGTACGTCACCGTGTTCTTGATGGTCGAAAGTTCAGCGAACTTTTGTGTGACCATGTGTATGCAAGCCAAGCTTGAGCGGAATTCCGTTGTAAAAACCATCCAAGATTTTTTCAACGAAAAATCCGCTTGCGTGTACGACATAATATAACTGAACCAGAACTTGCAGCAGACTTACAGAATGTTTGCAAAGAAAGTTGATCTGGAGTCATGCAATGCAGACTTGCTGCAATTGTGCAACAAACTTGTGAAGCCTGGCAAGTCTAGCAAGAGCTTAGCAATACATTTTCAAACTTGCAGCACAATTCCTTACTCTCTGGGGTAATATATATATATATATATATATATATATATATATATATATATATATATATATATATAAAATATATACACCACCCGCACACTATCTGTGACACTGACACTTTTCAAACTGCAAATTGAATCTATTGCAGAACCCCTCGATTTGGTAATCCAGCATTCTTACCAGCCTTAACACAGTCTAACTTTCTGACCTGGAAAAAAATGATACACTATACAATAGATCTTTACCACCCATCAATAGGACCATGTCGAATACTGAGAGAGACTGCTGCTACCATTATGCTCTTTGCAATGCTACATGTTAGGGGACCTGGATCCTGAGAGGCTGCATTGGGAATCAGTGTTTCACTTGCTTGGTGTAGCAAGTGACTGTGACAGCAGACCCCTGACCATCAGGAGAGGGCCACTGGCTATCACTGCTGGGCTCCAGCTTGTGGGGGAGGACCCTTTTGCAAACCTACTTGAAACGCCTGGATTTTGGAGAGTGCTTACTGTGGTGAGAGGCCTTTTGGCCACTGATCTTTCTTGTTTCCTGGTTCTGTAAAATAGTTCTGCCCTAGTAGGGTTGCCTCAACCTCCCTTTATTTGGAGAACACTCTCATTGCTTGTGAGGAAGATAAGGAGAGGGCTGTCTTGAAGCAAGCAGGTGTATGGATAAAGATTGTGTTCTACTGTTGGCTGAACAAAACTCTGCCATAGCTGACCACAACTGGAAGAGACTGCTCATCGTACAATGTGCGGTGTGATTTGGATGCGTGGTGTGATCAGACTATACTAGAGAGCTCCCCCACTACTTGTAAAGTAGAATTGAAAAAGAGAGATCACAGGAACCACTATCCCTGAACTTGAATTTTACTGAATCAGAGCACATCTGGAGACCCAGTAGAAGTAGAAGACCCCTTTCACACTGAGGCACTTTACAGGTGCTACAGTGCTAAAAATAGCGCCTGTAAAGAACCGCTCCTGTCTCTCCAGTGTGAAAGCCAGAGTAAAAGCGGTGCGCTTGCAGGACGTTAAAAAACCTCCTGCAAGTGGCATCTTTGGAGCAGTGAAGGAGCGGTGTATATCAATGGGGCAGGGCGGCTATACCACTGGCATAGCGCTGCCGCAGCAATGCTTTGCGGTGGTTTTAACCTATTCTTGGCCGCTAGCGGGGGTAGAAGCTCCCCGCTAGCGGCCAAATAGCGCAGCAAAATTGGCGGTAAAGCGTCACTAAAAATAGCGTCGCTTTACCGCCGATGCACCCATCGCCCAAGTGTAAAAGGGGCGAAGACTAACATTATACACTTTAAGCTGTTGTGCTTTCTTCAAGGGCCTCAACTTTTCCAGACAACAGCTGTTATAGGCAGTTAGGACTGTCTTTATATACTGTTGCTAGGTAAATGCAGTTCAGTTCTGTTAGTTACTGTTAGTCAGAATACTGCACACGTTTAACCATATCTCTCAGAGTGACGTTGTTGTCTTACTGATTGTTTGTTTATCAAACATTTAGTTTTGATTAAGCAGACACATTGCATATATTTTGTATTTAAGAGACCTGTGGTGTAACATTTTGTATCATTCTATATTTCTGTATTCTTTGTGTTACAATGTTATCTACACCTCCAGCTGAGACATTTGTTCTCAGGAGGACCTGCTCCAAGTAACAATCCTGTGAACAATTACTGTCACCTCAACAACTTCCACCCAAAACAAGAAAGAAACATCAAAGCAAATTGTATTTGATTTCCCAGCTAGTCAGAGCTACACTTGGAATCCAATACTTTGTATGATGTTGCTATTCTTCCATGCATGCTTGTGGAATAAATACCTCTACTATTCAATTCAGCATCAGCAGTCAAAATGTTGCTGAAACCCATGAGTTTGGTTTTCCCTGTCATTTATGTCTTCTTCAGGTGTGAGGAGAAATCACAAAGCAATTTAGCAGTTCCTCTGGGGGTAGCACTACATACACTATCCTATTATCCCACCTTCACCCCTCCCTTCCCCTTAACTGAGTACTTTGAAAAGGCCTTTCTTTTATACCACAGACTGTCTCTTGCCAACAAAGCTGAAGAAAAAAAAAATGTAAATGCACTACTGTTGGTACAGACGCCCCAGTAAATTGTTCCAACTTTTTTTTTTTTTTTTTTTTTTTTTTTTTTTTTTTTTTTTCAAAGATATTTTATTAGGTTTTCACAAAAGTAAACCAGTGAAACAAATACATGCACACTTTACAGGTTGACAATGGATAAAGTAGAAAGGTACAACATATTTGGTTATTGTTCATGTCACATAACATTGTAGTAATGGCAAAAAGAATTGGCATATAGTAAACCTGTTATGGACCGTTGGGTGAGTGTGCAAGAATAATAACAACACCTGATTTGGAATAATAATCAGAGATGGGAGGTGTGATATGCCTCAGATATTCCTGTGGTGTAATATAACACATCTAGATGTAAGTTTCCCGGCAGAATGATCTCCACTCCTATACCCGAACACCCCTGTATGGGCGCTGGCTGTGCCCGGGTAGAGGAGTAAATGGAGATGTTAGTCAGTGATGTCGTAGTGAGGGCCGGGGGACTTGTTCTGGTGTAGTGTTATCTTCCCAGCGGATCGAATCGTGTTTGTCACACCTGTGGAGGCGTGTAGTGTGCAGGGAGCATTTGATGTAGTGTTGTGGAAAGAGAGGATGGGAGGGGGGGGGAGGGAGACGGAGAGTAATGGTTGTTGAGCGATGACTTATGGGCTTAGGTAGTCGGTTATGTGTTAGTGGATCCTCCTGGGTTTGAGGGGTGAGGGGTGGTTGAACTAGACTGTAGTTGGGACGATTTAAAGTGAGTCCAACAAGCCCAGATGTTCGTGTATTTGGTTGGCGTATCTGCCGTTTGGTGGATAAGGCTTTCCATTTCAGCCACTCTATCAATCCGTTGAAACCATTCTGTTATGGTGGGGGGGGATGTGGTTCTCCAGTGTACTGGGATACATAGGTTTGCCGCGTTGATGAGGTGTAGCACCAGGGATCTCCTATACGTGTGTTGTGGGAGGGAGGTATGATGGAGTAAATATTGCGCAGGGGTGAAGTCAGGAGTGAATGTTGTTATCTGAGAAATTAACCGATGGATTTCGGACCAGAAGGTCTGGATGAGAGGGCAGTCCCACCAAATATGGAGTAGTGTGCCTCTCGATGCTTTGCAGCGCCAGCATAGGGGAGGGGAGTTCGGTTGGTACCTATGAATCCTGTCGGGGGTCCTATACCATTTTGTAAAGAGTTTGTATCTGTTTTCTTGAGTAGAAATGTTGCAGGAACCCTTATGCATATGATGGAGAGCACGGTGCCACTCCTCTGCGGAAAGGTCTATGTTAAGGTCCTGTTCCCACCTTCTAATTAAGACGTCAGTTTTGATTTCGTCTGTTGGAAATAGGAGTTTATATAGTGAGGAGACGAGGTGTCTCTGGGGTTCAGAATTGTTACATAGTAGTTCAAAAGGTGTAAGATCTCTGTGCAGGTTCGCCGTGGGTTTAAGGCTATAGGTGAAGTGGCGTATTTGCAAGAATTTGTAGAAGGGGATGTGGTAGTCTGGGAATGTAGAAGTAAGGTCATTGAACGTCAAGAAATTTTCATTTCGGAACATTTGATGTAGCTTGAGTAGTGGTTTGTTGGGGTCTGTTGTTGGGTGGATGGTGTGTACTCCTGGGGTAAACTCTGGATTGTTTTCCAGAGGTGTCATGGGGCCGGGAAAGGGTTTCAGTTTTAGTGGATTGCAGGCCGCTGTGAAATTTGTTAATGTGGAGTGGATGAATGGGTTTAGCTTGGCTTGTGTTGGTATTGATTTTGGGTTGATCCATGGTAACGCACGTAATGGTATCGGGGTGGAGGCGTTCTCGATATAAACCCAGTCCTTGCTAGTATCGTTGGCGTGCCAGTCAACAATTCTAGCTAGGTGGCATACCCAATAATATTTTTGCATGTCTGGAATGTTTAATCCCCCTTGCGATTTAGGGTATGTTAGTCTTTTCCAATTTAATCTGGGCTGTTTGGAGGACCATATAAAGTTTCTACAGAGCTGTTTTAAGGTGGAGAAGAAGGCAAGGGGAAGTTGGATGGGTACGGTCTGAAATAGATATAACAGTCTGGGGAGTACGTTCATTTTTAGGACAGCCGCCCTTCCAAACCATGAAAATGTCCCCAAGGTCCATTTATGTAAGTCTGTTCGGATAGTATTTAAGATAGGTAGGAAATTTAGTTTGTAGATCTCTGTAAGTTTGGAGGGTATTTTAATGCCTAGATATGTGAGAGCTTGAGGTTCCCAGCTGAAAGGGAAATTTTGCGTGCATTGGGCAACTATTTCGGTGGATAAGGAGACGTTAAGGGCTTTCGACTTAGCTAGGTTGATTTGCAGGTTGGATAGAGATTTGAATGTGGCAAAATCCTTGAGAAGGTTAGGCAAAGTAGTGATTGGGTCCGTTAGAAATAGCAGGACATCGTCCGCATATGCCGCAAGTTTGAATTGTTTATTGCCCACTTCCACCCCTTTAATATTTGGGTTTTCTTTGAGTTTGCGGAGGAGTGGTTCCATCGTGAGGATGAAGATTAAGGGGGACAGGGGGCATCCCTGTCGTGTTCCATTGGAGACGGAGAAGGCGTCCGACAGGTGCCCATTCACTCTTATTTTTGCAGTGGGTGAGGAATACAAAGCCATAATCATATGGATCAGTTGGTGTGGGAGGCCTATAGCGTGTAATGTGGCTTCCATATAGTCCCAAGCAACCCTGTCGAACGCCTTCTCCGCGTCCAAGGATAAGAAAAAGCCCTTAACGTTATTGGTGGTCATCCAATAATGAATGTCTAGTGCCTTAGTGGTGTTATCCCGGGCTTCCCTTCCCGGGACAAAACCCACTTGGTCTGTGGATATTAGTTTGGGGATTAGTGGTAATAGACGGTTGGCTATAGCTTTGGCGTATACTTTAATATCCACATTAAGAAGGGAAATTGGGCGGTAGTTTGAGACCACGGTGGTATCCTTACCTGGTTTGGGAATAAGTGTTATGTGAGCTTCTAATATGTCTTTGGAAGCTGTACTATGGGGCGTGAGATTGTTCAGCGCCTTAACTAAGGGGGGTAAGAGAATATCAGAGAAGGATTTATAATACGCTACAGAGAGCCCATCCGGTCCCGGGCTTTTGCCAGGTTTCATCTGCTTTAGTGCTAGAGTGGTTTCTTCTATTGTCAATGGGGAGTCTAGTGTGGTGGTGTCTTCTGTCGTGAGGGGTGTGGGAGCGTATTGGGAGAGGAATGTTTGAATTGTTGTCCGTCTATCCTCTGGAGTCTCTGTTTGTGAGGCGGGTCGAAGGTTATAGAGGTCTGTGAAGTAGGTCACAAATTGTTTCGCTATGTCTCCAGAAGTGACGTACGGTTTGCCTGAAGGGTCTTTGATTGTGTGTATGGTCTGGGCCGCACGTTTCGCCTGCAGGGCTCTCGCAAGGAGCTTCCCCGATTTGTTGCCGTGTTCATAAAAACATTTTTGTTGCAACGTATACTTGCGCTTAAGTCTGGAGTGTAATTCGTTTAATAGTTCAGTTCTGGCTTGTGTCAGCGCTGTGAGTGCGTCGAAAGCCAGCGATTTTTTATGTTTTTGTTCAAGTTGAGAGATGCGTGTAGTCAGTTCATCCAGTTTAGCTTTTCTGAGCTTATTTCGGTGTGCTGCTATTGAAATGAGTGTGCCCCGTATAACGCATTTGTGTGCGGCCCAAACCACTTCTGGCGAGGTATCACCCGGTTTGTTGTCTGTGAAGTAATTTGTGAGGTGTTGGGAAATCTTATTCGAGATATCTAGGTCTGTAAGTAAGGAGTTGTCTAGTCTCCAGACGTGTGGGCGTACCAGTTTGCTGGGAATGTGAAGGGACATTGTAATTGGGTTATGATCTGACAGAACCATTGGTTCAATAGATGTGTGTTTCAGCAGGGGGAGATCGTCTTGGGATATGAAAAAATAGTCGATTCGCGAATATTTAGAGTGTGGCGTAGAGAAGAATGTGTAATCTTTTCCGTTAGGGTTCAAAGTGCGCCAGGTGTCATGCACTAGTAGTTCATTAAGTTGTTGTTTTATGGCACGGAGGGCTCTGTACGTGATGGAGGAGTGGCCGTTAGAGGTGTCAAGGGCTGGGTTGAGGGGTACGTTGAAATCGCCTCCGATTATTAGTGTGCCTGAGCTAAAAGCCGCTAGTGATTGTAATGTATCCCGGAAAAAGGAGACTTGGTGTGCATTCGGGGTGTATAGATTGGCAATCGTGATTCTTTTCCCGAATAGAGTGCCTTTTATGAAGAGGAAGCGTCCTTGTGGGTCAGTATGTGTGCCCGAGACGATAAATGGGCAATCTTTGGCTATGAGAATGCAGACGCCTTTTGATTTCGCGCTGTCGTTAGTTGCATGGTAGATTGTGGGAAATCGTTTGCTGTGTAGTCTGGGGATGGTATCTGTCCTGAAGTGTGTTTCTTGGATTAAGGCTATGTGTGCTTTAGACTTATGCAGCGAGGCGAGTAGGAGAGAACGTTTTTCGGGCGTGTTTAGGCCCCGGATATTGATAGAGAGGAGATTTAGGGGATGGTGTGGTTCCGACCCAGTGTTTGTCGTTCGATTTGTGTCCATTATTTCCGTCGGGGTCAAGAGCAATGGATAGAGATGAGCAGGTAAAAGTTAAAAGGGAAGGAGTGAGGGAGAGGGGAGGTGTGGTCAGGGGAGGGTTCCTTTATTTGTAATGGAGAGTAAGGTTACGTTTGAAGTCTAGGAACTCTGTAGAGTAACCGATGAGTCCACTGGGATATTGAGGTATCCCGGGTCCTCACTTTATAGTAAGGAATCGGTGATGTACAGCTCGGAGGCTGCGCACGACCCGTAACAAACAGGCCTATACACAACTCCAGAGCCGTGTGGGGGTTGGAGTAAGCCTGGCACTAGAGAGCTGGCAGAGGTATGGAGGTAATGAGTGAGTGTCCCGCCACCGCACTGCCATCGGGCATATTGAAGGCAAATGGAGGGGTGTGAAAAGAGCTTATAGGATAAGAGTGTACCACTCATGTCAACGAGGATGTGCATACAAGCATTCATATAAACATTCATAGATAAACTAAAACATTAATAACCGTTCTCGTAGGAATGAACAAAATAGGCAATTTCCTCCGTATCAACCCCTGCAAGATATCTAGGCAGATCCCGGGAGTCACTTCCGTGCCAGTATGAAAATGCCCTGGATAATCACAGGAGCGGGTCATGGCATAACATGCAGGGGTGCGAATACCGAGGAAGTTGAAAGGATTCCACGTCTTGAACAGCTGGAAATTACTGGCCAAGCGTGGAATAACCAACATTGTCCCGTGAACATAAGTGTAACATCCATGTGAAAGGTGTCAACACACAATAAGCTAAACTCGTACTTGCAAGTTAGGTTATCTAAAGTTGTTCTAATCCGTGGCTGCCTAAGAATTACACCTTGTATATATTGGGGTGGGGTGCCCCCTCCCTCACAATGTCTCTAGGGACTGAGGAACTTGGGACACAATGCTAGCATATAGTGAATTGGGATCACAAGACCTCAAATGTGTCCTGGGCGCCGTCTTGGGGCGTGTATAGCAGATGGCTAAATACCTTGTATGGTCCGGTGTTCACGCCAACTGTAGGCTTTGTGGTAGAATTGGGTAAAAGTGGGAGCGGGTCTTGATGGACGCACGGAGTGAGGGGAGAGATCCCGCAGGTGCCATGCAGACTGTTTGACCGAGAGGGGCTGTTGCTGCATGGAAGTTCGAAGCCGGTGGTGTGTGTGCCGGGCCTCTCTGTACTTGGTATTTCCGGAGAGATCTTCCGTGGGGCGTAGGTCGACCAGAGGTTCAGGATGACGTAGCGTGTTGTCAGGTGACAAGTGCGAGGTTGGTCGTGGGTATCCTTATGAAGACTCCGGTAGTCATCCTTCCGTGCGGTTCCGATGTCAGCGGGTGCGAATCTGCGTGTCAAGTAGGCCGTGAGGGTTGTGACAGGGGTCGCAGTGTTGGGACACTTCCGTCGCTGTGGCGGTGAGTATGTCGGAGTTCCTGTTCCGCCGAATGAGGGCAAGGGAGTTTCCGTATCCTATGTTAGGTTCCCCTCGTACATCCGGTGTGCGTTGCATTCTGGTTGTTGTAGTTTGTGGCTCACGCTATGTGAAGCCCGCGGAAGAGGCACTTTAGTTAGGGGTCCTTTTTGAGTCCCAATAATAAACCGATTTAACTCATACATGGCATGTGTACTCACTGTTTGTCCTGTAATAGGGCGATAGCGTTAGGAGGAGGCACATATATGAGAGGCATGTCCTAAACTTTGGGTCCAGGGACTGTAGTGAAAAATAAAGAGAGCCTAACACGGCTCAACAGAGAGAAAGGGACACTGTGAAAATGCACTGAGGTATTGTCCTGAGGCATTAGTGATCTCTTCTGGCCCTTCTGGAAGAAGGCGAATCTGCTGAGTTGAGGTTGCGGTGCTGGGAGCTGCGAGTGTCATGGTATGCTGGGGCGGAAGGTGATCTTCTCCTCCTGTGCCCTGTATTCGCGGTTTCCATAGGCATTTCATGGTGCTGCTCTCTCCGTACAGCCGATCGTCGAAAGTCCGCATACCAGTTAGGCACTTCTACAGCGGGAATATTGAGGGTCTCGTAGAAGTGGGGGAGATCCTCCGGTACTTTGAGAAAAGCAGTGCGACCCTGTGATGTGGCAGCCAGGCAGAAGGGGAACTTCCATTTGTAGTTTATGCCTCTGGTGCGGAGGGTGTCCAGCAGGGGTTTCAGATCCCTCCTGTGTTGCAAAGTGATGCCCGAGAGATCCTGGAATATCTGGATAGGTTTCCCCTCATGTATTATCTGTGGAATGCCTCTGGCCTGTCTAAGAATGTCCTCTTTGACTTTGTAGTCGACCAGGCAGCAGATTACATCCCTGGGCGGGTCGGTGTCTCTTCCTTTAGGTCTTAGTGCGCGGTGGATGCGTTCAAATTCTACAGGCGTCTGGAGGGGCCTGTGTAAGATGCCATTGAATAAGCTGGATATCGATGGGGTCAATTGATCTCCGTCAATCGATTCCGGGAGCCCCCGGACCCTCAGGTTGTGTCTTCTGCCCCGATTATCGAGATCCTCGAGGTGTCTCTGCATGTCTCTCATCTGTAGGGTATGTGCATCGACATGGCGGGTGGTTTTGCGCAGTTGGAGGCTTTGTTGTTCGGCCATTTGTTCCACTGTGGTAACTCTGTCAGACAGGGTACGGAATTCCAGGCGGAGGTCTGCTATTGCCGCTGACAGGGTATCTTTTATGTCAGTGGCTATCATCCGCAGATCAGTTATTGTTAAGTGATGGTGGGGTTGGTCCTCGGGCAAAAGTTCCCCCGGCAGGCTTACCGGCGGGGCGAGAGACGGCGTTCCCTGTTGAGAGGGCATTGCGGCCTGTGAGGTCCTGTGGCTGGATGACGCCATGTTGCTTCTGCCCGTCCGGAACATTTCGGGGATATTGTGGTCCGTGTGTTCCGAATGTCCCCTCGGGGAACGGGAACGGGAGGCTGAGGTGTTCCTGGACGCAGTCCCCATGTTTTGTGACGTTGTTCGTTCGGCTGAGCCTCCGGTAAGTGAGGGTTATGTCGTGCGATGGCGGGAGCTGAGGGATTAAGCAGCCATCTCCGTGTCAGGCCAGGCCACGCCCCCCAATTGTTCCAACTTTACCCTTTGCTCCATGGGATATACTGGAGATGCCAAAGCCTTCCTGGAACAAAAACACTCATGTAGTGGGTGCGTGCCCCAATTAAACAGTTTTGAAAAACAGTTCTCCTAATCTAAACTAATGGTAACACCATTCCTCACAACCCTTAAATCCCCTTGTTCTCCATGTTCCCAAGCTCTATCAAAACTTTTAAACCCGCAATCCTCTGACACCTCCTGATAGCAGCTCGGGTAATAATCCCATGCTATTGGTGCTCTCAACGAGTGTCTACTTTTATAGAATGGGTCTCTGAATTGGATTATATTATAAGAATGGAATGTCTTCCAGCCCAAGAAGACAACAAGTGAGCTTCAATCTGGAGAGTCACATGAATACCAAGGCCTACTTCTAACCCTAAAGATGCCCTTGTATAAGACCAAAAGCCTGGTGAAAGAGGAGAAGGGCTCCTTCTTTTACCTTTCCCACACTTCTATAACCCTGTTCTATATTTCTACTGTACTCACATCCTCCCCCTTTCTTTATTCTCTTGGTTAGTTATTCAGCTTTTTTTATTTCTCTGCTCTTTCTCCCTCATTTTCACATATCCTCTCTATCCCACCCAAGTGTCAGTTCTAATTTATCTAGCCCTGTAAGGTAAAAATCACTATACTTGCCTTTCTGAAGCCACTCCAGTCTGGTCTCTGTGTACAGAGAGAAAGCTGGCAATGGCTATAAAATGCCTGGGAAGTGACATCACCCACAGACCTGTTTCACACAAGCTACAGCTTGTATAAGAATAGTGTGAACAGCAAGCTTTGACAAAGCATTCGCAAGGCTTTCAGCAAGCTTTGTTGAAGCTTTTAAAGTACCATTCAGCTCCAGTTTGTAAATGTTATACACAGACCCTAATGGGAGTGTTGATTATCACTTTACCCCTTCCCGACCAGCCGCCACAGTTATACTGTGGCAGGTTGGCTCCCCTAGGCGAGCTGATGTAGCTGTACGTTGGTTCCCTTTTTGACCACTAGGGGTGCGCCAGGCAATCGCCCCACACAGAGACAGAACTGAGATCTGTCAACGTAAACAGACAAATCTCTGTGCTGTCAGGGGTGAGGAGAGCGATCTGTTGTTCATATCAAGTATGAACAACGATCGCTCTCCTCACCCAGGCAGTCCCATACCCCCACAGTTAGAATCACTCCCTAGGTAACAGTTAACCCCTTGATCGCCCCCTAGTGTTAACCCCTTCCCTGTTAGTGACATTTACACAGTAATCATTTATAGCACTTTTTTTGTGATACAGCACTGTGTCACTTTAACTGACAATTGCGCGGTCGTGCGACGTTGTACCCCAAAAAATTTACATCCTTTTTTCCCCACAAATAGAGCTTACTTTTGGAGGTATTTAATCACCTCTGTGGTTTTTATTTTTTGCGCTATAAACAAAAGAAGAGCGACAACTTTGAAAAAAACATCTTTTACTTTTTGCTATAATAAATATCCCACATTTTTTTCCTCAGTTTAGGCCATTATGTATTCTTCTACATATTTCTGGTAAATAAAATTGCAATAAGTGTATATTGATTGGTTTGCGCAAAAGTTATAATGTATACAAAATAGGGGATAGATTTATGACATTTTTATTATTATTTTTTTACTAGTAATGGCGGTGATCTGCGATTTTTATTGGGACTGCGATATTGCGGTGGACAAATTGGACACTTTTGACACATTTTTGGGACCACTGACAATTATAGAGTGACCAGTGCTTTAAAAATGCACTAAATGTCACTGGCAGGGAAGGGGTTAACACTAGAGGGCGATCAAGGGGTTAACTGTGTTCCCTAGGTGTGTTCTAACTGTGCGGGGGATGGGACTGATTAGAGGAGGAGACCTATCAGTGTTCATACTTAGTATGAACACACGATCAGTCTCCTCTCCCTGAGAGAACCGAGATCTGTGTGTTTACACACACAGATCCGGATTCTCGCTCTGTCATGAGTGATCGTGAGTGCCCGGTGGTCATCACGCCCACTCGGCACTCACATCGGCTCTGGGCATATGATGCGGGCAACATGAAGGCCCAACCTACAGCTACGACTGCTCGCCCAGGGGATCCATTTTGCTGCAGTATAACTGCTGTTGTGGAAAATTTTATGAAGATGTATTTTAATGTATTGTCATAAGAGTCTCCCAGTGTCCATTCTCTCGCAGCCCGCTCTAAAAAGTTGACTGGGGCAGACTGATGCTGGTTGAGACCTGTTAGGTAGTGAAAAACTTCCTGTTGTTTGGAGAGAGGTGTTTGCGGAGTGAGGACATGTCCGCCAGCGAAGGGCCCCTGTGCAATGCACAGAACGATCATCTGGGGGGGATTTGTTCACCCTGCAAACACATTATCGGTTTTGTGGACGTGCACTCTTGTCACCTCTGTAGCCTGATCAACATATTTAGGGTGCCATGACGTACACCTACAGATAATCTCCCATCCACAAGGAACTGTAGTCATCGTTATTTGGTTATTGTATATTGTATCATGTCCTGTGCTTACATCCTGTGTTAAATCCTTATATGGTCATTCACATCCTGTGTTCGTTTCCTGTGAGGTCACAAACTTTGTAGGAGGGGTTTGGCTGTTGGATGCACACCCTCTTGGGACTTCCCGTTGATATGTTAATAAAAGAGCATGCTAGCTGAGAAAGGCAGAGATGCTGAGATGAGAACGTAAGGATGTGTTGATGTCTGTTTACTGGGGAATGAGGTACCAGAGGGGAGACATACGATCAAAAGGTAAGATGCATTTATATCATTAAGACGGAAATGGGTGCTTATTAGCACAAGAGTGTAGTGGAATATCCAGGACAGTTAAGATGGCGAGTCAGAACCGTAGGAGTGAACAGAACCTCCTTCGCAATCGGATCGATAAGATGTGTGATGTGTTGGGAAGGCTCTGCTTTGCGAAAATAACACATTTTTCGTCTTTTTTAGATAATGCTGGAAGTTTGATCATATGTCTGGTGTGTGTGTGCGCCTGCGTGTGCCTGCGTGTGTGTGATTTGTATCTCGAATGTTTGTGTAAGGAGACTGTGTGCTGTGTGTGTGTGTAAGTAACTGTATGTTGTGTAATAAGTATATGAGAAATAGAAATGTATGAATTGGGATTATTTGCAGCCTGCAATGTGTGTGTGACTAATGCTGTGTAACAAGTTTGTAATGCATGTGAGAAATGGATGAATTGTAATTATTACTTATGTATGGGACAAGTATATTGCATGAGTCTTGTAGAGTGTTTAATTGTCTCAAGACACAGATGGTTAGTGGACTTTGATGGTTGTTTAGAAAAACTTTTGGTTTGAAAATGACTGCTGCATTTTCAAGTGGCCATGCGGCCTGGGGGATGAATATTGGTTTTGAGTGAAACCTCTACTTTGCACTGAATTTCAATGGATAACAAGACTAGCTTTAACTGAGTTTTTGTACTTTTAGCGGTGTGTGTTTAATTTTTATTTTGTTTTATATTTTATTGCTTTAGCAAGGTTTGTATTGTATAGCCTGCAGTATATGAAACTAGGCTTACCCTCCCCTCCCTTTTCCTGTACATTGATATGTAAATAAACCAGTTTGAGGGGTTTTTAGAGCTGGGCATGCAACAGGAAGTTCTTCTCAGTATTTTATGTATCCACAGGGAGTTGGTGGGGGGAGCTTGGGGTCCTATGACACAAGTAAATGAGATTTGTGCTTGGAAGGACAATGGGAAAATACTGGCATTTGAAAGTGTTTTAAATTTAATTCCAGGTGTCTTTTTTTAGTTTTATAATGTAATACAGTTTTGGGTAGAGAACAAACAGGAGGCATCAACGTTATTGTTGTATATATCTAGGTACAGATAGAAGCCATAATATTGTTTTGAATAGTGGAGGATTTCATGGTGCTTTGTAGTTTGTCTGACAACACATTTATAGGGCTGCTGATAACCTGTTGTAGAGCATGTAAATGTGAGGATTAGTACGCTAGAATACCGGGAGACCGTGTAAAATAATCAGAGAACGCCGAGTGCCAGTACTGTAAAAATAGTCACTAAGCAGTACTGATCCGAAAACTAGTGCAGGGACCGTATTAAGTAGGGATGAGCCGAACACCCCCCGGTTCGGTTCGCACCAGAACCCGCGAACGGACCGCAAGTTCGCACGAACGTTAGAACCCCATTGACGTCTATGGGACTCGAACGTTCGAAATCAAAAGTGCTCATTTTAAAGGCTAATTTGCATGGTATTGTCCTAAAAAGGGTTTGGGGACCCGGGTCCTACCCCAGGGGACATGTATCAATGCAAAAAAAACTTTTAAAAACGGCCGTTTTTTCGGGAGCAGTGATTTTAATGATACTTAAAGTAAAAAAAAAAAAGTGAAATATTCCTTTAAATATCGTACCTGGGGGGTGTCTATAGTATGCCTGTAAAGTGACGCGTGTTTCCCATGTTTAGAACAGTCCCTGCACCAAATGTCATTTTTAAAGGAAAAAATCTCATTTAAAACTGCTTGCGGGTTTAATGTCATGTCGGGTCATGGCAATATGGATGAAAATCAGTGAGACAAACGGCATGGGTACCCCCCAGTCCATTACCAGGCCCTTTGGGTCCTGTATGGATATTAAGGGGAACCCCGCACCCAAATTAAAATAAGGAAAGGCCCTATATACTCTGAACAGCAGTATACAGGCGGTGCAAACAAGACAGGGACTGTAGGTTTGTTGTTAAGTAGAATCTGTTTGTAATTTTGAACGGGTACATTTTTAACGTGTTTAGCTCCAGCCAAAAAATCTTTTTTAAGCTTTTTGGAAAACATAGGGAAGGGTTATCACCCCTGTGACATTTGTTTTGCTGTCTTTCCTCCTCTTCAGAAGATTTCACCTCACTTTTTTGTCCCAATGAAAAATGTTTTTTGAAAATTTGGGTTTTTTTGTGGAACAAGGATTGGAAAGCATCAGTGGAAAGGAGAAATTGTTTTCCCATATTAACTCTTACAGGAGAGAATTTCCCTTCCTAGGGGTAGATTTCATCTCACTTCCTGTTGTCTCCTTCCGTTTGCAAGTAGGAGTCGTTTGTAAGTTAGATGTTTGAAAGTAGGGTCCTGCCCTATATACTCAGCAGAAATTTGGGCCTTAGGTGTTGCTGTGGCCACAACACTGTAAGCCCTCACAGGGCCCTGCTGTGAAATATTAGATCAAGAATTGTAATTACATGCCCCTGTTGAACAGGAGCTGAAAAATTAGGCCTTAGGCACTGTTGCTGGTGCCACAACACTGCAACCCCTCACAGACACTCTAGTTGGAACGCAGGAACGAGCCCTGCTGCAAAGTATTGCATCAAAAATTGTAATTACACGCCCCTGTTAGACAGGGGCAGAAAAATTGGTCCTTAGGCACTGGTGCTGGTGCCACAACACTGCAACCCCTCACAGACACTCTAGTTGGAACGCAGGAACGAGCCCTGCTGCAAAGTATTGCATCAAAAATTGTAATTACACGCCCCTGTTAGACAGGGGCAGAAAAATTGGGCCTTAGGCACTGGTGCTGGTGCCACAACACTGCAACCCCTCACAGACACTCTAGTTGGAATGCAGGAACGAGCCCTGCTGCAAAGTATTGCATCAAAAATTGTAATTACACGCCCCTGTTAGACAGGGGCAGAAAAATTGGGCCTTAGGCACTGGTGCTGGTGCCACAACACTGCAACCCCTCACAGACACTCTAGTTGGAATGCAGGAACGAGCCCTGCTGCAAAGTATTACATCAAAAATTGTAATTACACGCCCCTGTTAAACAGGGGCTGAAAAATTGTGCCTTAGGCACTGGTGGTGGCGCCCAGAACCAAAAATGTTCTTACAAGCTATCAGCGTGATGATTGAGGAGGAAGAGGATAATTACTCAGGGATAGTCACTCAGCTTCAGCATAGGCAGTCTTTGAAGGGATCTGAAAAAAATTATTCAGTTACATCAGCATCAGGTGCTTGGTAGCTGGTGGTGATCCAAGACTGATTCATTTTTATGAAGGTCAGCCGATCGACCGAGTCAGTGGACAGACGCACCCTGTGATCGGTTACCACGCCTCCAGCAGCACTGAATGTGCGTTCCGAAAGAACGCTGGATGCAGGACAGGCCAGTAGCTCAATTGCATACTGTGCAAGCTCTGGCCAGTGATCCATCCTCAAGACCCAGTAACCCAGAGGATTTTCGGTGGGAAAGGTGTCCAAGTCTGATCTTGCCCCTAGGTATTCCTGCACCATGTAAAACAGACGCTGGCGATGGTTGCTGGAACCGATCATACCTTGGGGCTGCGGACCAAAAAATTGTCTGAACGCATCGGTCAGACGGCCACCTTCTCCACCGCTCCTTCTTTGACTGACCGAAGCCTCAGCAACACGTTGTCCAGAAACAGGAGTTTGTAACCTCCCAGTCTCTGGGAACGCGTTGCACAGACCTTTCTGCAAGGCCTCCCGAAGATGTTTCATCCTCTGCTCCCTCTGCGATGGCAAGATAAGGTCCGCAACCTTACCCTTGTAACGTGGATCAAGGAGGGTTGCCAGCCAGTATTGGTCCTTCTCCTTGATACCACGAATACGAGGATCCTTACGCAGGCTTTGCAGGATCAGGGAGGCCATGCAGCGTAGGTTTGCTGAGGCATTCGGTCCGGAGTCCTCTGGGTCACTAAGGACAACAACGTCCGCAGCCACCTCCTCCCAGCCACGTACAAGTCCATGTGTTCCTTGGGACTGATCCCTTAAAGACTGCTGATGCTGAGTGCCAGGCTCCACCTCCATACTGACACAATCTTCCTCCTCCTCCTCCTCCTCCTCCTCGTCCTCTTCCTGTGTGATCGGCGGGCACGCAGGAACACTGTCTGGATAAAGGGGGCCTTGAGAGCTAAGGAAGTCCTCCTTTTCCTGCCTCTGTTCTGCCTCAAGTGCCCTGTCCATTATTCCACGCAGCGTGTGCTCCAACAGGTGGACAAGGGGGACAGTGTCACTGATGCATGCACTGTCAGTGCTCACCATCCTCGTGGCCTCCTCGAATGGTGACAGGACAGTGCATGCATCCCTGATCATGGCCCACTGGTGTGGGGAAAAAAAACCAAGGTCCCCTGACCCTGTCCTGGTGCCATAGTCGCACAGGTACTCATTGATGGCCCTCTGCTGCGTGTGCAGCCGCTGCAGCATGGCCAATGTCGAGTTCCACCTGGTGGGCATGTTACAGATTAGGCGGTTCTTGGGCAGGTTAAACTCCTTTTGGAGGTCCGTCAGCCGAGCACTGGCATTATATGACCGGCGGAAATGCACACAGACTTTCCTGGCCTGCCTCAGGACATCCTGTAAGCCCGGGTACCTGCCCAAGAACCGCTGCACCACCAAGTTAAGGACGTGAGCCAAACAGGGCACATGGGTCAGTTGTCCCTGTCGGAGGGCAGAGAGGAGGTTGGTGCCATTGTCGCAAACCACCATTCCTGCCTTAAGTTGGCGTGGCGTCAACCACCTCTGAACCTGCCCCTGCAGAGCTGACAGAACCTCTGCCCCAGTGTGGCTCCTGTCCCCCAAGCACACCAGCTCAAGCACCGCATGGCATCTTTTGGCCTGCGTACTTGCGTAGCCCCTTGAACGCCTACGGAGCACCGCTGGTTCCGAGGAGGAGGCCATGGAGGAAGAAGAAGAGGAGGGGGTGGAGGAGAGAGGTGTGTCACAATCAGCATTTTGGAGGCGTGGTGGCGGAACAACCTCCAACACTACTGCACCTTGTCCTGCATCCTTCCCAGCTGCCAGCAGAGTCACCCAATGCGCCGTGAAACTTAAGTAACGTCCCTGTCCATGCCTGCTGGACCATGAGTCAGCGGTAATATGCACCTTACCGCTGACCGCCCTGTCCAGCGAGGCATGGACATTGCCTTCCACATGCCGGTAGAGAGCCGGAATCGCCTTCCGTGAGAAAAAGTGGCGTTTGGGTACCTGCCACTGAGGAACCGCACATTCCACAAACTCACGGAAGGGGGCAGAGTCTACCAACTGAAAAGGCAGCAGTTGAAGTGCTAGCAATTTTGCCAAGCTAGCATTCAACCGCTGGGCATGTGGATGGCTGGGAGCAAACTTCTTTCGGCGGTGCAGCAGCTGGGGCAGGGAAATTTGCCTGGTACAATCTGACGTCGGTGTACCAAAAGCAGATTGCCCACAAGTACTTGGCTGTGACACACCTAATTCTACACCTTCATTCCTCTCACTGCAGGTCTCAGAGAGGACTGAAGGTCTAGTGGGGTTGGAAATCTCAGCTGATGAGGAGCAAGGAGAGATCCTCTTTGTTCTTTGGTGTGGGTCTTTTAGATATGCTTGCCAACGAACTGCATGGCAGGTCAACATATGTCTGGTCAAGCATGTGGTACCCAAGCGGGAGATGTTTTGGCCACGCGAGATACGCTTGAGACATATGTTGCAAATAGCAGCGGTGCGATCTGATGCACTCGTCTCAAAAAAGGCCCACACCAAAGAACTTTTTGAATAACGCGCAGAGACTGCAGCGCCCTGCACATGTGGAGCTTTGGGGTGTGATGCAGTCAATGTGCTGCCCTTAGGCTGGCCCCTGGAGGGCATTCTGCCTCGTTGGTGATGTGCCGCCTCCTCCTCCTCCTCCTCCTCTCTCCTATCAGGCACCCACGTTGAGTCAGTGACCTCATCATCCCCTCCCTCCTCATCACTGGAGCAAACCTGGCAGTATGCTGCAGCAGGGGGAGCATGACTGCCAGATTGCTGTCCTTCTTGGGCACCCCCTCTGTCCATGCTCATGTTACTGCCTTCATCGAGCTCAGTATCATCATCAGAGCCTTCCAAACGCTGGGCATCCTCCTGGAGCATGTACCCAACACTGTGGTCAAACAGTTCGAGGGAATCCTCAGGAGGACATGGTGGAGCTAGGGAAGGAGTCACTGATGACATTGAGCTGAGGGAAGAGGCCGCTGCTTTGCCAGACAAAGCACCCTGGGCATGGGTGAGAGAGGATGAGGAGGATGAGGACGGCTTGGTCATCCACTCGACCAAGTTTTCTGCATGTTGCGGCTCAACACGGCCAGCTGCCGAAAAAAAGGCCAAGCGTGTCCCATGGCCACGTGCTGACGAGGATGCACCGTCTCCACGACCAGCACTAGACACAGAGCCTGCTTGCCCTCTCTTATTGGCTTGTGACTGTCTGCCTCTCCTTCTTGGCCTTCCAGACATACTAATGGCCTGTAGCTGCACTAAGCTGGGATAGAACACCTGTAATTTTCTTCAGGTAGCTTTATATACTGTAACCAGACAAGCCTGCCTGTCAGTAGGAAGATAACAGGAACGGATCTAGCTGAGCACTGTGAGCAGGACGCACTGCACTAAATGTAAATAGCAGGAACGGATCTAGCTGAACACTGTGAGCAGGACGCACTGCACTAAATGTAAATAGCAGGAACGGATCTAGCTGAACACTGTGAGCAGGACGCACTGCACTAAATGTAAATAGCAGGAACGGATCTAGCTGAACACTGTGAGCAGGACGCACTGACTGCACTAAATGTAAATAGCAGGAACGGATCTAGCTGAACACTGTGAGCAGGACGCACTGCACTAAATGTAAATAGCAGGAACAGATCTAGCTGAACACTGTGAGCAGGACGCACTGCACTAAATGTAAATAGCAGGAACGGATCTAGCTGAACACTGTGAGCAGGACGCACTGCACTAAATGTAAATAGCAGGAACGGATCTAGCTGAACACTGTGAGCAGGACGCACTGCACTAAATGTAAATAGCAGGAACGGATCTAGCTGAACACTGTGAGCAGGACGCACTGACTGCACTAAATGTAAATAGCAGGAACGGATCTAGCTGAACACTGTGAGCAGGACGCACTGCACTAAATGTAAATAGCAGGAACGGATCTAGCTGAACACTGTGAGCAGGACGCACTGCACTAAATGTAAATAGCAGGAACGGATCTAGCTGAACACTGTGAGCAGGACGCACTGCACTAAATGTAAATAGCAGGAACGGATCTAGCTGAACACTGTGAGCAGGACGCACTGACTGCACTAAATGTAAATAGCAGGAACGGATCTAGCTGAACACTGTGAGCAGGACGCACTGCACTAAATGTAAATAGCAGGAACAGATCTAGCTGAACACTGTGAGCAGGACGCACTGCACTAAATGTAAATAGCAGGAACGGATCTAGCTGAACACTGTGAGCAGGACGCACTGCACTAAATGTAAATAGCAGGAACGGATCTAGCTGAACACTGTGAGCAGGACGCACTGCACTAAATGTAAATAGCAGGAACGGATCTAGCTGAACACTGTGAGCAGGACGCACTGACTGCACTAAATGTAAATAGCAGGAACGGATCTAGCTGAACACTGTGAGCAGGACGCACTGCACTAAATGTAAATAGCAGGAACAGATCTAGCTGAACACTGTGAGCAGGACGCACTGCACTAAATGTAAATAGCAGGAACGGATCTAGCTGAACATTGTGAGCAGGACGCACTGCACTAAATGTAAATAGCAGGAACGGATCTAGCTGAACACTGTGAGCAGGACGCACTGCACTAAATGTAAATAGCAGGAACGGATCTAGCTGAACACTGTGAGCAGGACGCACTGCACTAAATGTAAATAGCAGGAACGGATCTAGCTGAACACTGTGAGCAGGACGCACTGCACTAAATGTAAATAGCAGGAACGGATCTAGCTGAACACTGTGAGCAGGACGCACTGCACTAAATGTAAATAGCAGGAACGGATCTAGCTGAACACTGTGAGCAGGACGCACTGCACTAAATGTAAATAGCAGGAACGGATCTAGCTGAACACTGTGAGCAGGACGCACTGCACTAAATGTAAATAGCAGGAACGGATCTAGCTGAACACTGTGAGCAGGACGCACTGCACTAAATGTAAATAGCAGGAACGGATCTAGCTGAACACTGTGAGCAGGACGCACTGACTGCACTAAATGTAAATAGCAGGAACGGATCTAGCTGAACACTGTGAGCAGGACGCACTGCACTAAATGTAAATAGCAGGAACAGATCTAGCTGAACACTGTGAGCAGGATGCACTGCACTAAATGTAAATAGCAGGAACGGATCTAGCTGAACACTGTGAGCAGGACGCACTGACTGCACTAAATGTAAATAGCAGGAACGGATCTAGCTGAACACTGTGAGCAGGACGCACTGCACTAAATGTAAATAGCAGGAACAGATCTAGCTGAACACTGTGAGCAGGACGCACTGCACTAAATGTAAAAAGCAGGAACGGATCTAGCTGAACACTGTGAGCAGGACGCACTGCACTAAATGTAAATAGCAGGAACGGATCTAGCTGAACACTGTGAGCAGGACGCACTGCACTAAATGTAAATAGCAGGAACGGATCTAGCTGAACACTGTGAGCAGGACGCACTGACTGCACTAAATGTAAATAGCAGGAACGGATCTAGCTGAACACTGTGAGCAGGACGCACTGCACTAAATGTAAATAGCAGGAACAGATCTAGCTGAACACTGTGAGCAGGACGCACTGCACTAAATGTAAATAGCAGGAACGGATCTAGCTGAACACTGTGAGCAGGACGCACTGCACTAAATGTAAATAGCAGGAACAGATCTAGCTGAACACTGTGAGCAGGACGCACTGCACTAAATGTAAATAGCAGGAACGGATCTAGCTGAACACTGTGAGCAGGACGCACTGCACTAAATGTAAATAGCAGGAACGGATCTAGCTGAACACTGTGAGCAGGACGCACTGACTGCACTAAATCTAAATAGCAGGAACGGATCTAGCTGAACACTGTGAGCAGGACGCACTGCACTAAATGTAAATAGCAGGAACAGATCTAGCTGAACACTGTGAGCAGGACGCACTGCACTAAATGTAAATAGCAGGAACGGATCTAGCTGAACACTGTGAGCAGGACGCACTGCACTAAATGTAAATAGCAGGAACGGATCTAGCTGAACACTGTGAGCAGGACGCACTGCACTAAATGTAAATAGCAGGAACGGATCTAGCTGAACACTGTGAGCAGGACGCACTGCACTAAATGTAAATAGCAGGAACGGATCTAGCTGAACACTGTGAGCAGGACGCACTGCACTAAATGTAAATAGCAGGAACGGATCTAGCTGAACACTGTGAGCAGGACGCACTGCACTAAATGTAAATAGCAGGAACGGATCTAGCTGAACACTGTGAGCAGGACGCACTGACTGCACTAAATGTAAATAGCAGGAACGGATCTAGCTGAACACTGTGAGCAGGACGCACTGCACTAAATGTAAATAGCAGGAACAGATCTAGCTGAACACTGTGAGCAGGACGCACTGCACTAAATGTAAATAGCAGGAACGGATCTAGCTGAACACTGTGAGCAGGACGCACTGCACTAAATGTAAATAGCAGGAACGGATCTAGCTGAACACTGTGAGCAGGACGCACTGCACTAAATGTAAATAGCAGGAACGGATCTAGCTGAACACTGTGAGCAGGACGCACTGCACTAAATGTAAATAGCAGGAACGGATCTAGCTGAACACTGTGAGCAGGACGCACTGCACTAAATGTAAATAGCAGGAACGGATCTAGCTGAACACTGTGAGCAGGACGCACTGCACTAAATGTAAATAGCAGGAACGGATCTAGCTGAACACTGTGAGCAGGACGCACTGCACTAAATGTAAATAGCAGGAACGGATCTAGCTGAACACTGTGAGCAGGACGCACTGCACTAAATGTAAATAGCAGGAACGGATCTAGCTGAACACTGTGAGCAGGACGCACTGACTGCACTAAATGTAAATAGCAGGAACGGATCTAGCTGAACACTGTGAGCAGGACGCACTGCACTAAATGTAAATAGCAGGAACAGATCTAGCTGAACACTGTGAGCAGGACGCACTGCACTAAATGTAAATAGCAGGAACGGATCTAGCTGAACACTGTGAGCAGGACGCACTGCACTAAATGTAAATAGCAGGAACGGATCTAGCTGAACACTGTGAGCAGGACGCACTGCACTAAATGTAAATAGCAGGAACGGATCTAGCTGAACACTGTGAGCAGGACGCACTGCACTAAATGTAAATAGCAGGAACGGATCTAGCTGAACACTGTGAGCAGGACGCACTGCACTAAATGTAAATAGCAGGAACGGATCTAGCTGAACACTGTGAGCAGGACGCACTGCACTAAATGTAAATAGCAGGAACGGATCTAGCTGAACACTGTGAGCAGGACGCACTGATGGCACTAAATGTAAATAGCAGGAACGGATCTAGCTGAACACTGTGAGCAGGACGCACTGCACTATATGTAAATAGCAGGAACAGATCTAGCTGAACACTGTGAGCAGGACGCACTGCACTAAATGTAAATAGCAGGAACGGATCTAGCTAAACACTGTGAGCAGGACGCACTGCACTAAATGTAAATAGCAGGAACGGATCTAGCTGAACACTGTGAGCAGGACGCACTGACTGCACTAAATGTAAATAGCAGGAACGGATCTAGCTGAACACTGTGAGCAGGACGCACTGCACTAAATGTAAATAGCAGGAACAGATCTAGCTGAACACTGTGAGCAGGACGCACTGCACTAAATGTAAAAAGCAGGAACGGATCTAGCTGAACACTGTGAGCAGGACGCACTGCACTAAATGTAAATAGCAGGAACGGATCTAGCTGAACACTGTGAGCAGGACGCACTGCACTAAATGTAAATAGCAGGAACGGATCTAGCTGAACACTGTGAGCAGGACGCACTGACTGCACTAAATGTAAATAGCAGGAACGGATCTAGCTGAACACTGTGAGCAGGACGCACTGCACTAAATGTAAATAGCAGGAACAGATCTAGCTGAACACTGTGAGCAGGACGCACTGCACTAAATGTAAATAGCAGGAACGGATCTAGCTGAACACTGTGAGCAGGACGCACTGCACTAAATGTAAATAGCAGGAACAGATCTAGCTGAACACTGTGAGCAGGACGCACTGCACTAAATGTAAATAGCAGGAACGGATCTAGCTGAACACTGTGAGCAGGACGCACTGCACTAAATGTAAATAGCAGGAACGGATCTAGCTGAACACTGTGAGCAGGACGCACTGACTGCACTAAATCTAAATAGCAGGAACGGATCTAGCTGAACACTGTGAGCAGGACGCACTGCACTAAATGTAAATAGCAGGAACAGATCTAGCTGAACACTGTGAGCAGGACGCACTGCACTAAATGTAAATAGCAGGAACGGATCTAGCTGAACACTGTGAGCAGGACGCACTGCACTAAATGTAAATAGCAGGAACAGATCTAGCTGAACACTGTGATCAGGACGCACTGCACTAAATGTAAATAGCAGGAACAGATCTAGCCTAATCTATCTAACTCAAATCAAATGACACTGTCTGTCTCTCTCTCTATCAGCACACCGGAACACACTACACAGGGCCGCCGTGCAGGCGGCCTTATATAGTGTGGGGCGTGTACTAAATCCCCTGAGCCATAATTGGCCAAAGCCACCCTGGCTTTGGCCAATTACAGCTCTCTCTACTGACGGCGCTGTGATTGGCCAAGCATGTGGGTCATATTGCATGCTTGGCCAATCATCAGCCAGCAATGCACTGCGATGCCGCAGTGAATTATGGGCCGTGACGCGCCACACGAATTTGGCGCGAACGGCCCATATCGTTCGCAATTCGGCGAACGACCGAACAGCCGATGTTCGAGTCCAACATGGGTTTGACTCGAACACGAAGCTCATCCCTGGTCATAAGCGATTCGGATCGTCATGGGTAATGTTGGTCCATGCATTGGAGGAAAAAAATGAGGCTCCACACCAGTCAGACAGCTGCACTGCACATGAGATCTGGGTCCGGACATGAGACCCCGTAAAGATTGGTAGATATGGTCAGAGGGTACAGTAAGGTGTATTCCCTTGGAAGGTATTTTTGATGTCTGGAGGTACGAGACCCCAGAATAAAAATACCTTGGAAGTAGTTCAGCTGTGGCTTCAGAAATGTTGAGTGAGTTGATGGATGCGTAGTACACGTTTGTGTGATTAAAAATATACAGGTCGCTGCGCATGCGTGGTAGCTTCCAAGATGGCCGCTACCCTCTGAAGCTCCGGTCCACTCCGGCCCCATTCGTTCCTCCAGCACTGACAGTGCAATAACCGCAACCAAATAACGGCACCCCGGGTGCAAAACACCCCCAGGAATCGATCGATGCAGATGGGTACGGCCAAACAAAGCTTATCGAGCCAGATGACGGCCGCGCCTGGGCCGCTCAGCTATGCCAAGATGGCCACCGCTCCTCCGAGACACAGCGTGGATGCAGCAGAGGGGTCTATTGCTGACCAGGACTGTGATCCACCGTAATCCCCACTACCGCAGGCCTATTCACCTGCATCCACTGAATCCCTCCTTTTCAGCCTGCAAGCAGGCCTTCCATCCACTCCCATGATGGATCCACATACAGGCCTTTTGCTGTCTGTCAGTGAGGCAAAGGAAGCCTCACCCATCCCCACTGACTTTCCCTCCATGATGGAGGCCTTTGCTCAGCTTCTTTCCAAAAGGCTAGCACAAAATGCAGAACATATTACTTCCTCCATACATGCTGACATGCAGCAGTTTGGGCTCAGACTAGACAATATGGAGAAAAAAGCAGATCAAGCTGGGGCTAGGATCAATCAGAATACTGCACGGCTGCAAGACATGCAGGATCAACTTGAGACAGCGTTCGCAAAGATCGATGATTTGGAGAACGGATCAAGAAGATATAACTTCAGAGTTAGGGGGGTCCCGGAAGCTGAAAAAGAGGTTCATTCTGTCATCAAAGCCCTCATTAAAGATCTGGTCCCTGAGATTCTGGAGCACCGTCTAGAGCTCGATAGGGCCCACAGAGCTCTACCAAGGGACATAATAGTGAAGCCCCACTACTACTCTGTTAAGGAGGAAGTCATGAGGAAAGCTAGAAATCTAAATGACTTAACGGTTCTTGGCCACAAAATTCAGATCTTTGCAGATCTTTCCCCCTACACGGTACAGAAGAGGAGGGCCCTAAAACCTTTACTGCAGCTCCTACAAGAGAAAGAGATTCCTTACAGATGGTCTTTCCCATTGTGGGTTAACTTCACGTATAAGAGCAGAAATTGCAGCTTCTCCTCCTTCGCGGATGGCGAAAGGCTTCTTCTCCAGCTGGGCCTCATCCCTCAAGATCCTACTGCGACACAATCAAGCAGGGGTAACGCTTCCTCCACCAAAAGACCCCCTCCAGCAAGCCCTTTCCAACCATCCTGGCTCAAACAAAGCACCAAGAGGTCAAAAGAAAACTTCCCCACGTGACTCTTTATCCTTTTTTATTTTTTTTTTTGGATCAAAGATTCCCAAGTGTGACTGACGCCTGACTTTGGACCCATTGAAGAACGTTTTTGCTCCTTTTTATTCCACTGGTCACAGGACATCTCATGGCTGGGTTTTGGCCCCCCCTTTTTAGGGCCCTTATTATTTTTCTTTTGTTCACCATGAGGTTGCATGGATAGTTAACCACACGGAATGGTTTTGGTTACTCAGTTTCTTTTTCAATGGGTCCGGGAGGGGCGGGGAGGGGGGGTTCATCAGGGGGTCCCCTGAGGGGGTTACCTTGCCCCTGGGGTTCCCTGGGGGGGGGGCGGTCCTGTTCCGTGGCCTCCCACCCTCTCCCGAGGTACGATGGGCTCAGCCTTCTAGTTTATATATAAGGGGGCAAGTTTATACTTCTGCTTGAAGGTTATCTCTGTAACTTAAGGTACTAACGGTTATTTTACATAGAGTTCTTATTCTCACTATACGCTCTGTTATTAGTTTATTATAGATCCCACTGTGGTCTTCGGTTAGCTTTAACGAGGAACTGGGGCCGAAGAGGTCCCAGTGCGCTGCTCCCAGACCCCAGGAGTACCTCGGTTCCCCTGGGATCTACATTGACCTCCCTGTTTGGGGGAGGCACAGGCCTCATTGGCCGCAAGGGTAGGAACGACAGTCCTTCCTACTCTTTGGGCTGGACGGGGTTGGTGTTCCCAACTACCTCAGTACAATTAGCTGATATGTTGAATATTTCATTGTTATTCTTCTCTCACTGCAAATCTTTAATTGCATTTTTCCTTTTTCCTCTCTTTGCTCTTCCTTCCCCCTCCCTTTCTTTTCTTATGCTCTCCAGTATGGGTTCTTCTGAAATCAAGGAACTTTTCTGGCTCCTCATCCCAGGCTCCAGCGGACATCATGCTTCTCCAACAAGGCTTCGGTACGATTTACGCTCATCAGGAGAGGGTAAGCGGTGTTGTGGAGTGATAGCTTCCTCCCCTCTGTACTATGACTAGCTTTAAGGATCCGAAACTTCCTCTTAGAATTATATCACACAACACACAGGGCTTAAATTCTCCAATTAAACGTAGAAAGATCTTCCAGTCCTATCACACTATGCATACTGACGTCCTGTTACTACAAGAGACGCATTTCCCAGTGAGTTACAAGCCGTCTTTTCTTCACCAGCACTATCCCCAATTCTTCCTGGCCTCAACGGAAAACAAAACCAGTGGGGTGGCAATTTGCTTCGCCAAGCATCTGAATGTTTCACAGCCAGAGAAGATAGTCGACCCCCAAGGGCGCTTCCTATTAGTATCGGGCTACATCGATGGCGAACTCTATATGTTCGTGTCTTATTACGCACCAAACAGAGGACAAAGAAAGTTCTTTGACCTGCTGCTAAAAAAACTACAATCGCACCTCAAAGGTACTGTATTTATAGGCGGGGACTCGAACAATGCCTTCGACTCCAGAATAGCAGCTCTCCTATTTGATGAAGGTCTGGTCGATATCTGGAAGGAAACGAATCCACATAAAAAAGATTATACTCACTTTTCGGCTCCCCACAACTCTTTCGCCAGGATAGACCACATCTTTACCTGTGCGCGCACTATCCCAATTGTCCTTAGCTCTAAGATTGTTGATTTTCCGCTGTCAGACCACGCCATGGTCCTGGTTTTGGCCCAGAAATTAGGTCCCTCTAAGGGCCCTCCCCGCTGGAGATTACAGGAGTCCCTCCTTAGTGATCCTATAAACTGTCTGGATATAGCTAAGGCCATAAAAGATTACTTCCAAACTAACCAAACGGCAGATGTCTCCCCCTCCACCGTATGGGCAACCCACAAATCGGTTATTAGGAGACACATTTGTCACGTACCTGGTAGGTGGAGCCCAGAATGCAGAGAACGGCCTCTCGTTTGCCTCCGACTTAAGAACCCCTGAAGGTGTGAACAGGGACTCGAAAGTACAGATGGGCACAAGTGCCTGACTGGAACACTGAAGTAGAAGGCAGGATCCTGTAGTCAGCAGGGAGGTGCACCGTAGTCCTGTAGCAGGTTGCGGACAGCAAGGAGGTGCACTGTAGTACTGTAGCAGGGTGCAGGTAACAGGGAGGTGCACTGTAGTCCCGTAGCCGGATGAAGACATCAGGGAGGTGCACTGTAGACCTGTAGCAGGTTGCAGACAGCAGGAAGGTGCACTGTAGTACTTTAGCAGGATGCAGATAGCAGGGAGGTGCACTGTAGTACTGTAGCAGGATGCAGATAGCAGGGAGGTGCACTGTAGTCATGTAGCAGGTTGCAGACAGCAGGGAGGTGCACTGTAGTACTGTAGCAGGATTCAGATAGCAGGGAGGTGCACTGTAGTCCTGTAGCAGGTTGCAGGCAGCAGGGAGGTGCACTGTAGTACTGTAGCAGGATGCAGATAGCAGGGAGGTGCACTGTAGTCCTTTAGCAGGTTGCAGACAGCAGGGAGGTGCACTGTAGTACTGTAGCAGGTTGCAGACAGCAGGGAGGTGCAGACAAGCTGGGTCAAGGTACTGGCGGGCAGATCAGGTACAGAAGGGCAAACCAAGAGAATAGTCAGAGTCCAAGCCAAGATCGGGGCGGGCAGCAAGCAGGTAAGTCAGGAACAAGCCAAGTAAGTACTGGATACAGGAAAACTGGTAACGAGGTAGCAGGGGTCTCAGGAAACGCTGTAGACCGGACAGCAAGGCAGCATTGGAACAGTCTTCTTTAAATAGCCTATCTTTGGCTCCAAGTGTTGTTCCTATTGGCGCTATTGCGCATGCACGTTTGTTTGTTAGCGCTATTAGCGCTATTGGCGCTAATGCGCGCGCCGAATGGCGCTTCTATGCACAGGCATTCGTTTAACCCTCAATCTGCTGGGATAACTGCAAGAGGGCTTTTCCTGACAACATTATTAGCTTATCATCACATCTTAGAGCGGCCCAAAAAGCAGACATTATCAAACTCACCTCAGACTACAGAGCAGCTGCCAGGGCCCACAAGAGGCTACCTACCTCCGACTCTCTAGAGATCCTTGACAAATCTAGGACCACTCTTAACCTAGCTCTGACCTCAGCTGCTGAGAAACACTTAAGATGGACGGGGGCAAAGTTTTATTATCAAACAGACCGTATGGGTTCCAGACTTGCAGCCAAACTCAACCCCAAACAGCGCTCTTTAGCGTTCCCCAAGACAAAGACACTATCTGGAGACTTGACTCAAAATCCCCCAAAAAATATGGAAGCTTTCTCTCAATTCTATGCTAACCTGTATAAACCCTCTGAGTCCCCTTCACAACCACAACGGGACCGTTTCCTCAAAGATCTGCCTCTTCCTTCCTTGTCTAAAGAACATAGGGACATATTGGAGGATTCGATTTCAGTAGAGGAGGTGTTGGATACGATTAGTTCTCTTAAAACTGGTTCAGCCCCGGGTCCAGATGGCCTTTCCAAATAAAAAATTTGCCCCCAATCTAGCACCACACCTAACTAGATTTTTCAACTCCCTCAGGGATGGAGCCCTCCTGGGACCTGATCCTAATTCTGCTTTTTTCTCGGTTATCCCGAAGCCGGGGAAAGATTCAAGCGAGCTTGGTAACTACAGGCCTATTTCACTCATAAATAATGATATCAAAATTCTGACTAAAATTTTAGCTAACAGGCTGGCGTGCTTTATTTCTAAATATATTCATAATGATCAGGTGGGCTTCATCCTTAGCAGACAGGGATCAGATCAAATACGTAGAACCATAGATGTCATCTCCCTGCTGAGGTCTGGCTGGGATGGGGGCTCTAAACAGCAGGTCTTTCTCCTCTCCATAGATTTACATACAGCTTTTGATTCTGTTGATTGGGAATACTTGTCTGATATATTGCAAAGGTGGGGATTTGGCCCCTTTTTTCTGAACTACATCAGATCCCTTTACTCGACTCCAACTGCTCAGGTTCGTCTTATGGGAAGGTACTCAGAACAGTTTCCTATTGGCAGAGGGACCAGACAGGGCTGCCCACTTTCCCCTCTCCTATTCGCGATAGTAATTGAGACACTGGCTGTGGCAATCAGATCAAATCCAGATGTTAAGGGGGTTAAATGTGGAGACAAAGAACATAAATGTGCGCTCTATGCAAATGATCTTCTCCTCTATATTACTTCCCCTATCACCACCACCCCTTTGATCTATAAGATTCTCAAAGACTTTAGCACAATTTCGGGCCTCAGGGTTAACATGTCCAAATCCATCACGTTGAACATTTCAGTCCCACAGAATCTACTCACTCAGCTCTCCACTAACTTCTTTTTCCCCTGGACACCCACGGAAATTCCCTATTTAGGAATCAAGATAACTTCAGACATTCAAGGGCTGTTCAGTGCATATTATCCACCTATGTTTAGTACATGTAGAGGAGACTTGGATAGGTGGGGGAGATGTGGTCTGTCCTGGTTGGGCAGAATTCATGCCGTCAAAATGACTCTTCTTCCACGCCTGCTATATCTCTTTCGCTCCCTCCCGATTCTGATTATGAAAAAGACCCTTCTCAACTTCCAATCTGAGATTGTCCGCTTTATCTGGAACCGTAAGGGGTACAGATCAGATGCCTTTCCAGTTTACTTTACTGTTTAAAAAGCCAGGGTGGTCTCTGTCTACCGGACCTGTGGCATTATTATCAGGCGGCTCAACTTTCCCAAACTTCGATGGCCCTCGTTAAAGGCCCTAAACCAAGTTGGCTTTCGATGGAAAGATGGGCCACCCCACGGAACACTATAGACTACCTTCTCTGGTGTGATCCTAAGGATAGGCCGGCAATTTTGTCCCCCACCCTCTCCCATTCTATAGCCATGTGTACGAAGCTCTTCTCACATCGTAACCTCATTTCACCTATCAGACCGCTAGAGCACCTTTTTCATAACCCAGGGTTCCAGCCGGGAATGGTAATTAAGGCCTTTAAATAGTGGACGGATAAAGGATTATATAGGATTGGTCATTTCCTCTCCCCAAACGGTCCGATCATATTGACCCATTGTCGAAACGAATTAGACATGCCAGAATCTGAGTTTTTTAGATTTTCCCAAATCAGCCATTTTCTACACTCAATCTGGAAACTCCACCAAAAGAATTCTGCACTGACTCCCTTTGAAAATTGGTGCTCCAACACTGAAGTCCAGAGGGGAGGAATTTCATTAATTTACACCGCTTTAAAATCCTCATCAGATAAGCCTGGTTATGCTCGGGCCTGGGAGGAGGACTTAGACAAACCATGGACGTCACAGGACTGGTTTTGCAGGTTCGAAAGATCCTTTAAAGGTATACTAAACATCTCTTTAATAGAATCCAGCACTAAAGTAATAACACGGTGGTATTATGTTCCTGCTCGCATCGCGGTCATCTTTCCGGGGTCATCCCCCCTTTGTTTTAGGGGATGCGAGCTAGAAAGTACTATGTTGCACATATGGTGGTCTTGTCCTTGAATCAGATCATTTTGGAGGAAAGTTTTTTACACAATCAGTACTTTCTTGCAGCACACGATCGCTCCTGACCCCTCCGTTGCGTTGCTTAATGGAAAGGTAAGGAATGTTCCATAATCTTCACAGAAATTAATGTTCTTTATCCTATTAGGAGCTAAAATATCTCTAGCAAAGTCCTGGAAATAACCTAGCATCTCGTTTAAGGGCTTTAAGAGGAAGGTGTCGTGGATTATGGCGCATGAACAAATTGTAGCCAAAATAAATGACAAAAATGTAATGTTCTTTGCCATCTGGGAGCCTTGGGACAATTTTTGTAAGGTTCCCTTGTTACCGTCCACACCACAAGCTCCTTAGACAGTTGGGTACTCATACTAAGCTCCTTCCCCCCCTCTCCCCTTTTTCTACACTCTACCCTTTTCACTCCTCTTACTCTTCTCTTGCCTGAGACTCTCTTGTCTCCTCTACAGGATGTCCACTGAAAAGTCTTGATATACTTTTGAACGTCAGTAGGCGGTCCTCCTTCTTTTTCTGTTTTTCTTTATTTCTCACATTATTAAATCTTTTTTTGTTTTTTTTTTACGCTCTCATTTTTATTTCTTTTCTTTTTAAACAGACTTACTGGTTGGCACTAAATGGAAAGGCATGACAGCAGCCAGGTAGCTGAAGCGCACACTCCACAGTCTGGTTAAAGATTGAAGGGGGCTAGAGACATAGTCAGAGGTTGGTTATTGTGATGTGCTGAGGGGTCGGTGGCCTCTGTCCGGGGATTGTCTGGCATTTCCACAGTATGATCCCATTGGGGTGGTATGCCGGTCGGCCCTGGGTAGGAGGTTAGAATCACATCTATGTGACTTGTCTCACAGATACTGCCCCTTAACAGGACTCTATTAAGCCCTACTATGCTTCTATTTAGTTTATAAACTTATGCTTCATGTATGGCCTTATTGTATCTGTCCCCGTTGGGGAAAATCTACTATACTCATCTCTTGATATTAGTCTGTATTTGATTAATAAGTATTCGGTTTGTAAGCTGATTTTGTTTCTGTTTTGGATGACATGTTCTTTTTACTTATAAAATAAAATTATTTACAAGTAAAAATATACAGGTCTGTTTTTGAACTTTGTGTGGCTGGTCCATGCAAAGATTACGAGATGCTCTCGTGCTTTTCAAATTGTATTCTTTTTCTATCGCGTGAAGGCAGCATTCCATCTGGTCGGTATTTTTTCATTTTCGTTTCAGGAACTATGAAATATCTCCCCCACATTTGTATCTAAATATTTGTCTCATGTTTTAGTCTTCTCATTGTTTGTATGTAGTAACATGTTTGAACCTACCACGACAGCCCTCTTGTGTGTCGCGGCTGTTGTATTTTAGTAAAAACGTGAAAGTAAGATTTACAGAGGGTTTAGTTATTATCGGTTTTGTGGAATGTCAGTGACAATTTACCAATGTACACGAATGTTGTGTTGTTTACCATTCTTTGAAGGATAAAGTAACAACCTTTGTTTATAAGTATATTTTCAGGTCCAAGGAGTTTATGTACATAGAAAGCAGATGTATAAGAAGGTAAAAGTGTCATAGGCTGTTTCACAGTTTTTTTTCTGCACCCTTCAAAACCCTGCATGTCTTCCTCCAGTTTGTAAGGAGGAGGAAGAAAAGGGGGATGAGAGTGGTGAAAATGAAAAATTTTTAAACCAATAATACTAACTGCTCTAATTCTAACCAAGTTTGTGCCAAGACTGTCTTTCTTTGATGGAATTTGAATCAGCAAGCAGCAGTCTGGTGAAAGGGGCTCCCATCCCAGATGCTAAGAACCGTTTTGTCACTGGTTCCAGGTATTACACCTCAGATGGTAAGCCACGCACAGGTTATGCAGTGACCACAGTCCCGATGTCTGGGTTATTGTCATATGAGGTTTGTTTGAAGGTAAACCAAAGCCAGAGTTGTACTTTCTCATTAGCTGTCACCTACATTTTCAGCTGATGGGGTAGGTGCAATCACTGTAACATGAACTTCAAAAGGTCCACCACAGGGTTCACGAGTCCCTCCTGGACCCTGACACAATAACCAGTTTACATTCTTTCCAACCAGGTGACTGGGTCATTGTAAAGAAGCTTGAGGGATGAGACCATGCCAGCCACTGCAAGAAGCATCTCAACCACAAAGAATAGAGGAGTATCTTTGTTTATTTATAATTTTAAAGTGCATTTCCCAACTAGCTAAGAAAGCGAACAGGACACATGGTTGGGTCTACTAGTGCCCCAGCGATAAAGGTGGTACATGATACATATAGGATGTTCATATTGGTGTGAGGAGTTTTGACAAACAGACACTTGTCAATAGAACTTAAAACATTTCTAGAGGGTAAAATTAGTTATAATTTTAACAATAGCTCTGGTTCTTGACAGCTTTGGTATAGGGATAACTAGGTAGCCCACAAGTGTGCTTCAACTGTAGTTTGGTATTAATGCGGATCTACAGCTTATAAGGTGATTCCCGTAAGGCAAAAGGTTCATGTGTGCTGGTGAAACTCGTCCCAGCATCTTATGTCGCGGATGATCGTGAGGCTCTGATGGCGTGAGAGAAGGTAAGAATGGCAGGGACAGCTGGAAGGGAATTGCTTGTACACTGTGGGGGGTTGAGCTTATGAAACGCTTGAACAATTTCTTATCCATTGAGGATGGGATGTTTCATGTAACTGTTGAAGCTACAAGGAAGTTCCCACAGTCCAAGGGGGTTTCTGGGAATTCATAAGTAAAGACTGTTATATCTGGATCGGGGATAGTAGTGACAAAGTTCAGGCCCATATGGATAAGGTTTAGATCCCTACAAGGCAAAGCCAGAGCTATAGCTAGTGAAGGTTGGAATCCTTTTAAGGGTTTGGGAATCTGTGGGGATTTAATCTTTTATTTTGCAGCGGATCATAGTTGAAGGAAGTAGGGATATATATATACTCATGTTGTTTTTGTTTCTATTCCTTCTATATGCCGTGATGAGGTGCTCCTGTTGCCTGATTGGACGCGTGACCAGAGCCTGAGCAGATGACCACATCTTCCCTGATGAGATGCCCCAAAGACGTACAAGACACAAAGGATCCCAGACCAACCGGCGACTACTACAGCTCACCATGTCATCTCTAACAGAGTCTACATGTCAAGCCCTGTTTTACTTTTTATGGGCTAAAAAAAAGATCAGGATTCATCGAGGGACACATGGGATCATATGACAAGAGGAGGGACTGTTGTGGAAAATTTTATGAAGATGTATTTTAATGTATTGTTATAAGAGTCTCCCAGTGTCCGTTCTCTCACAGCCCGCTCTAAAGAGCTGACTGGGGCAGACTGACGCTGGTTGAGACCTGTTAGGTAGTGGAAAACTTCCTGTTGTTTGGAGAGAGGTGTTTGCGGAGTGAGGACATGTCTGCCAGCAAAGGGCCCCCGTGCAATGCACAGAACGATTGTCTGGGGGGGATTTGTTCACCCTGCAAACTCATTATTGGTTTTGTGGATGTGCGCTCTTGTCACCCCTGTATGCCTGATCAACATATTTGGGGTGCCATGACGTACACCTGCAGATAATCTCCCATCCACGAGGAATTGTAGTCATCATTATTTGGTTATTGTATATTGTATCATGTCCTGTGCTTATATCCTGTGTTAAATCCTTATATGGTCATTCACATCCTGTGTTCATTTCCTGTGAGGTCACAAATTTTGTAGAAGGCGTTTGGCTGTTGGAGGCACACTCTCAAGGAACTTCCTGTTGATATGTTAATAAAAGAGCATGCTAGCTGAGAAAGGCAGAGATGCTGAGATGAGGACGTAAGGATGTGTTGATGTCTGTTTACTGGGAAATGGGGAACCAGAGGGGAGACATACGATCAAAAGGTAAGATGCATTTATATCATTAAGACGGAAATGGGTGCTTATTAGCACAAGAGTGTAGTGGAATATCTACGACACTAAGGCTGGTCAGGATCTGTTAAAAGTGTCAACAAAGCTTGCTAAAATCTCTGCAAATGCTTTGTCCAAGCTTTCTGTTCACACTGCTCTTATACAAGCTGAAGCCCCAAGTGAAACTGGTCATAGAGTTGCTATGGGGCTTGCATTGTCTGCTGCCTCCCCTGCACACACTGAAGTCGCCACTGACAGCTCAGTGTGGGACCTAACCAGAGCAGCTACAGGGCTCTTCTTTTCAGGGTTAGATAGATTAGGCTTAGAATGTAGGTTTAGTGTTAGTGGCTGAACTTGCACTTGAAGTTTTTTGCCCCCTTCCCTTGTTCTCCCCTTTAACTGTCGATTTATAAAAAACTTGCTTTACGAATGTCTCAACATTCATAAAAGTGTAACAAATAATTCCCGTAATTAGTCATTTCTATAGAGAAATGATTCCCTAAAGAATGCACACAATGCAGAAGTCTCTCTTATATGCCTATTAACGCTGCTAGAATGTTCTTAAAGGGGTTGTAAAGGCAGAAGGTTTTTTTTATCTTAATGCATTCTATGCATTAAAATAAAAAGCCTTCTGTGCAGCAGCCCCTCTCAGCCCCCCTAATATCTACCTAAGGTCCCTCTCTGTCCAGAGATGTCCATGAATGTCTCAGCCACCTGAGATTCTCCCTCCTGATTGGCTGAGACACGGTGACATTGGCTCCCGCTGCTGTCAATTAAAGTCAACTAGCCAATCAGGGGAGAGACGGGGCAGGGTCGGGTCGAGGCTCCATGTCTGAATGGACACAGGGAGCTGTGACTCAGCTCGGGTGCCCCCATAGGAAGCTGCTTGCTTTGGGGGCACTCGGCAGGAGGGAGGGGCTAGGTTCACAGAAGAGAGACCCGAGAAGAGCAGAATCCAGGCTGCTCTGTGCACATCTACTGCAACAGAGCAGGCAAATATAACATGTTTGTTATTTTTATAGGACAAACCTAGACTCTATAATCATTTTAAGCTTTTTTTCTCTTATGCTGTGTACACACGACCGGACTTTTCGACCGAACTGATCCGACGGAAAGAAGCAGTCGGACAATTCGATCGTGTGTGGGCTTCATCGGACCTTTTCTGTAGAAAAATCTGTCGGACATTAGAAATTGAACATGTTTCAAATCTTTCCGACGGACTCGAGTACGATCGAAAAATCTTTTCGTCTGTATGCTAGTCTGACGGACAAAAAAGGACCCAAGGGCAGCTATTGGCTACTGGCTATGAACTTCCTTACTCTAGTCCGGTCGTAGGTCATCACGTTCGAAACGATCGGACTTTGGTGTGATCATGTCTGTTTCGTCCGACGGAGTTCAGTCCGACGGAGTTCAGTCCGATGGAGTTCAGTCCGACGAAAAGTCTGGTCGTGTGTACATGGCATTGGAATAGAATATTAGGGGTCATTGCAGTTGCTCAGCAAAAGGCAACAAGGAAACTATATCACACATACTACAAACACTTACACAAATGTTGAGACATTCACAAAGTGATTTTTTTTATGAACCAGTCCCTAATACACAATCCTCCAATCCTCCTTTACCATGGGTTACACCTATACCTTAGAACCTGTTACCTATCCCTTTTCACTTCAACCTCCAATGTTTCCAAACATGGTCCCTATGACCGTAATATATATACTTATGCAAGTATTTCTATGTTCTACTCTGGGGTCTCTACAGTGGCATGTTTTTCATTCAAGATATGATGTATATCAGCCGATATCAGCCAATTTCTTTGTAAAATTCCATGTAACGCCTTCCCTTTCCATTTAAAGTGGTTGTAAAGGCTTAAGTTTTTTTTTACCTTCATGCATTGCATGCATGAAGGTTAAAAAAACCTTCAGTGTGCAGCTCCCCCCTCAGCCCCCCCCCCCAATACTTACTAAGCCCGATCTCGATCCAGCGACATGCATGAGACCCGAGGCTCTCCCGGGTCTCTCCCTCCTGATTGGTTGAGATGCAGCTGCAGGATCCATTGTCTCTCACTGCTGTCAATCACAGCCAGTAAGGTGGGAGTGGGGGGCCGGGCTGAGCCGTGCTATCTGTGTCTTATGGACGCAGAGAGCTGGCTTTAGACCGAGCATGCGCGAATGCTCCCACAGCAAGCAGCTTGCTATGGGGCACTCGACAATGGGAAGGGGCCCAGAGCGCCTTTGGGGGACCCAAGAAGAGGAAAATAAGGGCTGCTCTGTACAAAACCACTGCACAGAGAAGGTAAGTGTGACATGTTTGTTATTTTTTTTTTAATGTTTTCCTTTACAATCACTTTATTATAGTATTCTGCATTTTCTGTAACCTACAATCAAATAAAACAAGTTGAACACAAAAAGCTGCTCAGCATTTTTGTTCCACCTCAAGATGTTGCCCACTGTCATTCAAGCCAGAAGACTGGGAACAGTACTGAGGGGGTGTCACCACAGCACCCTTCATTCACATTTTATTAACGCAGAAAGTGGGGCTGATGCCAGTGCTGCTCACTGCATTATGGGGGACTGCCCACTTCTGGGTGATAACTGAAGAGGAGAAGGACCCTCATGTGACTGGCCTAAATACTTTAGAAAAAAATGATGTGTATTAAAAAACAAAAAGAGCAAAACATACAGTTGGAGTCTGGGACTGAGACTGAAGTTGTACTTTAATTTCTCTTTTATATATGTATAGTGTGTCCACTTATATGGCATTACTTGACAACTGCTGTAACAAGTTTACAAGTGCCGCACTCAGTGGGCTAGCATTTTCACTATTTTCAGTTGTGGCAGTAAATAGACAAATCACTTGCTGTGTAATACAATATACTCAAAACAAGTGCTAGTTACCAGAAGTTCATTTTTTATACTGTTATTATGGTTGTTGTCGTAGTTATTATTGGTGGTCTTGCATTATGTTTTTTTTTATGCTTATTGGTCTGATATACTCTAGCTGTAAATTTTTAATACAAGTGGCAATCTTCAATTCCATTTCAAGTTCTTTAGGACGTGATTGGGAAAGAAAAGTAAAGGTTAGTGGGTTTTCATTGATTTCTCAATAACTGACAGCTTGAGTGACTCATTGACAAGCATAAACCTGGAGATTACATATTTTTTTTCACATGTCAATGCCTTGCCCTATCAATGTGAGACTGACTGCATTAGTGACCAGTTTTTTGCTCAGGTTTTCATTTGTGACAGTTGCAGTGTTGTTGGTAAAGCAAAATATAAACTTAAAAACCTAGTAGATTTTGCGTGTGACAGCAGCCCTCCAAGATATCCACAGTTATCTACCAATGATGTATAACAAACTTTGTAGCACTATCACCTTAAAAATTACTAAACCAAAAAATATGAAAAATACTTTACTTTTTATTCAGTGAACAAACATACTCATAAAGGTGCAATAAAACTGCATGTTCAACCTATCACACCACAGTCTATGCATGCATGATGATGTCAGAATGTAGATCCTGCTGTGGTAAATCTATTTTACACCATATTTTACCCTGTGATGAAGGGCAATCTAGTGTAAAAAAGAATGAAGCAGCATACAGAAATGTACACACTATAGAGGGTTGTGCTTTGTTCATATTTCATGTCAGAAGTATACAACCACTTTAAGTCCCAGGTTCAGTGGAACTTGCTAGCATATACTCCCCAAGGTTCCAAGACTATAAAGAGGGAGAATTTTAGTACCACTCTTTTAACATTTATGACTATCTCTTACCATGCCCCAATATACAATTTACATTTTGCATAGTCTGGTCATGCCGACACCAGATCACCTGTCAAAAAGCATCATCAGCCATGAAAAATTCCTAATCACGAGTGTACAAATTTGGAGATAAATTGACAGTTCCTAGCAGACATGGGCCTAACATCTTTAAATTTCAAAGATACATTCTTACATTTCTTAAATTTATTCATGGGTAGTGATAGCTCTCAACATACCGTATAATGTCTTTCACTGAAAAGGCAAGGCTGGACAAATATTAAAAAATCTCAATTATTAAATAAATTAATCTGAAATGTATCACATTTAGTAACAAAGCAATGCTAACAGCTGAAAAGTAAAGAAAAAAATGCTGGCAATTTTTGGTTGTTAAGGAACGGGGCCGCCGAGTCCTTAACAACCAATCACGTGTCCTCAGGATTTCCCTTCCCGCCTCCTCCTCCCCTCTCGCCAGCTATTATCAGGCTCGGGACCGCAGGTCTGTGGAAACTTCCTGCATTAGAGGTGAGCAATCCCAGCTCCCCCCATCCCACCCATTGTCCCTCCCCTCCTGACGGGTGCATCTCTCACAATTAGCTCTGCTCTGCTCCGCTATTTCTGTCACAGTTCGGTGAGCAGAAGTGAGTTCTGTGTGACCTCCGCACAGATCTGTCCTTTCCTTGTCAGCTGTACGGCTCTGCACACATCGAGATTTCTCCCCATGCCCTGTGTGTCCATACTCGGCCTGGTGGAGCCCCTCTCTCCTCCTTTCCAGCAAGCAGAGGCACAGACACATGGCCAGTACCACTGCAGCAGGTCAGTGTGTGATTAGATCCCCCCCATGTGTCAAATACTAAATTATCTATATAGTGTTAAATACATGAAACTGACATAGAAAAGTGAAGTCTAATATCAATGCCTAAATATATCTTGGCATGTTATAATCTGAAAATTAGCATCTATAGTGTCCATGTAATTGCAGCAAATAGGACTGTTTGCACTGGAGTTTTGGTTTCACCAACCAGTGGGAAGTTGTAATTCGAACAATGTGTATTATGTATGATATTTTGTTTATGCATGGACAGTTAGACACTATATATATGCTAATTTTCTGAATATTAGCATGCCAAGATATATTTAGGCATCAATATTCACTTTTCTTTTCCAGTAATTTTTGTTTTATGTTATTAAAACAATATAATTAGAATTTGACACAGCAGCGCAGCACATATATTTATACTTATTTTTGGTGGGGAATAGGGATGGGCCGAACACCCCCCTGTTCGGTTCGCATCCAGAACATACGAACAGGGAAAAGAACTTGTTCAAACACGCGAACACCGTTAAAGTATATGGGACATGAACATGAAAAATTAAAAGTGCTAATTTTAAAGGTTAATATGCAAGTTATTGTCATAAAAAGTGTTTGGGGACCTGGGTCCTGCCCCAGGGGACATGTATCAATTAAAAAAAAAGTTTTAAAAACGTCCATTTTTTCGGGAGCAGTGATTTTATTAATGCTTAAAGTGAAACAATAAAAGTGAAATATTCTTTAAAATTTTGTACCTGGGGGTGTCCATAGTATGCCTGTAAAGTAGCGCATGTTTCCCGTATTTATAACAGTTCGAGAGAAAAATGATATTTCTAAAGGAAAAAAAAGTCATTTAAAAGTACTAGCGCTAGTGCTGGCTATTAATGAATTGTCGGTCCCGACAATTCACATAAAAGTCATTGAAAGTCATTGAAAAAAAAAAAATGCGTGGGGGTCCCCCAAAATTCCATTACTGGGCCTTTCAGGTCTGATATGGATATTAAGGGGAACTCCACGCCAAAATAAAAAAAAAATGGCGTGGGGTTCCCCCAAAAATCCAGACCAGACCCTTATGCGAGCACGCAACCTGGCAGGCTGCAGGAAAAGAGGGGGTGGACGAGAGAGCACCCCCCCTCCAGAACTGCACCACATGCCCTCGACTTGGGGAGGAAGTCCCCATGTTGATGGGGACAAGGGCCTCATCCCTACAACCCTTTCCTGGTGGTTGTGGGGGTCTGCGGCCGGGGGGCTTATCGGAATCTGGAAGCCCCCTTTAACAAAGCAGACACCAAGATCCCGCCCCCCCTATGTGAATTGGTAAGGAGTACATGGTAGGGGTACAATTTCACAAAAAGAAAGTGTCAAAATGTTAAAAAACAACAGGTTTACAGCTTGGGACAAGTCCTTTATTAAAAATAAAAAATAAAAAATAAAAAATTAGATTGCAGCAATGTAATCCAATAAATCCATGCTCCTACTCCAGCGATGTAATCCAATTCTCGATCTCCAGCGAGGATACTGCCTCCACTGGAGGCTCTCAGCCAATGACGCAGCTCCAACTTGACAACTCTTATGTAGCTGAGGGTGGGGCCACCCGTCACGTGACCCTGTCCCCCTCTGACAAGGGGAAACACCAGGGTTTCCCAGTGACGTGTAGAGGTGACCCTGCCCCCCTTTGATGCAACAGGAATCCTGAGTTGCATCAGAGGTGGGTGGGGTCACCCGAAAACATCACTGGGAAACTCCGGCGTATCCCCTTGTCAGAGGGGGACGGGGTCACGTGATGGGTGGCCCCGCCCTCAGCTACATAAGAGCTGTCAAGCAGGTGCCGTGTTATTGGCTGGGTGCCTCCGGTAGAGGCAGGATCCTGTGCGTGTTCCTCACTGGAGTCGCTGGAGATCATCCATCGCTGGAGATCGAGAATTGGATTACATCGCTGGATTAGAAGCATGGATTTATTGGATTACATCGCTGGAATCTTTTTTTTATTTTTTATTTTTTTATTTTTAATAAAGAACTTGTCCCAAGCCATCTCCTGTGGTTTTTTAACATTTTGACACTTTCTTTTTGTGAAATGGTAGGGGTACAATGTACCCCTTACAAATTCACATAGGGGGAGCAGGATCTGGGTGTCCCCTTTGTTAAAGGGGCTTCCAGATTCCGATAAGCCCCCCGCCCGCAGACCCCCACAACCACCGGGCAAGAGTAGTGGGGATGAGGCCCTTGTCCCCATCAACATGGGGACATCCTCTCCATGTTGAGGGCATGTGGCCTGGTACGGTTCAGGAGGGGGGGCGCTCTCTCGTCCCCCCCACTTCTCCTGCAGCCCGACAGGTTGCATGCTCAGATAAGGGTCTGGTGTGGATTCTTGGGGGAACCCCATGCCATTTTTTTTTTAATTTTGGCGCAGAGTTCCCCTTGAAATCCATACCAAGCCGTCTCCTGTGGTTTTTTTTAACATTTTGACACTTTCTTTTTGTGAAATGGTAGGGGTACAATGTACCCCATACCAATTCACATGGGGGGCAGGATCTGGGTGTCCCCTTTGTTAAAGGGGCTTCCAGATTACGATAAGCCCCCCGCCTGCAGACCCCCACAACCACCAGGCAAGGGTTGTGGGGATGAGGCCCTTGTCCCCATCAACATGGGGACATCCTCCCCACGTTGAGGGCATGTGGCCTGGTATGGTTCAGGAGGGGGGGCGCTCTCTCGTCACCCCTCTTTTCCTGCGGCCTGCCAGGTTGCGTGTTCGGATAAGGGTCTGGTGTGGATTTTTGGGGGAACCCCACACCATTTTTTTTTAAATTTTGGCACGGAGTTCCCCTTAATATCCATACCAGACCTGGAGGGCCTAGTAATAGAATTTTGGGAGATCCCCATGCATTTTTTTTTAATGACTTTCAATGACTTTTATTTGTATTGTCGGGACCGACAATTCATTAATAGTCGGCACTCGCGCTAGTACTTTTAAATTACGTTTTTTCTTTAGAAATGGCACTTTGCTCTCGGACTGTTATAAACACTGGAAACATGCGCTACTTTACAGGCATAATATAGACACCCCCCAGGTATGAAATGTAAAGGAATATTTCAATTTTATTGTTTCACTTTAAGCATTATTAAAATCACTGCTCCCAAAAAAACGGCCGTTTTTAAAACTTTTTTTGCATTGATTCATGTCCTCTGGGGCAGGACCCGGGTCCCTAAACACTTTTTATAACAATAACTTGCATATTAACCTTTAAAATTAGCACTTTAGATTTCTCCCATAGACTTTTAAGGGGTGTTTCGCGGCTTTTCAAATTTGCCGCGAACACCCCAATATGTTCGCTGTTTGGCGAACGGGCAAACAGCCAATGTTCGATTCGAACACATGTTCGACTCAAACAGATAGCCCATCCTTAGTGAGGGACATACACTGGGTGTTTGCACCAGCTGAATGTTTCAACCATGTTTATTTACGTGGCAGTGCATACATTTTGTTTTGTTTTATTTGGATAGAGAGCAGTAGCCAGGATTGTGACTCCCTTCCCCACTTTATCAGCCCTTCTTTTTTTTTCTCATCTAGCACATCTTCACCCCAGCCTCACCCAACTCCCCCCAAACCACCCCTTTACCTACTCTTCCTAGGTGATAGGTATCGGTAATCGGTATCGGCGAGTACTTATCGGTACTCGTACTCGGTGTCAAAAAAGTGGTATTGGTGCAACCCTAATAAATACCCTTTTTGCCCTTTTTTGTGATCACATTCCTTTGGTTCTCAGCTGCATAAGAGCTAGAGGGATGAGAATCAACAACACACTGAGCTTCCCAGTGTATGGCTGTGCAGAAGGGGTGTGTCCAGGGCCGATCCTGGGGGGGTGCGTGGTGTGCATCACACCCAGGCGCCATAGAGGTGGGGGCGTCAAAGCGCCAGAGTGCTCCCCTCCCTCCTCCTTTCCTTGGCCTTGTCTTTGTCATACACACAGTGACAAAGCAAGGGGAGAGCAAGTTTATTCCTTGCCCTCTCACTTGTGCCCCTCCATTGGGGGCCGGGGAGTCACATGCCACAGCACGCAGCGACTGGGAGCTTTCTCTGTCTGTGTCCTCTCTCACGTAAGCTGCTACAGCCCACCTCACACAGTACAGAAGAGCATAGTAGAGAGAACCGAGGGAGGATCCGCGTATCTCCCCGCCCACCTAGGTACTGATGATCGAGAGCTGAGCTTCCTTGGAGGCTGTGCCCAGCCCCAGATCCAGGGTCCTGCTGCCACCCATCCAGCCTCCACTCAGGGTGGGAGATCCTGGCAGACCTGACAGGAGAAGAGGACTTGGGAGGCAGAAGATCAGGCCACCAGCTGACTGCCAGGAGGAGAGGTGAGTGAGCCATCACACAGAGGCTGAGCAAAGTCCTTAGTAGGGTGATTGGGGTTGACTTTTGTGAAGAGGGGGTATTTGTGATGTGGGGGGGTTCTTGTGGAGTGTGAGGAGTATTTGTGGAGTGTAGGGGGTAATGTTGGGGGGTTAATGGTGCGTCCGCTGAGACCAGTGATGGGGGTTAATAGTGCGTCCGCTGAGACCAGTGATGGGGCTTAATAGTGCGTCCGCTGAGACCAGTGATGAGGGTTAATAGTGCGTCCGCTGAAACCAGTAATGGGGGTTAATAGTGCGTCTGCTGAGACCAGTGATGGGGGTTAATAGTGTGTCTGCTGAGACCAGTGATGGGGGTTATTAGTGCGTCCAATGAGACCAGTGATGGGGGTTAATAGTGCGTCCGCTGAGACCAGTGATGAGGGTTAATAGTGCGTCTGCTGACACCAGTGCTGGGGGTTAATAATGCGCCCACTGACACCAGTGCTGGGGGTTAATAATGAGTCCACCGACACCAGTGCTGGGGGTTAATAGTGCGTCCACTGACACCAGTGCTGGGGATTAATAGTGCGCCCACTGACACCAGTGCTGGGGGTTAATAGTGCGCCCACTGACACCAGTGCTTGGGGTTAATAGTGCGCCCACTGACACCAGTGCTGGGGGTTAATAGTGCATCCGCTGACATTAGTGCTGAGGGTTATTAGTGCATCCGCTGAGACCAGTGCTGGGGGTTAATAATGCATCCGTTGAGACCAGTGATGGGGGTTAATAGTGCGTCCGCTGAGACCAGTGATGGGGGTTAATAGTGCGTCCGCTGAGACCAGTGATGGGGGTTAATAGTGCATCTGCTGACACCAGTGCTGGGGGTTAATAATGCGTCCACTGACACCAGTGCTGGAGGTTAATAATGAGTACACTGACACCAGTGCTGGGGGTTAATAGTGCGTCCACTGACACCAGTGCTGGGGGTTAATAGTGCGCCCACTGACACCAGTGCTGGGGGTTAATAGTGCGCCCACTGACACCAGTGCTGGGGGTTAATAGTGCGCCCACTGACACCAGTGCTGGGGGTTAATAGTGCGTCCCTAATAAATACCCTTTTTGCCCTTTTTTGTGATCACATTCCTTCGGTTCTCAGCTGCATAAGAGCTAGAGGGATGAAAATCAACAACACACTGAGCTTCCCAGTGTATGGCTGTGCAGAAGGGGTGTGTCCAGGGCCGATCCTGGGGGGGTGCGTGGTGTGCATCACACCCAGGCGCCATAGAGGTGGGGGCGTCGAAGCGCCAGAGTGCTCCCCTCCCTCCTCCTTTCCTTGGCCTTGTCTGTGTCATACACACAGTGACAAAGCAAGGGGAGAGCAAGTTTATTCCTTGCCCTCTCACTTGTGCCCCTCCATTGGGGGCCGGGGAGTCACATGCGGCAGCACGCAGCGACTGGGAGCTTTCTCTGTCTGTGTCCTCTCTCACGTAAGCTGCTACAGCCCAGCTCACACAGTACAGAAGAGCATAGTAGAGAGAACCGAGGGAGGATCCGCGTATCTCCCCGCCCACCTAGGTACTGATGATCGAGAGCTGAGCTTCCTTGGAGGCTGTGCCCAGCCCCAGATCCAGGGTCCTGCTGCCACCCATCCGGCCTCCACTCAGGGTGGGAGATCCTGGCAGACCTGACAGGAGAAGAGGACTTGGGAGGCAGAAGATCAGGCCACCAGCTGACTGCCAGGAGGAGAGGTGAGTGAGCCATCACACAGAGGCTGAGCAAAGTCCTTAGTAGGGTGATTGGGGTTGACTTTTGTGAAGAGGGGGTATTTGTGAAGTGGGGGGGTTCTTGTGGAGTGTGAGGAGTATTTGTGGAGTGTAGGGGGTAATGTTGGGGGGTTAATGGTGCGTCCGCTGAGACCAGTGATGGGGGTTAATAGTGCGTCCGCTGAGACCAGTGATGGGGCTTAATAGTGCGTCCGCTGAGACCAGTGATGAGGGTTAATAGTGCGTCCGCTGAAACCAGTAATGGGGGTTAATAGTGCGTCTGCTGAGACCAGTGATGGGGGTTAATAGTGCGTCCAATGAGACCAGTGATGGGGGTTATTAGTGCGTCCAATGAGACCAGTGATGGGGGTTAATAGTGCGTCCGCTGAGACCAGTGATGAGGGTTAATAGTGCGTCTGCTGACACCAGTGCTGGGGGTTAATAATGCGCCCACTGACACCAGTGCTGGGGGTTAATAATGAGTCCACTGACACCAGTGCTGGGGGTTAATAGTGCGTCCACTGACACCAGTGCTGGGGATTAATAGTGCGCCCACTGAAACCAGTGCTGGGGGTTAATAGTGTGCCCACTGACACCAGTGCTGGGGGTTAATAGTGCGCCCACTGACACCAGTGCTGGGGGTTAATAGTGCATCCGCTGACATTAGTGCTGAGGGTTATTAGTGCATCCGCTGAGACCAGTGCTGGGGGTTAATAATGCATCCGTTGAGACCAGTGATGGGGGTTAATAGTGCGTCCGCTGAGACCAGTGATGGGGGTTAATAGTGCATCCGCTGAGACCAGTGATGGGGGTTAATAGTGCATCTGCTGACACCAGTGCTGGGGGTTAATAATGCGTCCACTGACACCAGTGCTGGAGGTTAATAATGAGTACACTGACACCAGTGCTGGGGGTTAATAGTGCGTCCACTGACACCAGTGCTGGGGGTTAATAGTGCGCCCACTGACACCAGTGCTGGGGGTTAATAGTGCGCCCACTGACACCAGTGCTGGGGGTTAATAGTGCGCCCACTGACACCAGTGCTGGGGGTTAATAGTGCGTCCGCTGATATTAGTGCTGAGGGTTATTAGTGCATCTGCTGAGACCAGTGCTGGGGGTTAATAATGCATCCGCTGAGACCAGTACTGGGGGTTAATAGTGTGTCTGCTGACACCAGTGCGAAAATTATTAGTGTCCCCCAAAGTTTTGACTGTGGTATCTTTTGTGCTCCCCCTATATATTGTTCCTCGAGTCGCCACTGCACACACACCACGTGAGCTTTGGTCTGAAATGCCCGACAGTGCCGTAACACATTCCCACCTCCTAGACAGGCTCCTATGAGATATACAGAAAACTGATCCAATGCAATGAAATTGAATCAGTGTGACGTGTATTATAGGAGCTGCGAAAAGGTCTAGAAGGTAGGACTTTGTTACAGTGGCCGCCTGGGAGATTCAAATCCAATCTCCGTGACAGCAGGAGATCATTGCTGCTCTGGGAGATCCAGGAGCACTGGTAAGCTGCAATTGATGGGCACTGGTAGGCTGCACTTGGTGGGCACTGGCAGGCTTCATTTGATGGGCACTGATAAGCTGCATTTGATGGGCCCTGAGAAGCTGCATTTGGTGGGCACTGGTAGGCTGCTTTTGGTGGGCACTGGCAGGCTGCAATTGGTGGGCACTGATAAGCTGCATTTGATGGTCACTGATAAGCTGTATTTGATGGGCACTGGTAAGCTGCATTTAGTGGGCACTGGTAGGATGAAATTGGTGGGCACTGATGAGCTGCATTAGATGGACACTGATAAGCTGCATTTGACGGGCACTGGTAGGCTGCAATTGGTGAGCACTGGTAGGCTGCAATTGGTGGGCATTGGCAGGCTGCAATTGGTGGGCACTGGCAGGCTGCAATTGATGGGCGCCAATAAGCTGCATTTGATGGGCACTACCAAGCTGGATTTGGTGGACACTGGTAGGCTGCAATTGGTGGGCACTGATGAGGCTGCATTTGATGGGCACTGGTAGGCTGCAATTGGTGGGCACTGATGAGGCTGCATTTAATGGGCACTGGTAGGCTGCCTTTGATGCATTGATCTCTTGTATCATTTCCGCAGTCTCTGACCATTCCTTGTATTATGTCATCAGTCTCTGGCCATTCCTTGTATCATGTCATCAGTCCCTTACCATCTCTTGTATCATGTCTGCTGTCTCCGATCATCTCTTGTATCATGTCTGCAGTCTCTGACCATCACTTGTATCATGTCTGCAGTCTCTGACAATGTCTTGTATCATGTCTGCAGTCTCTGACCATCTCCTGTAGTATGTCTGCAGTCTCTGACCATCTCCTGTACTATGCCTGCAGTCTCTGACCATCTCTTGTATCATATCTGCAGTCTCTGACCATGTCTTGTATCATATCTGCAGTCTCTGGCCATCTCTTGTATCATGTCTGCTGTCTCCGATCATCTCTTGTATCATGTCTGCAGTCTCTGACCATCACTTGTATCATGTCTGCAGTCTCTGACCATGTCTTGTATCATGTCTGCAGTCTCTGACCATCTCCTGTAGTATGTCTGCAGTCTCTGACCATCTCCTGTAGTATGTCTGCAGTTTCTGACCATCTCCTGTAGTACGTCTGCAGTCTCTGACCATCTCCTGTACTATGCCTGCAGTCTCTGACCATCTTCTGTATCATGTCTGCAGTCTCTGACCATCTTCTGTATCATGTCTGCAGTCTCTGACTATCTCCTGTAGTATGTCTGCAGTATGTCTGGAGACAAGCAGACTAAGGACATGGATTACTGGAACCATGTCCTGTGGTCTGATGAGACCAAGATAAACTTATTTGGTTCATATGGTGTCAAGCATGTGTGGTGGCAACCAGGTGAGGAGTACAAAGACAAGTTTGTCTTGCCTACAGTCAAGCATGGTGGTGGGAGTGTCATGGTCTGGGGCTGCATAAGTGCTGCCAGCACTGGGGAGCTACAGTTCATTGAGGGAACCATGAATGCCAACATGTACTGTGACATACTGAAGCAGAACATGATCCCCTCCCTTCGGAGACTGGGCCCCAGGCCAGTATTCTAACATGATAACGACCCAAAAGACACCTCCAAAATGACCACTGCCTTGCTAAAGAAGCTGAGGCTAAAGGTGATGGACTCGCCAAGCATGTCTCCAGACCTAAACCCTATTGAGCATCTGTGGGGCATCCACAAACTTAAGGCATGGAAGAGGACTCCAGTGGCAACCTGTGAAGCTCTGATGAACTCCCTACCCAAGAGGGTTAAGGCAGTGCTGGAAAATAATGGTGACCACACAAAATATTGACACTTAGGGCCCAATTTGGACATTTTCACTTAGGGGTGTACTCACTTTTGTTGGCAGTGGTTTAGACATTAATGGCTGTGTGTTGAGTTATTTTAAGGGGACAGCATATTTACATTGTTATACAAGCTGTACACTCACTACTTTAAAAAATGCTAATGCGCACAACCACAATGATAAAATAAGCTGGAAAGGAGCTGCCTACATATAAAAGTGTACTCACATAACTCAGAAAAAGAAAACCAGAAAATATATGGCACTAACTGACCCTATCAGAGATAGACAAATACCTACAATAATCATAAAACTGCAATACATATATCAAAAAACGCAGTGAAAAAATAAAACAATAAAAACCATCATAAGGTGTACTAAAAGGGCAATAACGCTAAAATGTAAAAATGCTAAAGCACAATGTAGGGTGATAAAAACTTCACATCAAGTGCAATAATAAATAATCAAAAATACAATACAGCAGGCATATGGCTGGTAAAGTGCAGAAAAATATAAAGTGACAATGTGTAAAAGAGAAAACATGACACACTGACACACTGATGTGTGTAATGAATATCCTAATCAAACAACAATGATCAAACAGTAATATTATATAATATAAACTGACAATGTGCAAAAAAGAAAGCGTGACACACTGACACACTGGTGTGTGTAATGAACATCCCAAACGAACAATAGTGATAATACAATAGTATTAAAATAATCCAATAATTAGTGCAAGTCCCAAAAAGTAATACACTGTAACTCCCAATGTCAGCAAAATCTGATCTTCTAGAAATGATGGCAGATAGAAGTGGAAGTGCAAAAGATAGTCTCTGTGAATAAAAGTGTCCCGGATAGAGAGAAAAGTCAGATTAAACTCTGGAGTGCGACATTTGTTTCCCCCAGCCTCTCACCTGCAGTAGCGGCCCCCAATGGGCCGAATAAAGCATGAGCCAACGGGTGAAGCACTCCACAGAGGATCTGGTTGTAGTTGCAGCGCACGGGGACACTCGATGTGTAGTTCGCAATAAAACTCTTCCACTCTAAATATGTGCCATCGGATATAAGGTGATAGAAAAAGGTGGGCTCCATAGTGTAGTATTTAAAATTTATTGGCAAATAAAACAAATAATAACTTACATATAAGAAAGATAATAGCAGCAAATGAATGAGATGCTTCCGGGTTCGGCTGTACCCAGAAAACAGTGGCACCTGGCTCCTCCTGACGCGTTGTGTCACCACCACGTGACTTTCTCAAAGGGTCAAAGTTGCTTCCGAACCCGGAAGCATCTCATTCATTTGCTACTATTATCTTTCTTATGTGTAAGTTATTATTTGTTTTATTTGCCAATAAATTTTAAATACTACATTATGGAGCCCACTTTTTTCTATCACCTTATATCCGATAGCACATATTGAGAGTGGAAGAGTTTTATTGCGAACTACATATCTGTTGTCCCCATGCGCTGCAACTACAACCAGGTCCTCTGTGGAGTGCTTCACCCGTTGGCTCATGCTTGATTTGGCCACTTTGGGGGCCGCTACTGCAGGTGAGAGGCTGGGGGAAACAGATGTCACACTCCAGAGTTTAATCTGACTTTTATTACTATCCGGGACACTTTTCATCACAGAGACTGTCTTTTGCACTTCCACTATCTGCCATCATTTCTAGAAGATCGGATCTTGCTGACATTGGGAGTTACAGTGTATTACTTTTTGGGACTTGCACTAATTATTGGATTATTTTAATACTATTGTATTATCACTATTGTTCGTTTGGGATATTCATTACACACACCAGTGTGTCAGTGTGTCACGCTGTCTTTTTTGCACATTGTCAGTTTATATTATATAATATTACTGTTTGATCATTATTGTTTGATTGGGATATTCATTACACACATCAGTGTGTCAGTGTGTCACGTTTTCTCTTTTACACATTGTCACTTTATATTTTTCTGCACTCTACCAGCCATATTCCTACTGTATTGTTTTTTTGATTATTTATTATTGCACTTGATGTGAAGTTTTTATCACCCTACATTGTGCTTTAGCATTTTTACATTTTAGCGTTATCGCACTTTATTACACCTTATGATGGTTTTTATTGTTTTATTTTTTCACTGCGTTTTTTGATATATGTATTGCAGTTTTATGATTATTTGTGTATCTCTGATAGGTTCAGTGAGCGCCACATATTTTCTGGTTTTCTACACTCACTACTTTACATTGTAGCAAAGTGTAATTTCTTCAGTTTTGTCACGTGAAAAGATATAATAAAATATTAACAAAAATGTGGGGGGTGGACTGACTTTTGTGAGATACTGTGTGTGTGTGTATATATATATATATATATATATATATATATATATATATATATATATATATATATATATGTATATATATATATATATATATATATATATATATATATATATGTATATATATATAATATGAATATATGAATAACACATACATACACACACAGGCACGCACACACGTGTTTGAACTTTGGGTTGCACATCCTACAGCAATAGGTTGCAAACACCTATGGTAGCTTAGTATGTTTTTGGGGGGATACAGCCCTATGCACATTAGTTACTGTATGTGTAATGGTGTATATCCCATTTCCTGCAGTTGTTGGCTTTTGCTACAAAATCTTTCCATCTGTGCCTCCTGACAGCCGCCAGATACCAACCGCTGTCTTCTGACACTGTAAAGTTAACTACAGTCTTGGCTACACAGACAAGTTGTACCACTCCCCCCACCTTCTGCTTTCTCCTTCATTCCTAGAACGTGTTTTACTAGAATCCCACAATACATCATGTTCTGTGTATGGGAGGTAGAGCAGTTTAATAACAGGATTCCACTTCTTCTATTGGCTATTATTGATCTGTTAGATGTGTAGCTGAAAGTGTTTTATTATATCTGTATAATAAGTTTATTAAAAAAATATCTGTTGATCGTGTCAGAAATTCTGACTTATTGTACCCTCAATAAGAGCATTTATCTCTCCTAATTCTTTCTTTTTTTATTGTTTTGAAAAAGTAACAGAGCATTATGACTGGCCAACAATGAGTTAATAATATTTTCTATATCTATTTAACATAACATTTGTTTTTCATTATAGGGAAGAAAAGAAAAAATAGAGTCTGTATGTTGCAGGGGGTAGGTGTGAGTACTTTTAAAAGACAACTGGGCAGGATCGGTACCATTCCGTCCTCAAAAATGGTGTCAACCCACGGCAGAATAAAAGGTGGCCATACATGGCTCAAATCTCGCTATATTTCTGGTGAAACAGCTGAAATTGGAGCCTTGGGTGGCTCTGTTGACGCAATAGCCGCTAGCAGTAACTATAGTATTCTGCCAGGTGGGAATGCTTCCTGAACCCCCCACTGGCAGAATACAATAGCACAGCGGGAGGCATGGAAATGCCGGTCGCACTTATTCCCTCTCCTGAATACTAACTTAACCTCTAAATATATAAATAAAACACAGATACAATTAAATTGCAACATTTATCGCCGCGGCACGTTTATTGGTGTAAATAGTTTATCAATGAATAACATATTGCTTATAATTTATTAATATTTAGACTTTCAACTTTATTTAATGCAAAATAGAACTTTGCTCAGTCAGAAAGGACTCGAGCACCAATAGCATAAATCATAACCAGTCCCCCCTTTCAATAAAAAGGGTAACAAACTACAAAAATGTGCCTTGCAACAAGGGAGGGGTGGTGGGGAGCTTGTCGCGCTGTAACAGACCCGCTGGCAGCTGCCTCATAGTGGGGGTCTTTTATATAATAAGCCCCTCTTTCCAGAACTTTCTTTAGTATCACATGACATTCCAGAATATTTCAGAGGTCACATGATGCTAATCCTTCCCGCCTAAATCACCTTTTCCCTGCCTATGCCCTTTCTTAAATATTTAAAGGGACAGTACCAGTAGATTAACATTAAGGGAGGGCCGATCGTATGCCCATGCTGTCAGGCCCAAATTCTTGTGTCCTCCTTCTCATTCCACCATTGACAGGGTCAGCGATTTTTCTTTCCCTCCTCCATGGGTGGAAGGAAAAAAAATCGTATCATCTATGACAAGCCTTAAGAGCTAAGTGCATTTCCAGCAGACAGACAACAATAACTTTTTGCATTTGAAGGGACTTTAACAACTTGCTGACCGCGCACTGTATTTTTACTGCTACAGTGCAGGCCAGCTGAGCAGAATCACGTATACAGTATATGCACATGATTCTGCATTCCTGGGTGGGGGTGGGGGGCAAGCGTGTGCCCACCCACCCACCTGGCTGTGCTTTAACTAGCTCAAGCACATGCTGATCTGCGGTTCCTGACAATGATTTATGGCCAGGACCCGCCCATCATCGGAGCGAGTGACAGGAGAGAGTTTTTATGTATGTATACAACACAAAGCTCTCTTCTGACAGCGGCAATGTGACGGTTTTTGTTTCCGTGCAAAGCAGGGTATAAAAATCGGCACATTGCTTGGTACAATTAGTACACATTTCACATAGTAAACATTGTTAGGCACACATTTAACCCTTTGATTGCCCGAGATGTTAACCCCTTACCAGCCAGTGTCATTAGTACAGTGTCAATGTATATTATTAGCATGATCATTGTATTAGTGTCACTGGAGATGTCAGTGTCAGGTAGCAATTTCCCACAAAGTGTCAGTTAGTGTCAGATTGTCCGCTGTCCCACTATAAGTCGCTGATCACTGCCATTACTCGTATAAAAAATTTTCAAAAATAAAAATTCCAATACATATCTCATAGTTTGTAGACGCTTAGCTTTCACGCAAACCAATCAATATACACTTATTAGGATTTTTTTTTACCAAAGACATGAAGCAAAATACATTTGGCCTAAATCTATGAAGAAATTTGATTTTTACATTTTTTTACTGGATATGTTTTACAAGAGAAATGAAAAAATATAGTTTTTTTCACAATTTTTTTTTTCATTTATAGCACAAAAAAATAAAAACCCAGTGATGATCAAATACCAACAAAAAAAAACTCTATTTGTGGGAAAAAAATTATATACATTTTGTTTGCGTACAACATTGCATTACTGTGCAATTGCTTGTTAAATTAGTGTAGTACCGAAAAGCAAACAAATGGCCTGGTAAAATCTTCCGGAGCTGAAATGGTTAATGGGATAAAACATGGGGAAATGTATATGTATTACAAAGATTATTGCATTTTTTTTTGTATCCTGACATTTACTTTAGAAAGTAAAGAAAATTTCTGCAAAAGATTGTACTTTACCTAAATGTATATGGTACTTTTAACAGCAACAAGAAATGCACCATATCAGCGATGATGATCAGCCTTTGTCAAGCCCCATAACTGTTATTTATCCATTACATTAGAAAACACCTACCCTGGAATTAAAATCCATTGTTAGATTGCGAAATTGTCCAAATCCTTTTAAACAAATGCTGCTTTATATCTAAAAATTGCTAATTCACTTCACTTTCTTTGTTATTCTGCTCCTGAAATCAGTGTATGAGTGTGTTTGTGATGTATGATTATTGTGCAGAGAGCCCTTGGGAAGTCTATTACCTATTGTAAAACCTCAAAATGTTATAATTGTAAATTAGAGACCCACGAGAAAAATGGCAAATCCCATACATTCAATTTGTCTTTCGCTGTGGGGCTATACAAAAGGCACGTTCAAAAATACCTTTTCCTTCTGCACATTTATCCTCATTTTCATATTCATCATCAGAAGAATTGCATTATCATGGGAGCTAGGCATGAGCTTGCTGTCTGTCAGCTTTTCAGAAATATGTGCTCTATGCCTACTTTTTTATTTCCTACAATGGTTATGCCAGTCTTAACTGGATTGCTTACAAGAATAATCTACTCATTAGTGTGCTTAAATACTGAAGAATGCCTGCTGGAAGGTAGAGAATGTTTCGCTATTATTTAAATTCATAGCAATACTCTGGCACCTATTTGGATATTCGGTAAAAGTTAATGATTTGAATGAAGCCATTTCCATTTATTTTGTGTGCAATTGAAAAATTTGCATTTATTTCTATGAGGAGTGTAAATGCTAAAGAAAAATATGGTCTGGTAAAATGAATTTTGTCCTAAATTTAGAGGGTTTGTTCCCATTTAATATGTTATTTTTGCTTTTTATCTGTGGAATTTTATGACAAGGAAACCCATTAACATTGTTAAAGCACAACTCCAGCCAAAACTTTTTTCTTAAAGTGGTTCTAAAGGCAGAAGGTTTTTTACCTTAATGCATTCTATACATTAAGGTAAATAACCTGCTCGGTTCAGTCCCCCCCCCCCCTCCCCGCCTCCCCCTTTTATTTACCTGAGCCCCATCTTGATCCAGGGATTAGCATGAGAGCAGCGGCTCTCTCAGATCTCTCTCTCCTCATTGACTCACACAGCAGCAGAAGCTGTCAATCACAGACAGTGAGCCAATAAGGAAAGAGCAGGGGGTTGGGCTACCTGTGTGTGAATGGACAATGTCTATTCACTGGAAAGCGACTCGGGGGTGAGCCTGCTCGAGCGCCCCCATAGCAAGAGGCAGGGGAGTGGAACCAGGACAGCCAGTGGGAGACCCAAAAAAAAGAGTATTGGGGCTGCTCTGTGCAAAACCATTTCACAGAACAGGTAAGTATAACACATTTGTTATTTAATTTTTTTTTAAAACACAACCTTTAGAATCACTTTAAGCATTTGGACAGTTTTGTCCACAGTGGGAAAGGCATGGCCCTGCCAGATTTTTATTGCAGTCCTTAAGCAGTTTTAAACTTTAAAAAACTGCACACACCAATCGAAAGGTTAAGTATTGATTTTTAGAACAATGCATATTTTTAACATAACCTCATGCATGACACTTTGTTCTAGTTGACTTTTGAACTGTTCATTTATTTCTCAAATCGTTAGCTGCTGCTCAGTGACTAAATGGATTGCATTTTTAATCTTAGCCCTAAGGTCATCCAATGACCTTAATTCATACACAATACTAGTTGATCTTGTTACTACTATGATTTTCTGTAAAAAAAAAAAGAAAAAAACAATTTTAGGAAGAGAAAACCTCGATTGGGGACAATGAAGACAAACCATCCCCTTCAATTATTTAAACTAGTTGTAAACCTCTATAATGAAAAATAAACAAAGCACATTCCTAGTGTGTACTAGCCTTAATCCAAAGCACCGAGTTATATAGTTACATAGGTACATATTAGGTGAGGTTGAAAAAAAACACAGGTCCATCAAGTCCAATCTATGTGTGTGATTATATGTCAGTATCACATTGTATATCCCTGTATGTTGTGGTTGTTCAGGTGCTTATCTAATAGTTTTTTGAAACTATCGATGCTCCCCGCTTAAACCACCGCCTGTAGAAGTGAATTCCACATCCTTGCCGCTCTAAAGAACCCTCTACGCAGTCTAAGGTTAAACCTCTTTACTTCTAATCTTAATGAGTGGCCACGTGTCTTATTAAACTCCCTTCCACAGAAAAGTTTTATCCCTATTGTGGGGTCACCAATATGGTATTTGTATATTGAAATCATATCTCCTCTCAAGCGTCTCTTCTCCAGAGAGAATAAGTTCAGTGGTCGAAACCTTTCTTCATAACTAAGATCCTCCAGACCCTTTATTAGCTTTGTTGCCCTTCTCTCTACTCACTCCATTTCCAGTACATCCTTCCTGAGTTGCATGTCTGTCTCCTCTCTCTTCCCTTAGCTATCTGCAATAGTCCCTTCTGACAGGTTATCCTGACACCACAGAATCTTGATTGACAGTCTCAGCTGTGCATGTTTACCTATTAGACTGTGTAAAGGGTGGTGTGACCTCTCCCTCCGCTCAGGTCTCAGATTACAATCAGCTCCCTGCACTATACTATACGGTATGTGATGTCAAGCTCTGTCAAAATGACCTATCAAACCCAGAAACCGTGTGGCCAATGGGGATGCGTTTTGGAAGCAAACCATGCCTCCTTTCTCAGCCTCTAGGAGGCTGGATGGCTGGAGAAGGAGGCGTGGTTTGCCTCCGAAATGCATCCTCATTGACCACACAGTTCCTGGGTTTCTCAGGTCGTTTTTACAGAGCTTGACAGCCCCCTCCTCGTGGTGACTCCTCGGTGAATGGTCTGGAATCCGGCACCGCTTCCCATGGCAGCTTCTTTATCCAGAGGCACGAGCACTCATTGGACTTTCCCCGGATGATTCCACCCTGCTACCACCTGCCTGTCAACACAGATTTCTTTGGGAGTGTACTTTTATTGTATTTTTGTGTGTTTTTTAAAAAAAAATAAACTGTACTACACCAGTGCCGGCTTGGTGCGTCTCTTCCCCTCCCCTCTTCTGTTACTATTGGCTTGCAGCTGTGATTGGAAGGCTCACAGGCTATTAGGAATGTGCAGGAAGTGGAAGACACTTTTAGGTACCGCAGTTTATACCTGCAGCAGTTTCTGTTTTAGTATTAAGTCAAATTTTGTTTAAGAAACCTTTGCTGGAAATATATAAGCTCAGGACATGATTGGTTTCCCTGATAGCAGTAATAACTCATTTTGTTTTCCATGGATAAACTAAATACATGATAGTAGGGAGTGTATTGTACTATGCAAAGCAGAATTCCAGCCAGAAAACCTATAAAAGGACTGCCAAAGATGGTTTATAACAGAGAAAGAACATCTTGAATTCTTTTGCACAATATGAATAGTGTCAAACAAAAGAGATTTTTGCATTTTGTTCTTCTTTGAAGATGCATTCCTAATGAAATATTGTTTTTACCCACAGGCTATAACCCACAGCATATTATCTACCATGACAGCTGTTAAAAAGCTGAAAAAAAAGCATTTAGGATCAGTTAGGAAAGCTGCTGAGGCAAAAAAAAGTGTTCTGCAGAAGTGTATGTTATTTTGTTAGCTCTTTCTCACTGGTAATGAAATGGCTGCTGCAAATAAGGACCAGATACAGCATAGCATTTATCAGGTAGAGGTTTTCCCATTAGCAAGGAACTATCTGTTTTTCCTAAACAGCTCTATACATTATTATGCCGTGTACACACGATCGCACATTCCGACAACAAAATCCATGTTTTTTTCCGATGGATTTTGGCTCAAACTTGTCTTGCATACACACGGTCACACAAATCTTGTCGTAAATTCCGAACGTCAACACGTATGACGAGCTGGGAAAAATGAAGTTCAATAGCCAGTGCGGCTCTTCTGATTGATTCCGAGCATGCTTGGAATTTTGTGCGTCGGAATTGTGTACACACGATCGGAATTTCCGTCAACGGATTTTGTTGTCAGAAAATTTGAGATCCAGATCTCAAATTTTGTTTGTCGGAAATTCCGATGGAGCCTACACACGGTCGGAATTTTCAACAACAAGCTCCCATCGAACATTTCCCGTCGGAAAATATAACCATGTGTACGCAGCATTACTGTATGACATTATCTTTAAAGAAATTTCAATGTTTCATGTTTTTATGTTAAAAGATATTAATAACAGGCTGCAAAATGGTATGATATGGAAAGCGCTCAACTAACAGACCTAAAGTAAAAATAACATACTGTCTAGGTAGCTTATCCTGACATTGATTTTCTCATAGAAGTCCTTAAACAAGAATAGTAATTGCAGTTTTTAACACACAGAGAGTTAAACATGTAAAAATTGGAAACATCAATAATCACTTTAAAACAAACTTTTCTTTAATAACTCGGAATGAGTTCCCCTCACAATTACACAATAGTTGTATAGTTTGTACAATATGTTTCCTTGAGTAGCAGCTGATTAGCCTTCTCTTGTTCCTCTGCAGGGGTCGCATTTTGTGAAACATATTTATTCTTACCATCATGTAATATTAAGAATTTGAAGAGAACAGAAAGGAAATAGTCAGTTTATTTGCACGTATTTGAGGTTAGATTTAAGAACAAAAGTTGCATGCTGTTGTTCATTAACAGAGAAGAGCAAATAATGAAAAATAGGCTCCACTGGGGATTTGCAAGCTTTATACCTAAAACCTGACTGTTAGTGAAGCTCTGCGATATGACAAGTCCACAAGATGTATTATTCAAATTTGACATTTCCTTAAAGGCCAGATTGCTTTATTTTTTGAGTAAGAAAAGGCTAGCAACTCCTTATCACTTTTTTTTTTTTCTGTCCTTAGCCCTGCAAAGGAAATTCACCTTCTCCATTTGACCAATGCCAATGGCACTGAAAGTGAGATCTCACAAGAACAAGAAGAGAGGGGAAGTGTTCCTCTGGGGATGCTTGTTGCGATGACAACAGCGATGACAACAGATTTTCTTCACTTGAGAAATGTACTATCACTGCCTGTTGGGGGTCCCCCTATGGGACAGGAAATGAAATGACATCTTTACAATGATGGACTCAGATGATAGAAAATGGAAAATTGTATACTCACCTTTCCATAATTTTCCTTTCCTGACGCATCTTCATGGCAGCACACATTGGGTTGTGACTCCGCCCCCACAACCTGACAGGATTGGTTAACTATAAATTTGAAGGGGAAACACCCTGCTGCATTCTCTGTATATATCACCTTAAAACGGGGTGGGATTCTGTGTGCTGCCATGAAGATGCGCCAGGAAAGCAAAATTACGGAAAGGTGAGTATACAATTTTCAGTTTTCCTGACGCCTTCATGGCAGCACACACTGAGAAATAACTCACCAGTCGGGTGAGTGCAATAAATAATATTTATTCCTTATAATGCTGAAGAATTGGCTCTAACAACGGATCTACCGAAGTCTGCCGTAGCTAAGTGAGCAGAGTCTACTCTATAGTGAGAAATTAAAGTGTGTCTGGAGGATCAAGTCGCTGCCCTGCAAATCGTCTCTGGTGAGACCCTGTAATATGGTGCCCAGTAGGTAGTCACTGCCCTGGTCGAGTGAGCCTTGATGTCTTCAGGAATTGCCAGACGGCGAATGGAGTATGCCTTCTTGATGGATTTGACTAACCAGGAGGCGATAGTACGTGAAGTAGCCACTTGACCTCTTCTGTTTCCATGAGGGATAACCATGAGGGAATCCGTCTTCCTAAAAGGAGTTGTAGCCGCAAGGTAATTAATGATGGTCGTTTTAACATCCAGCGCATGAGGTACGCCTCCTTCATTAGTGAAGGATGGGAGGACGATGTCTTCGTTATAATAGAAGGAAGTCACTACCTTCGGGATGAAGTGGTCTGAAAGTCTCAGTACCAATCTATCAGGGAAAAACACCAAGTAAGGTTCTGTTCCCATTAGTGCTTGCATCTCAGATACTCATAAAATATACACAAAACAATAAAGATAAAAACCATCGTACATATGCATAATAATATTGTTTAGTGAGCCCTTGCGCATCTACGCGTTTCGCCGTTAGGCTTCTTCAGGACACGCCCAAGGTTCAAAGACACAACAGATAAGAGAAAAAAATCTCACTATCTTGAGTTGGAGTATGCTGATATAAATGTCTCTCAAAACTTTTTAGAGTAGGCGATGGATATTCACAAATCAAATTATAGCTAAAGTAGCATAGTAGACAGCAGGGGCAAATAGCGGCTTCACTACAGAAATAAAGGCAACCAATAGAGCAGAGATATAAAGTGTATATCACAAAAACAGAGAACACTTTGTGGGTGAATTAGGCAATCTATTACCTCGGCTGATGGGACTGACGCTCTTGAAAGGAACCTTTGACACTTGGCGTTCACAGGTGTGGCTGCTAAGTCGACTTCTGGCATTCCCCAAGCCTTCGTAAGAAGGGAAAAGGCCTGGTAGCTCAAGGACCATTTGTTGTTCAAGAGTGTCTCTCGGCTCAGATCTGCCCTCAAGTCTGTCAGATGTGCCTGTGCCCATTCCAAGATGGGACAGACTTCCGCCATCAGCGTGTGATTCTTGGTACCCCCTTGATTCTGGATATAGGACACTGCAACTCTGTTATCCAATGGTGCAAATGCCATGAGAGCCTAGTATATTTGATACTACACCCTGGGCCTAAAACTGCCATCGGCCTTGAGCTGCTTGATCTCGATAGTGAGCTCCCTAACCACTTTGACTGGCATCCGATGTGACCACTTATTGGCCTGCTGGAACTATTGGTCTGTATCTTCTGAGGTTGATGGAGTGTGTCCACCACTATACCGACTGTTTCACCGATCCAGGAATGGGAATAGCTCCATCCCACTGCTTTAGAAAGGAGTTTTGCAGATCTCTCATGTGCCATTGTGACCACTGCACCATGGGTAGAGTTGCAGACATGGACCCTAGCACCCTCAAGCAGGCTCTGGCTGGTAGATGCCTTGCTGACAATAAGTTCCGCATCTTCTGAATTAGAGGCTGCACTTTCTCTTGAGGAAGTTGTACCCTGTTCAATTTGGTATCCAGTTCTGCCCCCAGAAATATCATAGCTTGTGTGGGTTGCAGACTGCTCTTCTTCCAGTTGACCTGCCAACCAAAGTTTTAGAGAGTTGTGAGTATAATTCTCAGATGACAGAGCAGAGTTTCCCAAATTTCTGCTAAGAGTAGAATATCGTCCAAATAATGGTGTATTGGGAGTCCCTTCTCTCTGAGGAACACAACCAAGGGTAGGAGGACCTTGGTAAACAACCCGGGAGCCGTAGAGATGCCAAATGGGAGGCACTGAAATTCGAAGTGGTACTGGTTGATAGCGAATCAGAGAAACTTCTTAAAAGCGGGATGAATCGGAATATGTAGATAAGCATCTGAAAAATCTACCGATAGCATCCAGTCCCCCAGGTTCACTGCCAGTAGTATGGACTGGAGGCTCTCCATCTATCTTGAAAGCTTCTTTTTTGATCTTCTTGTTGAGGTTTTTTAAATCCAGTGCAGCCCGTAAGTCTCCTGTCTTCTTTTTTACCAAAAAAAGGGGGAGTAGTACCCTCTCCCTTTTTGATATGATGGAACTTCTAGAATTGATCCCTTTTGTTTCAATTCTGTTACATATTTTAGTAGTAACTTTCTTTTGTCTAGAGAGGATGGCATTCTGGTTGGTTGGAAGTGATTTCCTGGGAGTCTGCCCATGAACTTCCATTTGTGTCCGAATCTGATTGTGGATAGTGTCCATAGATCTTTTATGTGATTTGACCAAATCTGTACAAACTTTTTGAGCCTGGTGCCCACCTGTGCCGGGTGGGCGGGCGAACCCTCAAAAGGACTTTTGCTGTTCCCCCGCCGGCTGAGTCTTGGACTTCTGCGCCCTCAGAAAGGAAGGTCATGCATTTCTCCAGTCTCTTTTAAATTCTCTGCTGGGACGGTAGGATTTAGCTACCTTTTTATTTATCGGGGATGTTGCGTCTGTAGGAAGGACTCTTCTGGGCCTTGGGTCTCCTGTCGGAGGGAATCAACCCTGACTTTCCTCCCGTTACCTTGGAGATGGCAGAGTCTAATTTAGACCCGAACAGGTTTGAGCCATCATATGGGATTCTGCACCAATTAGTTTTTGATGCGGTATCGGCCACCCATGGTTTCATCCATAAGGCCCTTCTTGCCGTCACTGAGGCTAGCATTGCTCTTGCTGAAGACCTAATGTTATCGACTGTGCCTTCCACCACAAAGACGCCTGCCAATTTAATTTCCTGAAGAGAGGAGATTACCTTTCCCTGTTCAGTACCATCTTGAAGGGCCCTCTCTATACTGGTTGCCCATCCTGAGATGGCTCTCGCTACTGTTGCCATGGTAATTGCTGGCCTGCAAGCGCCCCGGCCGTGGAATATGCTTTTTTAAATTCCAGATCCATTTTTCGATCGGGAACGTCCCGAAAGGAAACTGCGTCCTTGATTGGTAGAGTGACATGCCTGGCAAGACGCATCAAGGAGGAGTCAATGACGGGAGCGTTAATCAATGAATTGACTTTCGATTCTTTTAAGGGGTACATCTTTGCAAATCGGTTGGTAAGACTGGACCGCTTATCAGGTCTTTCACATTCTTCTTTTATTAGATTTTCCGATTCATCTATGAAAGGGAAGGATTCTGGTTCCTTTATTAAATTTGGGAAATATTTCCGAACCTTTGGAGGTTCCACTTTACCTTCTTCCCGATTGCTTCTTTAACTGATCTCGCAAAAGGTTTGACTAGGGAGAAATCGAACCCTGCAGACATCTCCTGTTCTTCATCTCCGGAGGAAGACTCTGACACTTGGGAGCAATGAAAGTCTGCCGATGATGTGCTTGGAGCAGGCTTGTCCGGTAGATGTGCCATTGTCTCCAGTATGGATTCTTGAACCGACTCCCTTATGAGCTTCGTAGCCATCCTTGCATCTGATTCCTTCTCCTTTGTTGCCTCATTGAAGCATGAATGGCAGGCTAACTTATCTGGCAAGGCAGGCGCGCCGCATACCCAGCAACGTTTGCTGCAGGATGGGTGTGCCGGCTCTGGTGGTGTGATAAGGGTGACCGTCTGCGGCATGACCGGCTATGACGGGAGCGGCTGTGGCGTGAGCGGCTATGTCTTGATTGGTGGTAGAGGGAGGAAGATCTTGAACGGCTTCTGCGGAACCTCCTGCTTGAAGCATGACTTGATCTTCCGTGCCTGGAGCTTGCAGCTCTTGACCTGGTAGGGCTGCCAGAAACGCAGCGTTAGTGGTCCAGTTCTCTTTTCTCCCCTTCTTCAATACTTACCAAATGACGGATGGCCTCTTACCTAGTCTCTTGGTGGTGGTCTGCATGGGCAGTGGACTTATATATTTTTTTTTGTGTGTCAAGTTACCACAATAACATTATTAATGTTTTATTTTTTTGTGTGTCAAGTTACCACAATAACATTACAATTTTTTTATTGGAACCTCAAGGAGGTTGGTGTCCCTTGTTAATTTGACATTGTCTTTTATAGAAATGTATTTGAATAAAAACACATAGGCAAGTATTTTCAGAAACTAAAATATCCATTTATTCTGGTTAACAAAATAAAGATGAAGGCAACGCTGGAGAAACTTTTGGAATTTGTGAAGCCTTTTGGCCCCAGGGCACACATCAAGTCTGTGGAAAACAAAATTGGGATCTTGAGGAGCCCATAAAATAGGGAGCACAATCTGGTCCAGGAATCCCAGAGATCAAGACCAGTAGCAGATGACATATATGTCTCCAGGCTGTGGTACTACACCAGCCTGCGTCTTCTTTTAGACCAGACTGAACCCAGGTTATCACTTTCTTCTCTTCACTGCAGCCTTCCCTGCACCCTTTCCTGCACCCTTCCCTGCAGCCTTCCCACAGCCTCCCTTGGAGGCTGTGGCTCTGGTTTTGGACTTGTGGCAGAAGGAGGAGGAGGATGGGTGAGATCATAAATGTGGCTGTTCTCAGTTATCTGGCCCCTCAGCCACTTCTGAAGGGCCTCAGCAAAAAGTCCCTCACAGAGGAAGCGTTGGCCCTTCTCCAATTCGAGCAACCCGGTGGCTAAATAGCAGCCATAGGCCTCTTCGTGGGGGCTTCTCAGGACATCAATTGCTTCCCTAATGAGGCGCAGTGATGCCTCCTCCATCACCATCCCCTTCCTGGGCCTTTTTGTTTGAAGGCAGAGGGGAGGCACCTATTATTGTATGAGGCTCCTACTGGGCCCGGCCACCTCCTGGCTGACACTGAGCCCACCCACCTCCTGGATCTCACTGGGCATGGCCACCTCCTGGCTGTCACTGGGCCCGGCCTCCTCCTGCCTGCCACTTTCCAGACTTTCCTCCTGGCTGAGCTCATCCTGTGTATAAAAAAGGGACATAGTTTTAGTTTTTGGTTCATCAATCACACACAATTTTCAGCTCATGACTTGCAAATTCAATGTAAATACATATAAAAAAGTATCATTCTGACCCCAGCATTTTTGTGGTGACAAACATTTTTGGCCACTACTGTCAATTGATATGTATACATAATTTTTTGGATAAAATCTTTAATAGGTAATCAATTAGAACATCTAGTTAACATCATTAATATTAGGACAGTAAATCTGTTTAAAAATAATATACCTGGCTCCAGCTGGGCGCATCCGGGGCGCATCCGGTTCTTCCAGGATGGAAGGCCCAGGTTGTTCCTCGTCAGCCTCTGCTGGGGTGGAGGGAAGGGTGGAGGGAAGGCTGCAGGGAAGGGTGGAGGGAAGGGGTCGAAAGAGATTCCCTTTCTTCAGTCTGGTCGTCAAGAAAACGCAGTTTTTGGAAATACCACAACATGGGTACATATACATCATCTGCTGATGCTCCTGATCTCAGGGAAGCCCAGATCTTCTTATGCTCCCTCCTATACATGTTCCTCAAGATCCCAATTCTACTTTCCAAAATCTTCATGGTTGCTTCTGGGATCCAAGTCTGCACAAATTCCAGAAGTCTCTCCAGCGTTTCCTTCCTTACTTGTTTATTTTAATATAAACTGTGTTTGACCTCCCACAGATTCCTCATCTCTTGTCAATAAAATGGAACATAAATTCATGGTCCTTAAACTTTTTCATGTTTTCTGTAAGACAATACACAAGACAAAAAAACTAATAAAAACTAATGTTAGCCTAAACTCTCATAATCCTATTCCAATATAGGCCTCAATATTTAAGCAGTATAGGCCACTGATGTTCCAAATTTAATAAAATTTACCTTTGTTTCGGACGCTCGCAACTTCCGTGTTCCTCTTTCCTCCGCGCACAGAACATATGTATGACACATGCATGTTAGCTTTATATACACTGTGCATGCCCCGACGTTATTTTTCACGAATATTCCTTGCCCCTTCTCTCTACGGTGCGCAGTAGGAGCAACATGGCGGAGACACAGCAGGCGTTTGGAAATTCTTCCAGTAACGAGGAAAGCCCGGAGCCCGAAACGTCCCGATCCAGGAAGAGCAGATTTAAGGCCTCCAATATGGCCTTTGAAGAGATGGTGGAGATGGTGGACATCTTGCGGAAGAATGATTATGATGGGAAACATGGACCGTACACCCAGGCGAATTTGCGCAAGGCCAAAATCATGTCCAAAGTTGAGAAGACTCTGCAGCAGAATTTTGGGGTACGCCGCTCCAAAGACCAATTAAGGAAACGCTGGTCTGACCTTAAACTGAGGGAGCCGGATCAGTACAGAGGAATAAAGAAAGTGCTTCAAAAAAGTAAGTACTTTTCGTGTGTTCCTATTCTGATTATTAACTTGCATGTTGCTCCATGTGCTTTTCTTTACTGTTGTACAGTTTTAAATGGATACTTTCATGTTTGTGGACACAGTAATCGTTCGTTGGAAACATCGTTTGAAAATATATACGATGTATTTAGTTGATACAGGGTTTTAACTACATGTTGGACTTGCTAATTTGTCTTATTAAAAGAAGTTTAGGACATTGTTGTCTAGATGTCTTTGAAACTTGAATGAATTGCAAACTTGATTCAGTGGAATGTAAGGAGAGGACACTCACATCTGGACTTAGGAGCACTAGTGTGGGATACCAAAGCATATTTTTAAGGGTAACCCACACAGGTGCTCCAGTGGATACGTGAGGTGTCTCCATCTGTGAAACTTGGCCAAAAAAGCTAATTAATCCAGCTTGGTAAAAAAGGGAATTTTAATCATGTCTTCAACTTGGATCTCTTCCCAAACAGACAATTGTAAACCACTTCAAAGCAATGTTTCATATTCCTATTTCTGGACTCAAATATCTGTGTGCTAAGTATACCTTTTGTTTCATTCTCATAGGTGAGTAAAGACTCAGACAGCAGTCAGAGGATACCAGGGACCCCCAACATCGCCAACCTGATTGGCAAATTAGCCCAAGCCCCCTCGAGGATCTTGAGGAAGGAGAGGTGGAGGAAGTGGGCGAGATGTGCACCAGCTTCAGGTAATCTATGTATGCCTGCATATTTCTAAATACATGTTTTTTCATCAATTTTAGGTGATGTGCTGGTTGTGGAAGGGGAAGCGGCGGAACCATTTTCCAGCGACAGTGCACAAAGACTCATTGGCCAGATCATGGCCTGGAATGGAGAGATTGATGAAATGCACAATCGCCTGGACATCATGCAGCAGGAAATGAAGAACATGATCAATGTTTTGGGGAGAATTGAATCCCGCTTTCCCTAAAACGAAATCGATTATGTTCTTCATTTCCTTTTTAGATGACCACATTAAGTGCTTTTAATTTTTTACAATTTTAAAAGCCAAATTTTGAAGATGCACACGGTATGTCAACATGTGCTATCTGCCATCAGGGGATCTCAATGTACGCGTTTTGTGGGTTTTATTAATAAAAATCAGACATTGTCTGGCATTGCAATGGCCCCCTTGCCCGTAAAATAATTAACATATTTCTCCCCAACTTCACAGGCGCTTTGGGGGGCCAAGCCAGTACGGCCAGTATCCAGGCCCGTCAGAGGATTGTCTGTAAGTCCAGCCTCAGGCCCAACTGATGCAATATAATTTCTTGCATTTTTTCTTAAAAAATTGTGCAGGATGCAGCATGCTAGGACAATATGTATAAGTTTGTAGTCCACCATATGGATTGCTGTCAGAAACAGGCGGAACTGGCTGGCCATTATCCCAAAGGCATTCTCCACAACTCTTCCTGCTCTGGCCAGCCGGTAGTTAAAAACCCTCCTCTCCAGGGTGAGGGTCCTTTGGGGGAATGGCCTCATCAGGTGCTCGCCCAGACTGAAGGCTTCATCTGCAATGAAGACAAAGGGGAGTCCTTCCACGTTATCCATATCAGGTGGCAATCCCAGGCCACCACTCTGGAGACACTGGTAGAACTCCGTCTGGGCGAAGACTCCTCCATCTGACATCCGGCCATTCTTCCCCACGTCCACATACAGAAATTCATATTGTGCAGACACCACCGCCATTAACACGATACTATGAAGCCCCTCATAGTTAAAATAGTATGACCCCCACTTCCGGTTCCGGCGCCGCATGGAGTAGCTGCACTCTCTCACAGCTCCCGCTCTGAGGACACCTAAATCTGCCTAAAAAACCGGCCCAGAAGCCAGAAACCTCCATCGGCCACCTCGGGCACCTGCATCCGCTCTATGGACCATTTTGTGGAGGTCCGCGGCTCCCGCTCCAACATGGCCCTGACGCCGCCGGCCCAGCCGCAAATCAAGGCCCCGGCTTCGGCCTACACGGAAACCTACACAGGCGCGCACCAGCAGCAGCAGCAACAACACACAGCGGAGATGGAAGTAAGTGGAAGCACAGCTCCACACACATCCCCTCAGGCACCCCCTACCCAGCCACACTCCCAGGCTCCCTCTCCTCAAGCACCCCCTCCTCAGGCCTTCTCCATGCCAGCTACCTCCCTACAGCTCGCCGGGGACCACAAAACCGAGCGCATAGCACAGGCAGTGGCAGCACTTCTGTCCCCCATGATTTCTGCTTCAGTAGAAAAGGCTGTAAATGCGGGGATGAAACAAATAAAGGTCCAGCTAGGAGAACACAACACTAGGCTAAACGAGCTAGAACACCGCCAATCAAGCATGGAGGAAGAGATATACCAAGCTCAAGCCACGGAACAAGCACAAGACAAAACGAACCAATATATATTCCAAAAACTTGACGATTTGGAAAATAGATCCAGAAGGAGCAACCTGCGATTCGTAGGGATTCCGGAATCCCTCCAAGCATCTGCCCTAATGGACTTTTGCTCCCAACGCATACCCGAGGCGCTAGGCCTAACAGGCCCCTGCACAGTGGAACGCGCTCACAGGATGGGGTCATATAATGAAGAACGCAAAAATCCTCGGCCCATCATAGCCAAATATCTAAATTACTCCGACAAGGCTCTCATTCTTCAAAAATTTAGACAATCTCGCTCACTACAAATTGACGGAGTGAGAGTCCTGATTTTTGCTGACTACTCCATCGAAGTTTCCAAGAAACGCAAGGCCTTTCAACAGATATGCTCTGAACTCTTTAAGCAACAGATCAAGTTCACCCTAGCCTTCCCGGCCACCCTACGCCTCAAGACACCTAACGGGGACCAGCTCTCCTTCCAGGAACCCTCAGAAGCAGAGGCATACATGCGGTCCTTACTCCCCAACACTCAACAACACACCCCGTCGAAAGGTACTTCAATCAATCGCTCCCTGGATCAACGAAGCCCGCGTAAAGACTCCCCCAAGCGATTTAGACCCTCGATTCCGGACCAGCACCGCTTTACGCACCGCTGAACTAAAACCTGACACCCACCTCCATCGGTCCCAAGAATTTTGGACAGTAAAGTTCTCTCTGTCCTCCCTCAGGTTCCACGTACCATCTGTACCTCATCTACACGTAATGTACAATATTTCTCATTTGCATATGTTTGCCTTTCCATTGTAATCTCTTTCTTACAGGTCCCTTCCTAGCAAGTTATTTCTTTTCGTAAATGGCAATGTTTTTCTTTTTTTTACATCCTCATGGCCTCACTGTGTGCGGACAACTGCACTCCCTCCCCCCCTCATATGTGACCCCTTGTTGCCCACATGAACACTTGCCTCACGGCCAAGGGCTCTCTGGGGCTATATCATCACCGTCCTGAGATGGGAGCTGACCTACACAGTGACTCCATGCGGAAAAAAGCGAAGTTTCCATGTTCGTATGTTTTACTAGTGATATTTTTCACTATGTTGCTTCTTTTACAGGTTAAATCCCCTTCCCCCCCCCCCCTCTCTCACACGGCCCTAGCCAAATCAAATCCATTCCCGTACTTATACACCTCCCGCATAACAACCTCAGACCTCCAGACACACCTGACGTACTATCACACCTTCCACACAATATTAAAACACACTTAATAACACACATCCCTTCTCAACCCCCCTAATATGAAAATACTCTCCTGGAATGTAAAGGGTCTCAGATCCCCCCAAAAGAGAATGAAAATCCTTAGGCATCTCAAGCGGCTCAAAGCCGATATAGCACTTCTTCAGGAATCTCATTTACCGGCCTCAGACTTTCATCGCATGAAGAAACTCTGGGTTGGCACTGTTCTAGGCTCAGAGGCAACAGGACGCAAAGCTGGCGTTCTCTTACTCATACACAAGAACCTCCCGTGCACAGTCTTGTCCGTAAAAAACGACGACCAGGGCCATCTACTCACGGTACACATAAAAATAGGCTCCAAAGAATTAGCTATAACAAATGTTTACGCCCCTAATAATCCAAGCAGACAATTTTACACTGAACTATCCAGTTGGCTTCTAGAAAACACACATCTCCCTCATCTAATCGGAGGAGATTTCAATGACACCCTCCATCAGATGGATGACAGGTCCTCACAAAAGAGATCAAAAAAGGACACTAACCCACTACCCCCTTCCCTCCTGGCTAGCACCATGGAATCCATCCATTTCCAGGATCTATGGCGCCTCTCCCACCCGGCAGACAGGGAATTCACTTTCTACTCTAATCCACACAAAACATTCACCAGAATAGACTACACCTTCGGCTCTGACAACCTTCTACCCTACCTCCAAAACTCCACCATCCACGACATCACCATCTCAGATCATGCCCCTATAGAAGTGACACTAGATAATCTAGACCTACCTCCACACCCCAATATATGGCGGTTCCCATCTTATCTACACAACAACACTGACTTCCAAAATTACATCTCCGACGCTTGGGCTGAATACTCCTCGAACAACGCCCCACACATACACGACCCCAACCTATTTTGGGACACTGGTAAAGCTTTCCTGAGGGGCCGTATCATTTCCTATGCAACATCATTCAAACGCAACACCCTAACTAAATACAAAGAGGCTAGCTCTCGTTTACACCGGGCACAACGAGATATTTACACCAAAGACTCCCCAACAACACGCTCTGAATGGCAGATAGCAAAAAGGGAATTTGACATTTGGGTAAACAATCTAGAAAACACCAAGAAGGCCTATTTAGATGCCTCTTTCCATAAATTTGGGAATAAAGCAGGAAAACTCCTATCCAGACTTTGCAAAGGTCCATTCCGCCCAACCCATATCACATCCCTACGTGACAAAGCGGGTACCCTCCACGCCACTCCACTCCCAATTAACAAAGTCATGCAACAATTCTACTCCTCTCTTTATGCCTCAGACCCGATAGATCCACAAACGGCACGCGCTTTTCTAGAAAAAATAACCCTTCCCAAAATCTCCCCAACACAACTAGAAACCCTAAACGCACCTATCACTCTCCCCGAAATATCGGCAACTATCCGCAACTTAACCTTGTCTAAAGCCCCAGGCCCGGATGGCCTCACTAGCGAATTCTACAAGACCCTACAACCCCTATTAGAACCTACTCTCCTCCAAGTATATCAACATATATGGTCAGGGGGTTCATACCTTAATTCGGGGAACCAAGCCATCATAAAACTACTGGCAAAAAAGGGTAAAGACCCGCAAGAACCAGGATCATACAGGCCCATATCACTTCTCAACCTAGATGTCAAAATCCTCTCAAAAATTGTAGCCACCAGACTAGCAGACATCATGCCTTCTCTAATTCACCCCGCCCAGTCAGGTTTTATTAAAGGACGTACAGCCACCCTTAACATCCGCAAAGTTATGCTGGCCCTAGAACACGCAATACACCACCCAAACACGGATCATGCCATTATCACGCTAGACGCGGAAAAAGCGTTTGATAACGTCAGTTTTGACTGGTTATCCATGACAATGAAGGCAATAGGATTCTCTGGCCCCTTCCACCACCTTATTACCGCCATGTACACAGCTCCGACAGCAAGGTTAGTGGCGGCAGGTCTCCTATCAGAAGAATTTCTCCTCCATAAGGGCACACGCCAGGGCTGCCCCCTATCGCCACTCCTCTTCAATATAGCACTAGAACCACTTTCCAGATATCTAACATCAGTAGCCCCCCTACATGGCTTAAAGATAGGCCCACACGACTTACGTACCTCACTTTTTGCAGATGACGTCCTTATATTTTCAGCCAACCCCTCGTCTGATATGCTAACCATAAAAAATGTATTCGATGAATTTCGCTTGTGCTCGGGCCTCCGTATTAATTACACCAAAAGCGAGATTCTTCCCATCGGTTCCCACTCCGCACCTAAATGGACCCAACATTCAATTTTCCCCGTTGCTAAATCCCACATTACATACTTAGGAATAAAAATAGGAAAACTCCCTTCTTCGCTATACCACCTCAATTACCCTCCTTTGGTGTCAAAAATAACTCAGGAATTAAATACCTGGATGGATCTGCCCCTTTCGCTTCTGGGAAGATGTCATTTAATAAAAATGGTCAGTTTTGCCAGACTACTTTACCCCATGCAAACCATCCCACTACTTCTCCATCATAAAGATGTGACCTCACTCAATAACGCTATATCTAAATTCTTATGGCAGAACAAACGACCACGTATAGCTTTAAAAAAACTCTATCTTCCCAGGCGCGAAGGGGGCATCAGTCTCCCGCATGTCAGAATGTATAACCTTGCATGTTTGTTAAGAACAAGTCTAGACTGGATAACCCAGTCCTCTCGATACTCAAACTTCTCTTTGGAATCCCACATGGCCCATCCCTACTCACTTGTAGCCCTCTTACACTGCAGATGGAAGTCAGTCCCCTCTCCCCACCAACATAATCTCCTATTAAGAGACACAGCAGTAGCGTGGAGAGAATCACGGAAAATACTAAAGGTATCCCCTTTTCTGTCAATACACCTCCCGATTCAAGGAAATCCGGCATTTCCGCCATGTCTAGAGCACAAACCATTCAAAACATGGGAACAGAAAGGCCTAACTAAATTCTCTCATCTCTGCAACACCCAGACGGGTCAACCACTACCCTTCGCTAACATCGCGAAAACCTTCTCTCTACCCTCCACTCACAACTTCTACTATAGGCAATGTATCAGTTTCTTAAGGGAGGCGTGCAATCAAGACGACAAAAGGTTCCAAACAAATGCCACGGATCAAATGATAATGAGTAACACATACAAAATCTCGGACATATACAAACCACTCCTCAACAAATCCTCTCTACCTCTCTCGTCATCATCAATTAAAAACTGGAATAAAGACTTCCCTGATCCAAATCTAGTAGAAAAAATCTTACAAGGGCTTAACGCAGTCCAAAAGATTACACCAAATGAAATATGGAGAGAAACACAACTGAAAATAGCCCACAGGGCACATATACCTTTCTTATCTTCCAAAACGGACAAGAACAAAGCCATCTGCCCCCTCTGCAAACACCAGAAACCATCCTTAGCTCATCGATACTGGTACTGCTCCTACATATCCACTTTCTGGGACCAAGTTATAGCCTACATATTTAAAGTGACTCTAACTAAACCCAAGGATCCTCTGCTTCTTATCTTCGGCTACTGGGACCCAATCTTACTGCCATGGTCCAAAACGACCGCCACCAGGGTCGGCTCTACAAAGAACCCGAAGGACACCACATCACACAAAGGGTGGTCCTTGACTTGCCTATTAACTGCACGAAGAACCATCTTAAAAAACTGGATTACACCTGTAAGCCCCAATATCACTCAAGTCAAACGGGACCTCATGCAACTTTTACTCAAAGACCGCCTAAACACGGACTTCAAACAAAAAAAATCCTCAGATCACTTCTACTCCAAATGGCAAGCCTTTATGCATGTATCTCTTTCAAAAGAAGAGATATCAAACATCAGCTCATCTTCCTTTTCCTACTTCGATTCCGTCCTCCCGATGCCAACTCAAGACTACAATCGAAATCACACTCCTATCTCTGACACCAGCCAACCTAACGCCAGTGCCAACGTCAACGTCAGTGGGTCTACATAAATAATTATAAATAATTATATACTTCAAACAGAAATAATTATCAATGCTGGACAATATTTGTACGACATTACATCATACTATATCAATTCTCTCAATCTATATAGGGCCCCCCCCCTTCCCCCCCCCCATCTACCCTCCCCCCCCCCTGTTTTCGTTATTTTCTCTCTTAGTATTATTTTCTTTGTGTATTTTCAGGTTCTAAAATGCCATGTATTCAGGGTTACTAACAGATCCATCCAGGTTTCCACTATTTGTTACCATTTATTGCATTGCTATGATCTGGTAAACATGCCACGCAGTAACCCGCATGGGTACATACATTGGAAATCCTCTCTTACTGTAAACACCAAGTTTGTAACCAAGTAGTTCTTCTATTATTTGCTTCTGTTTATGCTACAAAACAAGACTGTACACAAGACTGCATTATTAACTGTATTCTCTGAAAATCAAATAAAATCTTTTTGAAAAAAAATAGTATGACCCCAAATGGGGTGGTAGCACGATGTGGACATGCTTCCCATCTATAGCCCCTCCACAGTTGGGAAAGTCCCAACGGGTGGTAAAATGGGATGCCACAGTCTGCCATTCCTGTGGCGTTGAAGGAAACTGGGGAGTGAAAAAAAAAAAATATAAGTACTTTTGCACATAACATTGCAAGCAGATTACACAAAAAACATTCTTGCCCAACATCAGTATAAGATTTATTTTAATTATTATTTAAAGAATAAAATATAAGGCCCACTTATCAGATTCCTCACCCCCTCTGATGGCTCATTGATAAAATTTAAGGGGGGAGCTTATAAATTAATTTAAGGACACACATACCATTTGGACACATTTTAAGGGGGGGTTATAAATTAATTTAAGGACACACATACCATTTGGACACATTTTAAGGGGGGGGGCTTAGAAATTAATTTAAGGACTCACATACCATTTGGACACATTTTAAGGGGGGGCTTAGAAATTAATTTAAGCACACACATACCATTTGGACACATTTAAATGGGGGGGGGCTTAGAAATTAATTTAAGCACACACATACCATTTGGACACATTTTAAGGGCGTGTTTAGGGTAAAGCACTACAATGGAGCTGACAAAATACATTGTTAAGTGACTAGACTAGGTGGGTATGGGCCCAGGATAGCATGCTGGGGAGGTTAGTGAAGGCAAATATGCATGAAGGACAAAAAAGGAGCATTAAAAGATTACAGCATGCATGAGGACAAAGGGGACATTCACAGCATATTACAATCATGGTAATTAGGGATTGAGGAAAGAAATACAATACATTAGCAAACATTAAATACAATAAAATGTGATGTTAAAGGATAAATCTTAACTTAATATAGTCCTTCTGCAGGACCTGAATGATAACAGAACAGGTCTCTGGGATAATGATCCCCAGAGCCTGGGGGGAGATGCTTGTCAAAAACTTGAGGTCCTGCAGGCTTCTCCCAGTCGCCAAGTACCACAATGTGGCGATTAGCCTCTGCTCCGGAGTGATGGCTTGCCTCATGCAGCTATCCTGCCTGCTGATATAAGGGGTCATCAAAGCCAACAAAAATGGGGTCCGTCACCCTGAGAAAGTTCTTGAAATCGTCAGGATTATTCTCCCGAGTCTCACGAAGCAAAGGCATGTGAGAGAATTGGTCACGCTGGAGCAACCAATTCTTGGTCCATGAACTCCTCCCCACCCTGGTCATGGACTGGGCTTGGGTCGAAGAATTAACTACAACACCAAGCCCAAGCAAAGCACAACTCTACGACGAGTACGTACACGCAACATGGCTTCAAAACGGTTGGCTGGTCAGAATGAACTTAAACAGAACGCACTGAAGAACATCAAGACCTGTGAAGAGCGAGCTGAAAATCAGCAACGAGTGGACAAGAATGCACTGAATTACTTAGATTTACTTGCCACTATTGGCATAATACTTAATTTACTACTTTTTGTTCCCTGGTTGGGGACTTTTCAGTGTGGGCTTGCTTATGGGCAGACTTTTATACCTCAGCTCCCGGGGGGGCTTGATATGGTGACTCCTGCACACCAGGACTTTTCGAGGATCAGTGTTCAAATGGGATGTAAGTTTGTGAACCTGACCATCTTTTTGCTCTATATATACCGTTGTACATATAATACTCTCCATATCATGGGCCTCATCATTTTTTGATTTTGAATATTTTTATTATTTACAGATATTTTATATTTGCTCCTGATGAGTCGATATACTGACAAAACGCGTTGAGCTTTTGAGGATACCACCCCTCATATTCCCATCAAGATTTTTTATGAATTTTACTGTATACTACAAGTCATACTCATGAATTATGTATTCGTGTCCCCCTGTTATGACAATAATGTTTTATACTCTGTTTATATGTATGCTATGTACTTCCCAAGATGTCTGCATATGCACTGAGCAACTATTTGGTATTTACAACGTTACGCTACCTTATACTCATGTACATTATAAATTTTATCTTTACTCTCAAATTTGTGTTTGAACCTGCCTCATTTAAAGTCCCACACTCGTTTTTTATTTTTGTATTCAAAATAGGGATGGAGGCGCACCTCCCCCCTTTCCTTGTGCACTTCATTTAAAGTCCCAGTATATGGAGATATACATTCCCCCCCCCCCGTTTTGAAGAACGCACTGAATGAACAAATGTGAACTGACTACACGCACTGAAAAGCAGATACAAAACCCACAAGCACAAACTGAACAACAGTTAAACGATCTGAAAAAACACGAGTCTGAAAAGCGCAAATCGTCTCTCACCAAACTTCTACTAACACGAGGTAAGCACGAGATTAGCAGAAGGAGTGGCGCACTTGCTATTGCACTTCCGTTTTATAGTCCCGCCGTACCTTCTGTACGTCACTGCGTTCTGGACGGTCGGACTTTGGTGTGATCGTGTGTAGGCAAGTCCGTTTCAGCGGAACTCCATCGGAACTCCGTCAAAAAGTCCTTCGGAGTTAAGTCCGACGAAAAGTCCGCTTGTGTGTACACGGCATTACTTCCACATCTGTGCACTCTCACTACCCACAGGGTCATCAGCACTGACAAGTGTCCAGCAGTACAGCTGCTCACAGTTTTCTGGCAGCTTCAGTGTCCCTTCTCATATTCCCGCAGCGTTCTCACACCATACACTTGCAGTCCTGCACGTAGCTTCCTTGCCTTGTTCCAATCACACAGGCCACTGTCCGTTTTCCTTTGGTGGCCGCTCCGCTCCTTGTGCCCTTGCGCAGCCTGCAGCATCACCTGTTTTTCACACTCTGTATGGATATAGATGTGGGTTTTTTGTAGGTGATAGAGGATGTAAACAAAAAGTACCAACATTTTGATACACACAAGTAGAGATATGTTCGGGAAGATATTGTTGTAGCTGTGAAGATGACAGAGTTAAGTACTCAACAATCAATTATTGGTACTCTTGATTTTTTTTTTTTTTTTAAATAGTGGAAAGCTGCAGTGTGCTGTAAATGTTTTCCTTTTCACCATTACTGCTGCTATCATATTGTACATTTTTATTTGACTTGATCACACAGTAATACAGTAAGTGGTTTTACTATCCTTACTGTGGAAATAGATTGTCACCCTTTAAAAGCTAAAAACAAGATATGTACCTGGGCCAAAACAAGCTTCTATAAACAATAAAAAATAAAATGTGCTTTTCATATAACACTGAGCTTAGAAATAAAATGTCAGTTCCTAAAACTTGAACAACAATGCATTTTGCCATACAAACATCTATGTTTCCTGACAATAGTGAAAGATTGTAAGTACTTTAAAGGAAACAAGTTAAAATACAGCAAATTATAATGCACTGAGTTTTGAAATAGATTTTCAGCATTTGATCAAACCTAGTATCTTTTCAAATTTTGTCTGCAATTGTTCTCTAAAAGCAGCCTTTACTGTACTGAGTTTGTAAAGTGGTTGTCAGCTTCTATGAATAAAGCAGCAAGTTATTTTTTTAAATGCTTGCCGAATGTATAACATAGATATACAGCGGCAAGGCGGCTCTGCTGCGCCAAAGCATGTACCTAGTTCCTAGTACCTAGTATGTGATCTGACACGTCTAGGTAGGGTGCGTGCATGCCATGCTGTGATTAAACACAGCAGATGTCGATCACCGGGTGCCGGCCAATGGATTATCACTGGTGTTCTATAGAGAAATGCCCTCCATCAAAAAATGCCTCAAATGCGCAGTACGCAAAGTCACTTTAGCTGATATGTCGATCAGCTGGCTTGACTTCAACACTGTGCATGCGCAGACCATCGGAGGCAGTATCTGACGATCTGCTAAGCGCCAAGAGAGAATGAAATTTTCAGATTCTGCCTCACTGTTGCAGGGTGGGTTTTGGCTGTATTAAACGCCATGTTTTCTGTCTGTTGCACTGCAGCTTGAGTGTGTTAAACGGCAGGTTTTGGTTGTGTCTAAGGGCGGGTTAAAACACACACAAAACCCTCCCTTCAACACACCCACAACCCACCCCGCAATAGTGAGGCAGAATCTGACAATTACATTCTCTCTTGGCGCTTAGCAGGTCGTCGAATACTACCTCCATTGATCTGCGCATGCACCATGTTGATGTCACACCAGCTGATCAACATATCAGCTGGAATGACGATGCGTACTGTGCATGCACAGACCCATCTGAGGATTGTTTAGACAGAGGGCATATCTCGCCGCAATATTGTAGTCGCTCATCGCCGCCATTACTAGTTAAAAAAGAATTATTAATTTTAAAAAATTCCAGCTTGTAGACGTTATAATGTTTGCACAAACCAATAAATATACACTTAATGGGATTTTTTTACCATAAATATGTAACAGAATACATATTGGCCTAAATTAAATTTATTGGAAATGTTTCATAGCAGAAAGTAAAAAATATTGTTTTATTTTATTTTTTTCAAAATTGTCGGTCTTTTTTTGTTTATAGCGCAATAAATTAAAAACACAGCGGTGATCAAATACCACCAAAAGAAAGATCTATTTATGGGGATAAAAAGGACATACATTTTGTTTGAGTACAGTGTTGCATGACCGCGCAATTGCCAGTTAAAGTAACACAGTGCCGCATTGCAAAAAATGGCCTGGTCATAAGTAGGAGTAAATCATCCTGAGGTCAAGTGGTTAAAGACAGTGCAACTTTCAGTGCTCACAGCTTGGATATAAATTGTCTGCTCTTAGGCTGAATTCACACTGGAACTAAGAGCTGCCATGGTGCATCAGTGCATCTTACGGCACCCTTTTTTTTTGTGCAGACTTTATTTGAAGTGTGCAAAACGTACACTTTATTCGAAGTGCTGCCCTGTGCTGCCATATGTTGCCAGCATGTCTGTATTTTATCATAATATGGTGCAGCGTAGCCATATGCTGCATTGCAGTGTAAATGGGACACATAAGAAATAATTGTTTCTTGTGTGTCCCTGTGGTGACAGATGTTTTACAGCTCAGTAAAATGTCTGCCAGCGGAAATAGTGTGAATTAGCCCTAAGGCTGGGTTCACACTTGTGCAATGTGGGAACCCTGCAAATCCACTGCAGGTTCCCGCATCGCCCCCGATGCGCACGGCAGTTCACACTGCCATATGCAAACTGCTGGGAGTGTCAATTCATTGTTAATGACACCCCCATTTCAGCTCGCAGATCGCACTGTGAACTGACAGCTCGAACATGAATCGGATCACATGGATGTAAACACCCATGCGATTCGATTCTGGTGCACACCAAAAAAAGGGTCCTGTGCGAGTTTGGTCGGAATGGATGCAATATCAGCCATACTATCTGTATGTCTGAAATCGCATTGCACAGACAAATGATTTCTCGGGAGCTACTCCTGCAAGAATTTTTATTTTTATATTAAGTAAAAGTTAAAAAAATAATGCTGGGGCATGCTCTAAAAATCCTTGTTTTGTGCTTGTTTTAAGTGTGTTAGCTTGACATTCTGCTGTCAATCTTCAGTGAGTCTGGCCCTGATTCTAAACCAAGCAAGGATTAGTATGGGCTGAGTACAGTTCATTCCTGTAAACAAACAAGAACGCTTTGCTGCATCCAGTTTGTATGAGGTCATAATCCACTTTATTATTAGCAATAATATTAAGTACTTGTTTACTTTTGGCTTTGTTGCTAATTTTTGTGCTAGACATTTCTTTCTAGTCTTCTACATTGTACAAACAATTGAAGTCCACACTGTTCCCACTCGGGCATTGGAAGGTTTTTTAGAATCACTATACAGACTTTAGTGTCTTTTCACTAATGCTTCACACCATAATTTGCTTACTCTTGATCAGTATAAGTGAGCTCTATGAGTAACCACATCTCTGTGTGCAGCATATGAAGTGGTTCATGGACATCCACTGAAGTTTGTATTGATTGTAATGAACCCTTTGCTGCTTGGACGTGACAAGTGCATACTTCATTTAATGTGCTCTCACAGCTATGCAAATCAAATGTGTCAAAATCACACACTGAGGTAGATGAGAGTCAGACTTCCAGGCAGTAGTCTTCTTGTTTTCTTTCCTTTATAGATAATGCTACTTTTTTTAAATAGATTCTGTCGCCAATTTAAACAAAAATGGAGGTAAAAGCACAAAAAAATTAATATTTTAAATACAGCTTTTGTTCGATACAACGTTATTTAAAATGATTGTAAAGGCTTGTTTTTTTTTTTAAATTTAAAATAACAAACATGTCATACTTACCTCCACTGTCCAACTCATTTTGCACAGATTGGTCCCAATCCTCGACTTCAGGGGTCCCCCGGCGGCTCTGGCGGCTACTCCCTGCATCAGATAACCCCCTAGGAGAAGCGTTCTACCGGGGGGGCTACCTTGCGGGCACGCTCCCGAGTCCAGCATTCGGTGTCCATAGACACAAATGCCGGACTTGGCCCCGCCCCCCCGGCGCCCGCGTCATTGGATTTGATTGATAAGGCAGCCAATGGCTGCACCGCTCAATCTATCCAATCAAGAGCTGGGGCCCCGTGCAGAGAGGGACAGCGCGTCTCCGCCGAGGGAAATACAGGGCTCAGGTGAGTGAAACGGGGGGCTTGGGGGCCAGTCACTGCCAGAAGTTTTTTCACCTTAATGCATAGGATGCATTAAGGTGAAAAAACACAAGGGTTTACAACCCCTTTAAATTGTATTCCAATGTACCTATAAATTACTAATAATTTGACTACTTTTGGACTAATCAATTCCCTAGCACATTTACTTCCTCCTTGCACATCATAGCTCACTCCTCTACTAGGAATGTCTAATTACTGTCTGGGTAACTCTGCATAGAAACCAATCAGCTTCCAGGTTTTATTGTCAAAGCTTAATTGAAGAAGCTGAGGTTAGAAGCTGGCGACCATGCACAGCCACACCAGATTCTGAGTGCTTCACTTTTAGTAAGTCTGGGTTCACACTGCTGCGATTTCAGACATTGCATGTGATCCGCACCGCACTGCCAGAGGGGTGACACCCAGGGCCCGCTACTGGACTGCCTCCGCCGCTTACTAACATAGCAGAGCAGGGAGCAGGAGGCAGAACTGGAGAGAGAAACAGCAGCACTGAATAGACAGTGGGAGCTGCTGGAGTTAACTTTCTACATTAACCAGCAGGTGGTCCTAGCAACCAATCACATGCTGGTTAACTTGGAAAGTTAATTTCGGCAGCTACCGCTGTCTATTTAGCGCTGCTGGTTCTCTCTCCTGTTCTGCCTCCTGCTCCCTGCTCCGGTCTGCTGTGTCTCCTGCTCTGCACACCCAAAAAGGGTAGGAAGGGGAAGAGCTGCGGGGGGTAGGGGCTGTGTAAAGTAAAGATGCCCAGAGGTGTAGGGGGGCTGTCTAAAGTAAAGATGTCCAAATGTGTGGGGGCTGTGTAAAGTGAAGATGTCCAGAGGTGGGGAGAGCATGCAGCTGTGTAATCTAAAGGTTACCAGAGGTATGGGGGCTGTGTTTTGTAAAGGGGTCCAGAGGTGCGGGGGCTGTGTAATGTAAAGGGAACCCAGAATATGGGGGCTGTGTAATGTAAAGGGAACCAGAGGTACGGGGGCTGTGTAATGTAAAGGGAACTAGAGGTACAGGGGCTGTGTAATGTAAAGTGAACCAGAGGTATGGGGGCTGTGTAATGTAAAGGGAACCAGAGATACAGAGCCTGTGTAATGTAAAGGGAACCAGAGGTACGGAGGCTGTGACTCTCTACATTTTACCTGCAGTTATAACTGCAGTCCTATAGATATCTATTAGGTTGCACATTTTTTTTCTGCATTTTCTGAAAGCGCATAAAAAGTCCTGCATGCTGCAACTTTGGCGCACTTTCAGAAAACAGGAAAATAATTTCTTTTGGGGGGGTGACACCATGTTTTACTGCACGAACCCTAAAGACATCACTGCTGTACTTGTAACTTGAACAAAAAATTGTATTTGTTAATTTAGCTTGCTTTGTTACTGGAATTTTTGTCGCTTTTTGGGGCCTTTTTTTTGGAGCATAATGACTGAATTTTAACTTATACAATCAGTCACATTTTATTTTAGTTTGAAAATATGGTCTTTCAGGGTCTGATGGTCTGTCTATAGGTACAGTGTTGCCCATCTTTGTGCTTGAGTCAAGAACTACAAGAATACATAACAACAATATTGTAGTAGTACCACATAAGCCTGCAGTCCTTCACTGCAAGCAACTCCCACAGTACACACATGCGCTTAACAAAGGATCACGGGACTTGTAGATCCAAAGTCTGCATTGAATGTCACAGTGCTGGTATATGCACTATGCAGATCCGAATGGAGGTTCAAGCACACCAAAGGCTTCGCAACTTAAATTTTTTTTTTGCAATTGGTAGTGGGATAACTCCCTATTTCACAGCCATTACATCCGAAACTATAGCAGAACCTAGGTAACAGGGGTCTTGAATCTCCACTGAGCAGGAGTTTAACAACAATGGGGTTCTGATGTTCTTAAATCACAACTGCCTCAACCTATAGGGGGTCTTGTGGAACAAAGAAAGGAGGACTTCCCCCATAGGACATTCTTAGTCCCCAGGATAGAATATACTTACTGGCCCCTGATGGTAGTAATTTTCAGTGCTTTACTTTAGGACTGGAGGACAAGGGAGGTGAAATACCAAAAATTCTATGACATCTTTGCTAGCAGTTGCTGGGTGAGTCTGTCATTTTTCCAGTTATGGCTGTAGGAGAGAATATTAGGACCACACAATCTGCATTCCTAAAGTAGAATCCCACTTCCATAATAAAATAACATAGCATATAAAATAGCTGCACAAGCCATTTTGTAATTTAATGTTATTAAAAATACCTTTCCATTTCAATCTAAAGTCGTTGTATTTTCTAAAGATGTTAAAAAAAATTAATGCAATATGTAAACATGGTGGTGTTCTATATACCATTGGTGGTGTTCTATATACCACCTAAGATACAAGCAACATTTTAGGTATTCCCTGCAGTAGGAATTTCATTTATTAGTTAGATACTCCCTAAGGGTTAACTACTTTAATAGAGACGTAGGCACTGCAGCTATCAGCAAAACATTAAAAGTACACCAGATGGTTATAATGAACATTCAGAAATTAGTCTGGAAAGGAATTGGTGAAACAAAAAACTGGTTCTTCAGAACCGAAAGAGGGAAAACTCTGTTACAAAGTTTGTTAAAGGAGGTCTGTAGTCACAACATACACTTTATTTTTTTATTAACATCAGCATTGTAATAGCAATACAAACAATTGTTATTTTGCGACAATTCAATATAAGCTTACTTGAAAAATTGCCTTTCATGTTATGAGCTCTCCCTGTCTGCTGGTCATCTCTTTCCACAACATCCTGGATTCCCTAAAAATGTTTTACGGCTTCTCCTCTTCTGTTTACTTTTATTCTCGCAAGGACTACATATCCCATGGTACCTTACTACCTGCAACAGTGATTCCTGTACTGACTCCGCCTCCTAAAAGTCCTTCTATCAGCATCTCTGTAATGCAGAAGGCAGTCTCTGTGAAATGTGTGATTCAGCAGTGCATACTCACAGGGCATAGTTAATACGTGCAACAGAATTCAAGGAAGTAAATGTTTGACAATCTTAATAAATTAAGCTTACAAACTTCAAGATCATTCAAAGGACTGGGAACAGGCTAAAAATAATTGAAATACAATGTGGAACTGAATATATGATTTTACATTTTGACTATAGATACACTTTAAAATCCTTGCAATGTCTATTGATAATCCAAAAGGAATGTTTTTTCTCAACAAAGGACTCCAGCCCAAGGGCCTCAAAACCAGGCATTCAGCCTTTTCATAAAGAGGGGGAATACCCTCTAGGCCTGAACTGTAGCCCTGGAACCTAAAAACAGGCAAACAGCCCTTTTCTACCTGAGAGGAGAGAATAAGGACATGTTCTGTCAGAATGGAGAGCTGGCAAAAGACCCTTCCAGAATATTGCAATCCTATTTTGTCAAAGTTAGGTGCAATCCACTAATGACAAGCTCACCATGGGTTGGTCAGCTGACAAAACAAAAAGGACGCTGTGTATCTACCCCATCACTGAACTCTGGAGCCTCCTCAACAGAATGACTTTCAGGTAATGCCACACTGATCAACCTTGGTTACAAATAAATGTAAATTAGAAAAGGGGGCGGAGCCAGCGCGAGGCATGTGAGGAAGGAAAGCTCTGAGCTCCGTTCACAGACCTACGATCCTGTTGTGATACTGGATAAGAGGCACCCCAATTCTGTGCAGACTCTAAGGGGATGTGTGCAGGGACACCTCGGGAACCTTCGGGGATGGTAAAATACAGCCCACCCTGGCCCAAAACGGCAGGAGAAAGACTGACGCGATATGCCTGGGGATCCCAAAATGGCGCCGGCTCACAGGAGGAGGAGGAATGGCCGCCGCTACAGAGGACTGAGGAGAGCCTGCATCAGCCACCTTCCCCCCCAGTCAGGGTGAGTCCTAAACCCCAAAGAGGTGGAACGCTGAGAAGGGGGAGATCTTTAGACAGGCTGCAGGATATCAGGGGCAGACCAGCTGCGGAGGTGGAGAGGGAAGAGGAGCCATCCCTGACCCAGATTATGGATGCAATACAGGGCTGCCAAAGTAAACTGATCGATCATTTTGAGGGGCTCAAGATGGAGTTTTCCTTTCTAAAGCATGATATGCAGAAGCTGAGGGAGAAAGCACAAGTTACAGACCGCCGCATTGCTTCTCTAGAGAACATTGTCAGGCCCTTAGATACAGCTGCGCAGGTGACAAAAAAGACCCTGTCTGAGCACACTTTGAAGATGGCTGACATGGAGGACCGCATGAGAAGGAACAACATAAGGTTGGTGGGGTTCCCTGAGGGTGCGGAGGGAAGGTGAGTAGAAGAATTTCTAGAGAACTGGCTGACTGACCACATGGAACCTGGCACTTTTATGAAATTATTTGCCATTGAAAGGGCACACCGTGTTCCAGGCCGGGCGCCACCGAAGGGAGCCCCTCCCAGATCCATGATAGCGAAAGTACTGCACTTCCGAGACTGTGAGAATATACTGCGTGCAGCCAGGACTGGCCCAGAACTGTCGTTTGATGGCTATCGAATATCGATCTATCCTGACTTCTCTGTGGCTAAGCAGAAGCAAAGGGCCCCTTTTCAGCCTGTAAAGAAGAGATTGAGGGACCTCAACCTGATCTACAGTTTGCTATATCCCGCTAAGCTGCGTATAGTAGAAAATGGGAAAACTTATTTTTTTACAAACCCCACTGAAGCCTCGGAGTGGAAGTCGAAGGGATAAATCCGCTTCTCGCTCGCCATGATGAGATCCCCCCGCCAGAGAGAACAGGGGGTAGGCGACAGGAAAGATGTGTCAGGGATGACATTTCTGATTACCTCTCTGGATTACCTTACCATTGATATGAGCAATCCTGGTACTTTGGTTTTTTTTCTTACCTTCCCTCTGATGTGTCTGAGCCTTTTGGGAGAGCCCTGTGGCTGATTGAAGTTAATCTGTCTGAACAACTATCCTTCCAGTTCTCCTGTCAAGCAGCCCCTGATATGAAGACACTGCCATGGAGAAGTTTTGGAGTTGAACTGCTTGATGCTGCTCTGTGCCTCTGTTTGATGATGAGTCTGTGAACAGCTCTGAAGGAAGATATCTTGGAAACAGAAAGAAAGGTTTTTTTTTCCTATCTGGATATCAAGAAAGTGTTTTTTTCTTCTTTTTTATTTTTATTTTTCCTGCTCTGTTTTGGTAAGGAGAACTGTTTTTTCTCTCAAGAGCTCCGGTAAAGGAACTGGTTTTATGCGACAGTTTTAAGTCGCATTTCTGCTGCCTATTTTTTTGACTCAGGTTATGGGAAAAAATTGCCTAGCGGGTTGGGGCTGGGTGCAGGGAGGGGGGTGGTGGGGGGAGGTTCTTTGTTTCTTGGGGAAGTGATGTTTGTATCTGCCTGGGATGATCTGCATTCGGTGAATTTAGTCATGAATACTGTGCTCTATATTTGTGGGAGGGGAAGTTTGGAGCCCTGCTGTCTTCTCCGTGACCTCTATTTTAGAAGGGGAATGACCCCCAGTCTTTTTTTATGTCTTTCACACTATGGAGGTAACGCTTAACATTTTAGCCTGGAATGTTAGGGGCCTAAATGCAAAATTTAAACGATCGCTAGTTTTTGACTATATTAAAAAGTACAAACCTCATTTAATATTGTTTCAAGAAACACATCTCCAGGGCTCCAGGCTTCTTTCTCTTAAAAGGGCTCACATAGCTGGAGCTTATCATGCCAGTTACTCCTCATATGCGAGGGGGGTATCCACTTTAGTAACTAAAGCTCTCCCCATAACGATCCAGGCTGTACGCACTGACATTAAGGGGAGGTATGTTATTCTTGTGCTAAAGGTGATGAATACATTACTGACAATTGTAAATGTTTATGTTCCTCCTCCCTTTTCGGTAGTTTATTTAGATGACATGATGCAAGCTACTTATGAGGTGGCAGAGGGGAAAATATTTCTATTGGGGGATTTCAACTCTGTGGCTGTACCAACTTTGGATAGGTTGGGGGGCAAAGCTGATACTCCAACCCCCCTTGCAGGGTGGATGTCTACTCGTGGACTTAGAGATGTCTGGCGGTTCCATTATCCTGATGTGAGGGAGTATTCCTGCTATTCGGAATCACATAAGACTCTTTCCAGAATAGACACTATCCTGTCGGAAGGAGAGGGAATCAGTATGGTCAACAAGGTTTCCTATCTACCCAGAGCAATATCTGACCACTCTCCGATGTTATTGGAACTTAATTTAGGACCAAAACCGGGTATACGCCTCTGGAAGATGGAAGCGAGTTGGCTTCAGGAGGAGTATATAACTATTAAGTGCATGGAGGCCATTAAACAGTTTTGGGTAGAAAATGGTAATTTTGGGACTCCTCCTCTTCAGTGGGAGGCTTTTAAGGCCACACTAAGGGGAGTGTTTATAGCGGAGGTACATGGGTTTAAGAAGCAACTAGCTTCCACCATACAGAGTAAGGAAACTGAGGTGACCTTAGCGGAGGCAGAATAAATTAGGGACCCCACTAGTGAGAGGTTGTTGACTTCACGCATGAGAACCAGAGAGTACAAGACGCTCCTTACGGAACGTACCACAAAACTTAGCCTGGCTCAACGCAGGCGTCTATTTGAATTTGGCGACAAGAATGGCAGGCTTCTGGCATACTTGGCACGACCGGAGTATGTGCCGATATATATTAAGTCAATTTATGATAACTGCAGACTGGAAGTATGTGATTCAGCTGACATTTTGAAAACCTTTGTTCAATTTTATACTGAATTATACAAATCTTGTACTCCTCTGGGGACAGAGGATCTACTGACTTACATAAATGACATTGATCTCCCTAAGCTGACAATGGAAGATAGCAAAACACTGGAAATTGATATTACGGTTGAGGAGGTGAAGGCAATTGCCTCCTTCCCGCCAAGGAAATCCCCTGGTTTGGACAGTCTCCCGTCGGAGTGGTACTACACTTTCAGATATGGTTTAGCACCTCGTTTACTAAAAGTGTTTGATGCAGCGAAATTGGATGGTAGGCTACCCCCGTCAATGCGGGAGGCCTTGGTTGTCCTGATCCCCAAAGGGGGAAAGGACCCCCGAGAATGTGACTCCTACCGGCTGATTTCGTTGATGAATGTTGACACAAAAATTCTGGCCAAAGTCCTTGCAAGTAGATTACAAACAGTCATCACGAAACTGGTTGACGCAGATCAAACAGGATTCATACAAGGTCGCTGTGCACAAATGAACATTAGAAGACTCTTTTTAAACCTCCAGGTGACTCACGACAACTCTGGGACTAGAATGGTGGCTTCTTTAGACACTAAAAAGGCCTTTGAGTCTGTGGAGTGGTCTTATTTGTTTCACCTCTTGGAGTCATTTGGCTTTGGACCTATTATTATTTCATGGGTACAGCTCCTGTATACGGATCCCTTGATTAGACTGAGGGTCAATGGCATTATCTCGGATCCTTTCCCAATATTCCGGGGCACTAGGCAAGGGTGTCCTCTTTCACCCCTCCTATTTGCCCTGGCAATTGAGCCTTTGGCAGTTAAATTAAGATCTACCACGGCTTTTAACTGGCCTGAGGATTGGGGAATTTGAGGAAAGAGTGTCACTGTATGCAGATGACATGCTGCTGTACTTACAAGACCCAGGACCATCACTCTCTACAGCCTTTCAGTTGATTCAGGACTTCGGGGATTACTCTGGATTCCGTATTAACTGGAAGAAATCCTCTCTATTCCCTATTGATAAAGAAGTGGTTGTTCCATCAGACTGCCCCATCCTATTATTAACCTCTTTCAGGTACTTGGAGGTTGAGGTTCAGCTTCCCATCTCTAAATACCTGGAGAATAACCTGTCGCCCATTGTGGGAAATTTTCGGGAGAAGGTACAGAGGTGGAGGAACCTGCCGCTCAGTTTGTTGGGCAGGATAAATAAATTTATTTAAAATGATTTTCCTCCCCAAATTTCTTTACATTCTCTCGAACTCCCCTGTTTTTGTGCCGTTGCGAATATTTAAATATATTGACTCAATTGTTGTAGGGTTACTTTGGGGAGCCAAAGCTCCTAGAGTGTCCCTGGCAATATTGAAACTACCAGTTACAATGGGAGGGTTGGCACATCCAGATCTACGCTCGTATTTCATGGCTTCCCAATTAGTTTTTTTGCACTGGCGACTTTTCCCACAGGAACCTAATGCCACTACCTTGTTTGAAGCGGCATTGGCTACCTCTCAGGAAACCCTCCAGAATATACTGTATAGAAAGGGGATTCCGGGGAGAAAGATGGGAACAGTTCTGGCACTTCCTGGGAAAGTATTCCACCTGTGCTCCCAATGGCGAAAGGATACGTCACTGGCACTCTCCCCGAATAGTCCGCTATGGCACAATGGGTCACTGGGGGAATTTTTGAAATTACCGGATGGGCAAAGGCCTGGGTGCAATATGGTATTAAGTACCTGCATCAGATTTGTCAGGATGATCGACTGGCCACCTTTGATCAATTGAGGGCCCAGTTTAACGTACCCAAGATATGGCTGTTTCGGTATATGCAGTTGAAGCACGCAGCGAAGGTGCAGTTTGGAGGTGATACAATTTTGGTTCAGAATACAGATTTGGAGAAGGCTTTGATAGATCCCGAACCATCTGGGCAAATCTCTAGATATTACGGGGCAGTGGGACCAGGGATAAAGATAATAACGACTAGAGCTAAGCAGAGATGGGTAGAGGCTGTCCCGGAGTTGTCGGAGGAGCAGTGGCAGGAGGTACTGGATATGTATGTGGTGACTGTTATTTCATCTACGGACAAAATGATTCAGTTTAGGTATCTTCATCAACAGTATTATACTCCTGTTAGATTATGCAACATGCAAAGAAAAGAAACAGCTCTCTGTCATAAATGTAGGGAGAAGGAGGGCACTTTTATACATATGGTGTGGGAGTGCAAGAAGGTGAGGCCACTGTGGTCACAGGTAACTGAATTTATTTCTGATAAATTCGCCTTACCTAACATTTGCTCACCCTTACGCTGTCTCCTAGGGGTCTTTGACCAGGAGGAGATGAATACATGTACCAAACTGTTTCTTAGGATCTTATACTTTGGGGTGCAGAAACTTATTGCCAGACGCTGGATTCATGAAGAACAGCTGACACTGGGAATGTGGATAAAAATAGTTAATGCGGATGTGCTGATGTACAGGATGACATATGAAGCTAGGGGAGCTCCCAAGAAATTTAGGAAGGTTTGGTTTAGATTAGGGTTGTCCCGATACCACTTTTTTAGGACCGAGTACAAGTACCGATACTTTTTTCAAGTACTCGCCGATACCGATTACCGATACTTTTTTTTAATGTCACGTGACAGTTTTTTTTTTTTTTTTTTTTTTTGAGGGGGGGTGGGGGGGTGGGGTGGGGATGGGGGTATAGTGAACGGTGTCTGTGTGTGTGTTTTTGTTTTTGTTTTTTCATTTACATTTATTATTTTTTACATTTTTTTTTTTTTATTCTTTATTGCACTATGTGTGTGTTTTTTTTTTAAATCAGCCCTGTTGGGGGGCCTTGGTGAGATATCAGGGGTCTTAACAGACCTCTGATATCTCCCCCTTGAGACAGAGAAAGAGACCGAGGATAGAGATTCCCCAGTCCCTTTCTCTGCAGCCTCAGCTGCACTGAGAATGAATGGAGAGAAGACAGCGGCTCCTCTCCATTCATAAACTGACACATTGTAATCACAGGAGATTACAATGTTTCAGTTATGTGAATGGACAGAGTCAGCTGACTCTATCCATACACACAGCGGAGAGAGACAGCAGAACGGAGGGGGCAGAGGAAGAGAGAGGGGGACAACGGAAAGCCCGAACGGATGGGCACAGCGGAGGGGGACAGAGGAACGCATGGGGACAGCGGAGGGGGGCAGAGGAACAGATGGGGATAGCGGAGGGGGACAGAGCAAAGAAGGAGGACAGCGGGGGGGACACAGCAAAGAAGGAGGACAGCGGAGGGGGACAATGCAACGGAGGAGGACAGCGGAGGGGGACACAGCAAAGAAGGAGGACAGCGGAGGGGGACAATGCAACGGAGGAGGACAGCGGAGGGGGACACAGCAAAGAAGGACAGCGGAGGGGGACAGAGGAACGGATGGGGACAGCGGAGGGGGACAGAGCAAAGAAGGAGGACAGCGGGGGGGGGGACAATGCAATGGAGCAGGACAGCGGAGGGGGACAGAGGAACGGAGGGGGAATAAGGGGGATGAGGTGACAGTCAGCGGTGATCGTGTGTGGGCGAGTTACAAGCACCGATCACCGCTGTGTCACTAAAGCAGCTGAAAGCCGCGGGGGGAGAAGCTTGTAACTCCCCCACACGCCGATCACCGCTGACTGTACAGGTATCGGCGGAAGCATCGGGAGCATTTGCCCGAGTACAAGTACTTGGGCAAATGCTCGGTATCGGTGCCGATACCGATACTAGTATCGGTATCGGGACAACCCTAGTTTAGATGGGTGGATTCGAAAAACACACTGCACGAGGAAGAGTCATTGAATGAGGGACAGTAAGGGCTGCTGTTTTTGTTCTCAATTCAATAAGGAAGGGAGGATAGGGGAAGTTGGTTTCTTTTCTCCTCTTACGGAGTTAGAGCATAGAATTTTCTAGATTAGTGCTTGGGACACCGAATGCGGACATCTCAGGGGGGAAATGGGTTTTGTTTTAATGTTATGGGAGGCTTTCCTCTTCTGGTTTTTTTTTTTTTTTTTAGGGGGGGCTTCTCTCCCCTTTTTTTGTTTTTCTTAAAAAAAAAAATGCACTTATATATTGCAAAAGTAGAGTGGAAATGGAAATCTATGTGACACATGTAGAAAAGACGGATATATATATATCTGTGATAACATTGTGATGGATATGCAATTTCTTTTTTATTTTTTTTTGGTTGGATATTGTAATCCCAACTACTGTTATGTATGCTTATTCTGATATGTGCGCAATAAAAATTCTTTAAAAAAAAAAAAAAATGTAAATTAGGATACAGCAAGGCTTCTGGGGAACACCTACATAAATAATGAAGATGCTTAGTGCAAAATTATAGAGGTATTACAAGATGAATAGGGTATCATAAAACTACTTGTTGAGTTCCACTTTATGTTTTATTGTACAGGAGAGCATAAAATGGAACTCTACCCAAACTTTTTTACCAGTCCTTATTCGGATCAAAAGATTTTGACATCATTTGACTTGGTTAAGGGTTAGTCTTTAGCAGGGCTTTTTTTCTCAAACAATAGGTGCTGGAACTTAACCACGGCCCCACAAAACCCCTCCCCCTGCACACACCCTCCAAATCACATCAAATAGTAGGTGTGTTCAGATTTCACGAAAACAGTAGGAGGATCTTAAAGGGGCATTAAATACCAGGATTGCATTACATACAGAGTGCAGAGCTGTCACTTGTAAACACAGAAACCAGACTTCTGTGTTTACAAGTAATTGTGGTGAGCAGGCACCAAAGGGTCTGAGCCAGAGGTGGTGGAACTGAGTTCCACCAAGTTCCCCCTGAAAAAAAGCCCAGGTCTGTAGCACAGAGGATATTACCACAGGATTGATGAGTATGCAAACCAGGGGGTAAGGAAAGTTTAATGTGAGGGTCATTCATATATTTCAGCATGCTTTATTGTGTGTTTTGTTGTTGCAGATGGACCTGACCACACCGCCCCCGGTCCAGCCCGCACCGCACTCACTCACAAACCCCCCCTCCCCCCGTGTCAGGCTCAGCTAACCCTTCAGGTGTACATGGCTCAGTCACTCACCTCAGATCGGATCCCTGATGGGTGACAGCGGGAGCGGGTGTCTGGGCACAGCCACCGAGATCATCCCCCCGGAGTGGCGGGGCTGAGAGCCGCGTGTTCCTGGAGATCGCTGGCCGCATCACGGAGGCCAATGGGATCACTTTTCCTTTCGGCCAATCGGGAAACGGGTCTCAAGACCCACTTCCTGATTGGCCGGGAGGAGAATCAGTGTGATAATAGAGAATATTTATTCGCTATTCTCACAAAACTGGGTGGGCTAGGAGCGCAGCTGATGTGAGTGCCCGGCGGTCACGATCACCACCGGGCTCCCGCGATCGCTGCTGACACATGGAGAACTGGGATCTGTGTGTGTAAACACACAGTCTCCGGTTCTCTGAGGGGAGAACAGACAGATTGTCTGTTCATACAGAGTATGAACAGCGATCTGTCATCTCCTCCGCACAGTCCTCTCCCCCCATCAGTTGGAACACACACTAGGGAACACATTAACCCCTTGATCACCCCCTAGTGTTAACCCCTTCACTGCCAGTGACATTTTTACAGTAATCAATGCATTTTTATAGCATTGATCGCTGTATTAATGCCAACGGTCCCAAAAATGTGTCAAAATTGTCCGACGTGTCCGCCATAATGTCGCAGTCCCGATAAAAATTGCAGATCGCCACCATTACTAGGAAAAAAAAAATGTAATAATAAAAATGCCATAAAACTATCCTCTATTTTGTAGACGCTATAACTTTTGCGCAAACCAATCAATATACGCTTATTGCGATTTTTTTTACCAAAAATATGTCGAAGAATACATATTGGCCTAAACTGAGGAAAAAAATTGTTTTTTTATTTATTTTTGGGGGATATTTATTATAGCAAAAAGTAAAAACAAATTCATTTTTTTCAAAATTGTCGCTTTTTGTTTACAGCGCAAGCAGTGGGAAAAAAGGGACGTCAAATTTGTTTGGGTGCAACGTCGCACGACCTCACAATTGTCAGTTAAAGCGATGCAGTGCCGAATCGCAGAAAGTGCTCTCCTCAGGAAGGGGGTAAAATCTTCCGGGGTTGAAGCGGTTAAGGAGTAATGAGGTCAGATAGCACTTAAAGTGGAGGGCCACCCTAAAATAAAAAATAGCATTAAAATTCAAAAAAAAAAAAAAAAAAAAAATTTGATAATTTTTTTTTTAAAACTTACCTGAAACCCTTGTTGCAAGGCAGTCTTCCTAATCTGTCTCTTCCTACTCCACGGTGCTTCCTCCTCTTCGGTGAGTGGCCCTGTTGCCTTCTGGGAACTGTGTGTGTCCCAGGAAGCAACGGGGCAATTCACAAAGCGCCGCGTGACTCGCGCATGCGCAGTAGGAAACGGGCAGTGAAGCCGCAAGGCTCCACTGCCTGTTTCCCTTAGTTAGGATTGAGGTGCTGGCGGCCGATCCGATGGACGGATCGGCCTCGGGGGGCCGACATTGCGGGCTTGCTAGACAGGTAAGTGTCCTTATTAAAAGTAAGCAGCTACAGTGTTTGTAGCTGCTGACTTTAAAAAAAAAAATTGCGGCCGGAACCCCACTTTAAATTTACTCCACTCTTTGAGCTAGTATAGGGAACTGGAATTTATCACACTATTCCTTTAGGACCCACAGGCAGCTCAGAAAGGTGTTGAATATATATCTAGTATCAGAAGCAATTCCACATCTCTCTCATTTCCTGTCCTGTGCCTATTGTTGCTTTCAGGCAGACCTGTGCTGCAGTTATACAATAGGTGGGGAAAAGATTGTATGGGAGAGGGATGCTTAACTGCAACCAGGTGGAACTCAGCAGAGGGAATATAGGCTACTTTCACACTGAGGCGTTGCAAAACCGCGGTAAAAACGATGATCGTTATTACCGCGTTTCTGCCGCATTTTTACTGTGTTAGCGGTAAAAATAGCGCTGACGCCCATGCGTTTTAATCGCGTTTTTATAGCGTTTTTTAAGCGTTAGTGTCAACAAACCTGACCATGTGACCATGTGACCATGCGGTCATGTGACCTTCCCCACAGTTTCTGGGTGGTTTTAAAGCATTTTTACCGTGTTATTACCGCGTTTTTACAGCATTTCCCATTCATCTCAATTGAAATAGACGTTTTTACAGCGCTATTTTATGCGCCCCAAAGATGCTCCAAAAAAGCTGTTTGCAGGATTTTTTCCAACGCACAGCCAGCACAACGCCTCAGTGTGAAAGGTTACACTGAGATACATGGAGGGCGTTTTTCATGTGGTATTTAGGCGGTAATTTTAGCGCTAAAATGCCTGAAAAACGCCTCAGTGTGAAAGGGGCCATACTGTATGTGGGGGGAGGATAGCCCCCCCCCACCTGGTATACAAACTGTTACTGGTGACAAAGAGGGTTGCAGCTCTCTTTGTCATCAGTAACAGCTCATTTTTGAGCCGTCTGTGGGTTCTAAAGGAACAGAGTGATAAATTCCAGTTTCCCACACTAGCCCAAATGAGTGGGTAAATTTAAGTGCTATCTGACCTCATTACTCCTTAAGAGGTCAAATAAGGAGGTGAGAATACAGCTATTTCGGGTGGACGAGTGCACGCATGTCACTATGGATTATTTATATGCTCAAGAGTTTAATAACCTCTTTCATCACACCTTAGTGATTAGATCTTTATTGGGACTTCAGACTTTTATTTGCTTTTAAGTTTATTGTTTAATTGCGCTACACTATATGTTTATAATTTATATTACCTTAACATAATAATGGAGTGAAGAGGCTCTCTGAGTTATTGGGAAAAAAATTAACTAGTCTACTTGATTTATTTTTAATTACCGTAGATCTAATTTATGTACCTAATTGAAGTGGATTTAAACCCAATCCCTTCTGTACAAGCTTTAAGACGTTAATGATATTTCAAAAATAATTTTCATAGTTACAAAGTTACACAGTTAGGTTAAAATAAGACAAGTCCATTTAGTTCAACCAATAGAAAAAATAAAATAAGAACCACCAGCATATACAGAACTGTATGCTTACAGCTGATCCAGAAAAAGGCAAAAAAAAAAAACCCTATATGAAGCATAATCCAATCTACTTTAAACGGAAAAAAAAACATTCTTGATTTCCAAGAAGGCAATTAGATATTCCCTGGGTCAACAATCTCTTGTGTTATTACTTATAAGGCCTCATGCACACTGGACATTAAAATAACGTTATAAAAACGCCAGTAGCTTTGCAGTGAGTTTTTCAATGTTTTTAAACGTTTTAGCAAAAGCAGTTTTTAGGGTTTACTATCAGTTTTTAGCGTTTATTAGCTTTTTTTGCGTTTTGTTTTTGCGAATAAAAAAAAATATATATATATATATATATTTTTTTTCAATAGATCGAAAACTTCAAAAAATGCTTGTGAGCCATGTTTTTGAGCGTTTATCTGCGCTCATCAGCGTTTTTTGACATTAGCGCGTTTTTACAGCTTAAAACAGCTGGAAAAACTCCTCTCAGAACCCACTGGTTTTGTTTTTTAAAGCCAAAATATGCCCCAGCCAAAAATTGCTGATAACAGCCTATGTGTGTATGGACACATAGGATTATATGATGGGGAGTTTATTGACTGTAGAAAAAAACGTCTGAAGCCAAAAACAGCTGCTGTAAAAACGTTTAAAAACGTTGAGTGTGCACATGAGGCCTTGGGCCTCATGCACACTGGATTTCAAAATAATGTTCTAAAAATGCCAGTAGCTTTGCAGTGAGTTTTTCAACTTTTTTCAATAGCATTTTTTATCGTTTATTAGCGTTTTTAAGCGTTAGCGTTTTTTAGCGTTTTTTTAAAAGAAAAAAATATTTTTTTTTTTCAATGGATCAAAAACATTAAAAAACGCTGGTGAGCGACATTTTTGAGCATTTATCAATGTTTATCAGCGTTAGAGCATTTTTACAGCTGAAAAAACGTCTCTCAGAATCCACTAGTTTTGGGGGTTATTTTACTGCTCAAAAAACGCCACTGCCCAAAACTGCTGATAACAGCCTAAGTGTGCATGGACACATAGGATAACATGATGGAGAGTTTAATGACTGTAGAAAAAAACGTCTACTGCCAAAAACAGCAGCTGTAAAAACGTCAAAGAACGTCCAGTGTGCATGAGTCCTTAACCTAGTTATATTTTGTACATTTGGGAAAGCGTCTAGTGCTTTTTTTTTTTTAATTATCTACTTAGCTGGCCATGAGAGAGTCTATTCTAGCTTTGAAATTGTTTAAATGTACAGCTTCCATTTAAAAAAATACCAGGCAATTCTGCCATGAAGGTCCTTGTTTAGGCTATTTATGTTATAGGGAGACAATGCTCTGTCTCCCAATTGTGCTTCTGTGTTGTCACCTTGTCACATGGGCTTCAGATGGAGGTTATACCGTGGTAAAACTGTGATATAAGCGGCACGGAGATGTAACAAATTATAAAAAAAAGTGATATATTTTTTTTACAACTGTTCATTATATACAGTGTTTTGTTATTCAATTAGAGTTACTGTACATCTGCTTTAAAAGAACATGACTCCCACAGATCAGTAATTTTGCTTTCCATTTTTTCTTATTAAAATAATTTGTCAGTGATGATTAGTTAAACAATGACAACATTCTTAGTTTTATGATTCCTTTTTTTACATACAAATATATTAAATTAACTATGGTGATAATTTAGCTAGATCTTTTATAAGGCAGTGTACAGTAACAATTCACACAGTTACAGATATTTAGAAAATGAAGCAGATGGATTTTCACATATAAAAGCACATTTCGCTGTGACGTTTCATCTAGTTACTTTCTAGATCTGCTTAATCGGCTAAATTATGTGGTATTGAGTTAAAATTGAGATATAAAAGCAAACCATGTGGAGAATAGTAGCAGTGAAAAAATAGCCCTCAAAGATAAGGAAAGTCACGCTCATTTAATTAGGGCTAATTAGGGCAGTGAATTTACATACACATTGTTATTCTTGGGGACATTAAGAAAAGGAACATTTGTCTTTTAGCGGCATTGTGTGTGGTTTGCAAAATCTCAAGGCAAACTCTATTGTCTTGGCCTCTCCTGAGTACAAACAACATGGGCATACATTGCTCCCCTTTCACTGTGATAAATTCATTGAGTTGATTCAAATTTCAAAATGCATTTGCATAAGCAAGAGGGAATTTTATTTCTTTTGTGCAAATACCACCATATTTGCTTCATTATGCAGCCTTGTCTTTCACTTCCTAAAACAAACAATCAGTTTCAAATTAACCTTTGCAGTTAAATACCAGTCGAATGAAGGGACCAGTAAACCTACAACAAAAAGTTACTTGATAACAAATAAATATTTAATTATATCTGCAGAGAGAATTGTATATATGACATTGACACAACTTTCCTGTGCAGCGTACTGCCGTGTGTTACTGGCTAAAAGATTAAAGAAGTTGTAAAGGTAGAAGTTTTTTTATCTTAATGCATTGTTTTGCATTAAAATAAAAAAAAACCTTCTGTGTGTAGCAGCCTCCCCAGCAACCCCTTAATTTCCTACCTGAGCCCTTTCTCTCTCCAGCGATGTCTATGATCCCCTCAGCCATCCAGGACACTCCTCCTGATTGGCTGAGACAGAGCAGCGTCGCCTTTGGCTCTCGCGGCTGTCAATCAAAGTCAGTCAGCCAATCAGGGGAGAGAGGGGGCAGGGCCAGGACAGTGCTCTGTGTCTGAATGGATACACAAAGCTCTGACTTGGCTTGGGTGACCTCTGCAGCAAGCTGCTGGCTGAGCGGCATTTAAAGGAGAGAGGGGCTAGGAGCAGCGAAGAGGGACCCTAGAAGAGCCTTTACAATCATTTAAAACTGGTTGCTGAAGCCTAGATGTCCAGGCCAAATTTAGCAGCGTATGTGTCAGTTATTGTGACTACAACTATATGACAAATTGTCATACAATTATTGTTTTTTTGTTTATTTTTATTAAAGATTTTATGTGTTACACTGTTTCATTAAAAACCCTACTATTTTGATTATATGCTGACAAACCCCAAATGCAAATAAATTAATATTACATTTTAAAAATTAATTGTCATATACTGTACATAAAAAATACATAATTTTTAATTTTTAATACTGTAATTGTATATGACATTTATGGCATTAAAGTGGTTCTAAAGCCTAAATATTTTTTAACCTTAATGCATGTTAAGGCTTTCAATTTGGCCCCTCATCCCCCTTATACTTATCTGAGACCTCATTTGATGCAGCGCTGTGCACATCTGCACCTTTTCTCTCCCCTTACATCCATGTCTCACTGGCTTTGCTAGGGCACCAGGAGCCAATGGCTCCCAGTGCTGTCAATCAAAGTCAGTGATGAGGGAGCGGGTGGCGTGTACGAGTTTTGCTATCTGTATCAATGGACGTAGCAGTGGGGCTTGGGAGCGAGCGCGCATGAGTGTCCCCATGGGAAAGGTTTATTTTGTGAAGGAAGCCTCCAGCCTGCATGTGACCACTATGTGAAGGGGAGATTAGGTTTTTCATACTCTGAAATGGAGCCATTTTATAACCTACAGTTGTGCTCAAAAGTTTGCATACCCTGGCAGAAATTGTGAAACTTTGGCATTAATATTGTAAATATGACTGATCATGCCAAAATATTGCCTTGTATTTAAGGATAGCAAGCCATTTATTATCACTTTTTTTGGATACTTTTTAAATCATAATGATAACAGAAATCACCCAAATGGCCCTGATAAAAAAGTTTACATACCCTGTAATGTTTGGTGGCACACACAGGTTAAAATGGCAATTATTTGTAGCTTTGTGACTTTTTAAATCACAATTAGTGTCTGTGTATAAATAGTCAATGAGTTTGTTAGCTATCACATGGATGCACTAAGCAGGCTAGACACTGAGCACCTGCCTAACAAGGTAATGAAACTTTACAAAGATGGAAAAGGATAGGAAAAGATATATAAAGCCTTAAATATGCCAGCCAATACTGTTTAATCACTGTTTAATAATGGCAGCATCATGTTGTGGGGATGCTTTTCTTCAGCAGGGACAGGGAAGCTTGTCAGAGTTGATGGGAAGATGGATGGAGCTAAGTACAGGGCGATCTGAGAAGAAAACCTGTTAGAGTCTGCAAAAGACTTGAGATTGGGGCGGAGGTTCACCTTCCAGCAGGACAACGTCTCTAAATATACACCCAGAGCTACAATGGAATGGTTTAAATCAAACATATTTATGTGTTATGCCCCATACACACGGTCGGATTTTCCGACGGAAAATGTCCGATCGGAGCGTGTTGCCAGAAATTCCGACCGTGTGTGGGCTCCATCGGACATTTTCCATCGGATTTTCCGACACACAAAGTTTGCGAGCAGGAGATAAAATTTTCCGACAACAAAATCCGATCGCGTCAATTCCGACCATGTGTGGCCTGTTCCGACGTACAAAGTGCCACGCATGCTCAGAAGAAATTCCGACACGGAACAGCTCGGTCAGGTAAAATGAGCGTTCGCAATGGATACAGCACTTTCGTCACACTGCAATGTTAAAAATGGTTTAATACAGTGCACTCTCTTCTTCTTCTTTATAATGGGACAAGAATTAGGTACCGTATTTATCGGCGTATAACACGCACTTTTTTCCCCTTAAAATCAGGGGAAAGTCGCAGGTGCGTGTTATACGCCGATCCCCGCCGATCCCGATCTGTCAAAATGTCAAAATCGCGGTCCGCGATTTGAAAATGGCGCCGCCGGCGCCGAAGTACAGAGAGCCGGTCCTCGGCTCTTTCCGGCGGCTCTCGTTTACTTTCGGCTCCACTCGTAGTCCCGAGCGGAGCTATCCGAACCTACTCGGATAGCTCCGCTCCGGACTACGAGTGAAACCGAAAGTAAACGAGAGCCGCCGGAAAGAGCCGAGGACCGGCTCTCTGTACTTCGGCGCCGGCGGCGCCATTTTCAAATCGCGGACCGCGATTTTGAAGCCCTGGAAGCAGGGGCAGGGGATACCAGGCTGCACTGGGGCAAGGCTGCACTGGGGAAGGCTGCACTGAGGAAAGGCTGCACTGAGGAAAGGCTGCACTGACGAAGGCTGCACTGGGGAAGGCTGCACTGGGGAAGGCTGCACTGGGGAAGGCTGCACTGAGGAAAGGCTGCACTGACAAGGCTGCACTGGGGAAGGCTGCACTGACAAGGCTGCACTGGGGAAGGCTGCACTGGGGAAGGCTGCACTGACATGGCTGCACTGGGGAAGGCTGCACTGACAAGGCTGCACTGGGGAAGGCTGCACTGGGGAAGGCTGCACTGGGGAAGGCTGCACTGACAAGGCTGCACTGACATGGCTGCACTGGGGAAGGCTGCACTGACAAGGCTGCACTGGGGAAGGCTGCACTGACAAGGCTGACATCGCTGCACTGACATCGCTGCACTGACATCGCTGCACTGACATCGCTGCACTGACAAGGCTGCACTGACAAGGCTGCAATGAAGGGCATTTAAATGTAAGTTTTTTTCCCTTCAACTTCCCTCCTAAAAGTTTTTTTTCCTTAAAATTCCCTCCTAAATTGGGGTGCGTGTTATACGCCGGTGCGTGTTATACGCCGATAAATACGGTAGTTTTGCTGCTCATATTTACACACACTTCTCACAAACTAATTTCTTTACTATTTTTCGGGATTCCCTCAATATATTTTGATATATTTTGATTTGTCACATCTGACATAATTATTTATTTATTTATTTTTTGGTTTTTAAGGCCGATAAATTTTTTTAGGGTTTGTATTTTTTTCAAGGCGTATTTTTGGTTTTTGGGATTTTTCTTTGTACTCCTGAAAATTTTTGTGTGTATTTTTTGGGTCAAGTTACCACAACACCATTAATATGTTGTTCTATTTAATCTGTAGGAGATTGTTTTGTGTTGTTGTCCCTTGTTAATTTCACATTTTATGTTAGAAATGTACCTGAATCGTCACCAACAAACTGTCCTTTTTGGATGAAAACACACATAGGAGAGTATAATTTCCCAAATAAAAACTTTTATTAAGGGGTCACAACTAAACAAAGAGGGAGGCAACGCTGGAGAAACAGCAGAAATGGGTGAAGCCTTGGACCCCCAGGGCAGACATCAATAATTTTCACGCAAAATTGGTGGCCTGAGGAGTCCTTATCTAAGGGAGGGCAGTCTGGTCCAGAAGTCCCAGAGATCCGGAAAGCAGCAGATGACATCTGTGTCCCCAGGCTGTGGTCATACAAGAGACTGCATCTTTTGTCAGACCAGACTGAACCCAGGGCAATCACTCTCTGGTCTTCTTTCCACGCTTCCTTCCACGCTGTGGCTGTGGTGGTGGAGTTGTGGCAGCAGGAGGAGGAGGAGGATGGTCCAACTCAATCACGTCGATCTTGGGTGTTAGTTCCCCACTCACCCCCTTACTTAGGACTTTATAAAGCAGGTCCTCACACAGCTTTCGTTGACCCTCCTGCATGCCCTGCAGTTTTGTGGCAGCCATGCAGGCAAAGGCCTCTTCAGGAGTGGGTAAGGCTCGGAGGGATGCAGAAGCCTCCTTAATGAGCCTGAGCGCAGAATCCTGCATGGGAGTCGTGTTCCTCGCTCTTTTATATGGAAGGCGGAGGGGAGGAACCTGCGATTCGCTCAGGCTGCGACTGGTCCCAGGCTTCTCCTGGCTGACACTTAGCCCCGCCTCCTCCTGGCTGCCACTAATCCCCGCCTCCTCCTGACTGCCACATTCCACAACCTCCTCCTGACTGCCACATTCCACAACCTCCTCCTGGCTGAGGTCTTCCTGTGTATGAAAAAGGGACATAGTTTTAGTATTTGTTTCATCATTCACACACCATTTTCACCTTCTGACTGTTGCAAATTGAATGTTCACAAATATAACAGACTAGCATTCTGAGCCCAGCATTTTTCATTCTTGTCCCAATTATTTTTGCCCACTACTGTCTATTGATATGTAAAAAACTTTTTTCACTCAGCAATTAGTGATCAATACTAACATCTAGTAAACATCATTTCTTTATTGTCCTGAAATCTGTAGAGGAATGCTATACCTGACTAAAGCTGGGCTCCTCCAATTCTTCCTGGCTGGAAGGCCCAGGTTGGACATCGGAAGCCTCAGCTGGGGTGGAAGGAAGAGTAGAAGGAAGAGCAGAGAGGGATTCCCTGACTTCAGTGTGGTCTGACAGAAATCGCAGTCTCTCATAGTACCACAACCTGGGGACATAAACTTCATCTGCTGCAGCTCCGGACCTCTGGGAATCTGTGACCTTCTTGCGCTCCCTAAGATAAGTGCTCCTCAGGCCACCAATTTTGGTTTTTAAATAGGGGATGGTTGCTGTGGGGACCACCGGCTTCACCAACTCCAGCAGTTTCTCCAGCGCTGCCTGCCTCTTTTGTTTATTATTAGAATGAGGATGTCCCACCTGCCACAGACAGGGCAGCTCCCTGTATTTGTCTATGAACAGGGGGAGGAAGTTGTGGTCATTGAAGCCATCCATTTTCTCTGCAAGACACAACACAAGACAAACCCTAAGGTCAGGCCAAACTCTCCTAATCTTGTTAAAATCTAGGCTTCTATTTCGAAGCAGTATAGGCCCAAGTTTAGATCTTACCTTTGTTATCGCGATCGGCGCTTTCGATGCTCCTTCCTCCGCTCACAGATCGTACATAATATGCACGCGTGTTACGCTTTATACACACTGCGCATGCGTGTAACTCCGACCGCCCCTGACGTTCTTTCTAGTCTATTCCCCGCCCCTTTTGGTTCGGCGCAGTGGGGGAAGAGCATCTTAGGTTCAACTCTTAAATAAGTTGCTTTAAGTTTATATTGCTTTGTCAAATATTAGCTCTTAAAGAAATAGACACAGAGACAGAGTATCTGTATATCAGTCTACGAGCTTTGAATGTCCCGTATTGATCTGAACTGTCTTGGTTTATTGAATCTTTTTATAGGATTGGTTGCATAAACGCAAGTATCAAAGTGCAACATAGATATCAGATAATAAAAGCAGTTTCGACAGATACTGGTGGCTCAGCAGCCAAAGGTTACAATAAAAGCAGTTTCAATCGAGAATGGTGTATCAACAGACAAAGGTTACATTTCATAAGAGACTGCAATGCAGGCATTATTATTTCATAACAGAATTACACGTAGGCATTAGATTTAGGTGAGAACTCTAAATCATGTCCCTGCCCTTATCAATTTCCCCCTTTGACATCATCCTCTCCTTCCTCCTGGGTTCTCAGGAACAAGTTCTAGTTAGCTTCATCCCAGGGTCCTATCCCTGACCGCGGGTTGTCAGAGGGAATTTAAATTCCATCCCCCTGGGTGCTGCCAACATCTTAAATTCAAGAAGAGGAGTTTTGTAGGAGTAGGGTGATGTCAATACACATTTCTCAGTATGCCCTGTCTATTCTCCTAATTTTCCTATTTATTTTCCTATATACACATATATTTGTGATTGTAAGTGATATTAATATTAGAATAATAATTACCATTGGACTTAATAACCAGTGAAAGGTATTGGTTGCTGTAGAAGACATTCCACTAAATATATCCCACCAATGTGGTGCAGTATCTTGTTGTATCTGTGAGGAAAGATGCACCAGTCTACCTTTGTCAATTATTGCAGATACGAGGTTATTTTGTAGGGTGTGTTTTAGTGTTTCTATGTGTTGTCTTAACAATTATGATTGCTCCAAAACCTGTTTTAGTGGGTCCAAAGAAATTATAAAGGGTGTAGTGTCAGTGAGATTATGTACCTCATAGACTGAAGAGAATATCTTATCGGCGTCTGGTTCAAAAAGATATGTGTTGTTTCCCCACTGTAGCACTCTTATATTTTTCCTTGTCAAAAGAAGTTTATTGAGTATGCAATATTATAAAGATACATAAAGTAAGTTTACAAGGATCTATAAAGTAAGCTCATTGTTTTACAGTAGGGTTTATATAGGTAAATATCATGAAATTTCAAATATTAAACATTGGGTTCACGTAAACCTAAATTAAAGATATATATCATTTCCTTAGTTACTTTTGTAGGTATTTAAATGATTATTACCTACTATACATATTGTTTACAAGTAGAGTGTATATAGGTCAAATCAATTCTGATAATGAGCTTTAATCGTAAGGTGGAGAAAAGGAAAGAGAAAGAAGAAAAAGGGTTGAAAGGTAGAGGTATGGTCCACAAGGTTGTCCCGCTCGTCAGTTTATTATTCTTTTTAGATCTCTTTGAAGCCTTAGAATGGGTGTCTCTGTAAGTCATTTAATCTGTTACCATGGCAACAGGACAGAGTCATTGAAGTTTGACAGGAACTGTTGTTTTATCCAAGGATGCCAAAGTTTTTCAAATTTTGGAATTTGATTTTGATTGATGGCTACCATCTTAGCATGGGACATTGTATTATTCATTCTGTGAATTGTTTCTGCTAGTACCAATGTAGGAGATTTCCATGCCTTGGCCACTGTTTGTTTTGCAGCCGTTATTAGTTGGATCATAAGTTTGAATTGAGAGAGTGTTAACCATTCCGGTTTTAGATTAATTAAAGTTAAATATGGATCTGGTTGTATTATCTTTTTAAATATTTTAGATGCAATCACGAAGACTTCCTTCCAGAAGGTTTGGATTACTGGGCACGTCCACCATATGTGTAAATATGTGCCTATTTCTGGGCATCCTCGAAAACAAAGAGCTGAGGTATTAGGTGAATATTTTGCCACTCTAGCGGGTACAAGGTACCAGCGAGTTAGGACTTTATAATTTGTCTCCAGTGCTAAGATGTTGGGTGAAGATGACTTAGATGTGAGCCATATGTTAGACCAGTCCGTGTCTTCTAAAGTTCGTCCCAGGTCCTCCTCCCACCTCTGAACGTAAGAGGGTCTATTAAGATTTGCTACTCCATATAATTGATTATAAAGTGATAAAATTGTACCTTTAGCAAATGGATCTTTTGTACAGATTGATTCAAAAATGGATAATTTGGATAATGGTGTATCCCCCTTTAGGAATGGTGTATAGAAATTTTTGATTTGGAGATATCTAAATATCTCAGAGTTTGGTAGATCATATTTTTCTCTAAGCGATGGGAATGAAAGGAATGATTTAGATGCTATGAAGTCATTTAGTGTCTGAATGCCTGATGTTGTCCAAGCTTTAAAAGAATTTGGGTAGATCCATGCCGGATAAAAGGCCAGATTTCTGATAAAAGAAAGGAGAGGATTGTGTGGAGATTGTAACTGATATTTGTTTTTCAGTTTATCCCAGAGAGATAAGAAGTGTTTAGTTATGGGATTATGAATTTTAAAGCGGTCTTTAGGATCAAGCCATAATAAATTTGATATTAATAGAGGGTCATTTTCTGAAGCCTCTATAAATACCCATAATGGGATTTCCTGTTTTGCATGGTATTTGGACAGACTGGCCAAATGTGCTGCTCTGTAGTAGTTAGTAAAATTAGGGTATCCCAGGCCTCCTTTATTTTTGGGAAGATGTAGTGTGTGTATAGGTATATGTGGTTTAGAAGAGCCCCATATAAACGAAGTTGCTCTTTTTTGTACTATTCTCAAAAAATAGGAAGGAATTGGAATAGGGAGGACTCTGAATAGATAAAGCAATTTGGGTAGAATAGTCATTTTGATTGCATTAATCTTCCCTATCCAGGATAAAGGAAGTTGCGACCATTGTTTTATTAGATTTGTGATCTGTCTTAATACAGGAGGATAATTGGTTGAGAATAAGTCAGAATGAGATGCTGTTAAATGAATTCCAAGATATGGGATTGATTTTTCTGCCCATGTGAATGGGAGTGCAGCCCTAGCCGGGATCAATTCCATGTTTGTGAGTGAAATATTAAGCACTAGGCATTTCTTAGGATTAATCATAAGGCCGGATAGGGCTGCAAATCCATCAAGAGCTGGTATTAAGTTAGGACCAGAGACCTGTGGTGATGATAGAAAAAGTAATATATCGTCTGCAAATATACATAATTTGTGTGTAATACCTCCTACTTCAATGCCAGTTATAGTTTGGTTTGTTCTGATGTATTGGGCCATGGGTTCGAGTATAAGGGCAAATAATAAGGGAGATAATGGGCAACCCTGTCGGGTACCTCTTTCGATATTAAAGGCATCAGATTTGTATCCAGCATATTTTATATAGGCTTTGGGTTTATTATATAATGCTTTGATCCATGTTAAAAAGTGGGGTCCAAAACCCCATTTTTGTAATGAATATTGCATATATTGCCAGGATACTGTGTCAAATGCCCTCTTAATATCGAGAGATAGAAAACATAAAGGGATTTTCCGTTTTTTAGCAATATGTGCCAATAACACTGCCCTGTGTATATTATCGCCTGCCTGTCTATTTGGCATGAAGCCTACTTGATCTCTATGTATTAATTTTCCTATAATGCTATTGAGGCGTTTTGCTATTATTTTTGCTAATAATTTAATATCGAGGTTTAACAGAGAGATAGGCCGATAATTCACACAGGAAGTATCATCAGAAAGGGGTTTTGGGATCATACAAACAATTGCCATTAGTGTTTCTTGCCGAAAAGAATGTCCATCTAGAAGTTTGTTAAAAGTTTCAGTGAGAATGGGAGAGAGTATTTCTGAGAATGTTTTATAGTATAAAGCCGAGTAGCCGTCTGGGCCTGGTCTTTTGTTAAGTTTTAGGTCTTTTATGGCGTTAGCTACTTCATCTATAGTTATAGGCTCATCCAAACTGCTTTTTTGATTCTGAGATAACTCAGGTAAGGTTATTTTTGAGAAGAAGGATTCAGCCTCTGTAGGATTAAATTTATTGTTTGTCTTGTATAAAGTTGAGAGATGTGAGTGAAATTTATGGACTATTTTAACTGGATTACAAGTGTAAACATTTTTTGATAATTTCAAACGTATTGGTTTGAAAGATTTGTTAGTTGAATTTAATGCCCGAGCCAAATATGTACCTGGTTTGTTTGTATTCATGTAGAAATTGTGTTTGGAGCGTTTGAGGGATTTATCAACTGACTCAGTGAGAAATAGATCGTATTCCAATCTAGATTTTTCCAGATGAGATTTTGTACTCTGAGATGGATTATCTTGAAATGATATGTAGGCTGCATTAAAATCGAGTTCTATTTTTTTTGCTAGATTTTTGTGTTCCCGTTTAAATAGTGCCATTTGTCTTTGTATTGTACCACGCAAGACAGGCTTATGAGCTTCCCACAGTGTTATTGGGGAGATGTCTGTTGTATTATTAATTGATATGTATTCCTTTAAAGCTTGTTCAATGGCCATCTGATGTAGTGGGTGTTTGAGCATTATGTCCGGTAAGTACCACGTTGGGTCATGCGCTTTTGGTATGGCTGAGGCTATAGTAGTGTATACTGCATTATGGTCAGACCACGGAATCGGAATTATATCTGATGCAATAATTTCTGGTATCATTCCTATTGTTAGAAAAATATGATCTATTCTGGTGAAGGTTTGATGAGGGTGCGAGAAATAAGTGAATTTCTTTTTCATTGGGTTACTTTCTCTCCACGAATCTACCAGATTGTATTTGGAAAGAAGTTGAGAAAAAGGTAATCTAGAGGTTATTTTGGATGGTGTAAAAGGTGATTTATCTAGAAATGGGAGGAGGACCTGGTTCGAATCCCCGCACATTATCACTGTTCCTATTTTGTGTGTATTAATCACTTGTAATATATGTGAGAGGAATGGTGTAGGTTGTTTGTTAGGAGCGTAGTAGGAAATCACTGTGATTGCTGTATCCATTATATAACCCATGAGTATCAGGTATCTACTTTCTGGGTCTTTAATTTCTGATGATAAGGTGAATGGTGTGGATCGGTGAAATGCAATTAGAGTTCCCCTTTGCTTGGTACAGGCAGAAGCCGTGTAAATTTGTTGATAAAAAGGAGAAATATATTTTGGAGTAGAATCTTTGGTGAAGTGTGTTTCTTGGAGGCATACTATGTGAGCCTTCTTGTTATGAAAAGTACGGAAGGCTTTGGTCCTTTTTTGAGGGACATTTATTCCCTGAACATTCAGGGAAAGTATATTCAGTGGTGCCATGGCAACAGATCAAATAGTTTTGACTTACTTTTTGTTATGCAGAGCTGACTGCGCAGATCAACCTGTGTGGACTGATAAGATGAAAAGATAGGAAAGAAACCAGTGAATTCTGGAGTAAAGAGTAAACAAAAAACATATGAGATTAGATGATACATTGTATAAATTATTTTTTGCAAGTAATCACAATTTACCCGTGAAAGAGAGTAAATATCTCTCTCAGGGGAATAAGTGCCTTCGTCACACTCCCACATAATATGGTTGGGAGAATGAGGAGGGCTAATGGGGTACACGGATCTTCCGCTTACAGGAGAGAAGTGCTATGTCAAAAGACATCAAAATGATGTTTCATTAATTGGAGTGCAGAATATAGTTTTTGTTGAAATTATTTATTCCAGGGTGGTTGTATATGGTTAGTTTTGCCCTAGGCTAAATAATTCAGTTAGAAAGGTACTGTTAATAACTTTGGTATTGATGAAGATAGTTTGAATTATTTTGGGATTTTAACCCTTTTAGAGTAAACAATTACATATTTTATTCATATGAAACTGTTTAGATATGTTAACTCATAAAATTGAGGTTGTATTGCTTCAGATTAGAATAAACAAAAACATAATTCTATGAACTAGTTAGGTAATAATATATTTGTTTTAAGAAAAGAAAGAAAAAGCTTCCATTACTTCTGGATTATTGAACATATTTGTCCTAAAAAAGTAATAAATCTATTGTTATTACCTGATAATATATAACTGAACAAGAATTTCCTTATTTCACTTATATATTCTAAGGCTATATGAATCAGAAGTAATGAGAAATATAACTGGAATGTAACATGATCCCACACAGTGTGTGACTATCAGAATGCAGTTACATTCAGTTATAAATACAGTTTTTTTTATAGAGAACCATCTCTTAGTATAATAAATGAAGAGATATCAGGAATTAGGATGCCAGTCCATTGAATCTTCTTGGTCCATGGATGATGTGGCATAATGGCCTCTTTTGTGAGAATGATGATTCCCATTTGGTTCTGAAATTTTCTGAGTGCTGCCTGAAGGTGAAGATGATGTCATTCTTCTGCGTGTGGGAGAGTTGCTGCTTGTGGGTTCTGTCAGATTTAATTTTAAAAGGGTTTGTTGTAGTTCATCTGCTGATCTGCTTCTGTAAATTATACCTTGGTAGTTAAATCTGACTGAAAAGGGGAAGCCGCATTGATACATAATGTTGTGGCGTTGCAGTTCCATTAGTTGGGGTTTCATGGATCGTCTTTTAGTAATAGTAAGTTGGGATAGGTCAGCAAAAATTTGATAATTGTGGCCTTGAAAATTAAGTTCCTTTTTTTTCTCTTGCAGCAATTAGTATTTGTTCTTTCGTTCTGTAATAATGAAATTTTGTGATTATATCACGTGGGGATCCATCTTTCTTTTTGGCTGTGAGGGCTCTGTGTACTCTGTCCAGTTCTAAACGTTCAATAGGGATATCTGGCTTTAGTTCTTGTAATAGAGCAGTAATAGTAGATTGCAGGTCTGTCACAGTTTCAGGTATTCCCCTTATGCGCAAGTTTGAACGTCTGGCTCTATTTTCGTAATCTTCTAGCTTAGTTTGAAGTATTCAATTCTCTTCTTTTAATTGTTCCAATTCTGTTATATTTACTTGGGTTGTAATTTCAATTTCATCCATTTTTATTTCTAAGGCTGCGGTGCGGTTTCCCAGCTCTCTTATTTCTTTGGTTAGGCTTTTTGTTATTTGGTCTGAGGTTTGTTTTAAAGCCTTATGAAGCATCTTTTCAAATTGTAATAATATTACTGGGGATACTGAGGAGGCTTGTGGAGAAGTTTGTGAGAGGATTTGTTCTGTATCTGACTCAAATGGAGAGTCTTGCTGTGACATTTTCTGTCTGTGAGAGCGCCCTGATGCTGTATCTTGTGAGGTGACTGGAGCTGCTTTAGTTGCAGTGAGTGCCTGTGAGCTCTTTGTGAGGTGATTTTTATTTCTGCCATGGTTTCCTCCCAGTACCATATTTCCTGCCCAAACTTTCAGAGTTTGTTCCCTGGGGCAAAAAGGTTCAAATGGATACCTTTTGAGCCTGCAGGCTCCGCTTTGTCCTTCTCTTCTCTCCTCAGCGGTGTGGAGCTCTAACAATGCATGTCTGCTCCGTTAGGCTCCGCCCCCCCCCCCACTCTTATATTTTTAATACATCCTGAAAATGGGGCTAATTTGTTTAATGCTGACATAGTACGATTATTGTTCGTAATGATACAAATATGTTGGGGTCCTATTTCTATGAATCTATTGCCTACATTCGTTGGCGTTCTTTGCATCCTGCATATACTAGTTTGGTATTTTAACAAACAAGGTTCATATACTGGGGAACTTCTGCCGCATACCATTCCCTTATTAGTTCCTTCACATAGATTTAAATCATGGGTTCTGTTTCCTTTATCTACATATTTCCCATATATTTCTGGATACCAAAACTCGTCTTTAATTACTAGTGGCATAACCACTATTTTACACATTTCCATTACATCTGCTATCCTGTATGCTTCAAACCTTCCTACACACCATTTATCCTCACATTCTACCTTATCCCCTTTTACTTGGAACCATACACCATCGTCAGTTAGACCCTTAAAATATTTCATCCAGGTATGATAATTTCCCAACTGTAGTTCAGTCCTGGCCCTATTTATTTGTATATGATAGGATAAGAGGTTAAAAGTGTGAAATTTACAAACTGTTGACTTTGATTCCACAGCTGGAGCTCTGCTCCTATCGTGTGATTTATTAACCCTCCCAAAAATTGTAATAGGGGTATTTCTTGCAGTTGGGTTTCAAAAGTGGTGGGTAACCATTTGCTTGTGATAGTTAAGCTGTCAGCTATGTGTCCCCCTGCATGCTTCCATCTGTTGTTCATTTCTTCTATCTCGACCGAGTTTAAAATTCCCATTCCTGTACCCGTTTGTCCCAATAGTGTGTCATACCATTCTCATTTATACCTGCACTCCGGTATCGGGGGAAAGGTGATATTGAATTTTATTTTCGTTTTCTGTTGTGATGTTGATACATTTATGCAAGTGTTTGGTACGGGTGTTAATATGGAAGATTCAATTATTGGCGTTACTTCTTCCTCTATTTGTATGTGAAACCCATAGGACTGTGCCATCCAGTACCACCCATCAACTCTCTCTTCCCTCCACCAAGAGGCACAGAGGAAAGTACTGGATTGATTAACGGTAATATCTATCAGATTAAACATCCCTTCGGTTATATTCCCTCCTTCTGCCATGACTGTTAATATTTGGTACATTTGTCCTACCACCCGTTCCCGGGCTTGTTTCCACGTCTGTGAAAGGGATATTTTATGGCACCTATGATTCTTACTGTTGTTAAAAGGAAAACCCATATTATCATTCCACTGGAAAGTTACGGTTACTTCTGAGAGGGGGTCTGCTTGTATCCATCCTATACCTACATCTACATGAAATGGTCGCCTATGTCCTTTAACAGTATAATTACCTACTTCATAATCCCTATTTATCTCGTATCCTGAAACATTTGCTACTTTAGGATCATCTATACTCCATTCAAAAGTCATTGTTTCCTCTATTTCAAGTACATTGATACCAGGAGTCCAAGCATACACTTGTAGGATGGCAAGTTTAAACAAGCTATAGAAAAGCAAAGACTTCATGATGACGTTTTCTCAGGTTGTTTCTTGCAGTGTGATGCGTGTATCCAGGTTGGCTTTCCTTCCAGCTTTACTGAAGTGGCTGTGGTCAAGAGTACTTGATAAGGACCTTCGAACCTGGGTTCCAATGACTTTCTTGTGTGTTTCATTACATATACATAATCCCCTGGTAGCAGCGTATGGGTACCTGTTGTTATTGAGTTAGGGTCTGGAAGAGAAGAATACACACTTTTGTGGATCTTAGTTAGAAGTTGTTGTAATTGTATCACATATGCAGTCAAACTATCACATTGCAATTGCATACTCTGTGGAAAGTATAAACCTAATCTAGGTGCATTCCCAAAAAGTATTTCATATGGGGATAATCCTGTTTTCCCTGTAGGGGTGTATCTTATGGAGAACAAAGCCAAAGGCAGGCATTCTGGCCATGGCTTGTTTAACTCTTGCATGGCCTTTTGTATTTTTAACTTTATTGTCCCATTTACTCTCTCCACTGATCCCGAACTCTGTGGGTGGTAAGGGGTGTGGAAACTTTGTTGAACCCCCAACATGGTCATTACATTCTGCATGATTTCTCCTGTAAAGTGTGTTCCCCTATCTGATTCTATGGTTTCAGGAAGACCAAACCTAGGTATTAACTCAGTGATCAGTTTCTTAGCTGTGGCTTTTGCTGTAGCTGATTTTACTGGATAGCCTTCAGGCCAACCTGAAAATAAATCGATGCACACGAGGACAAATTCAAAGGGGCCGCTCTTAGGCATTTGTATGTAGTCAATTTGCAGTCTCTGGAAGGGGTATTGGGCCCGAACCTGGTGTTTATGTGGGGTTTTTACTCTCTGTCCTGGGTTATTAAGGAGACAGATTTGGTAGGCGGAGTCAGTGTAAATATTTCCCTCTTGTCCTTTTAAGTATTCTAGGGCTTGTTCTAACGCTTTTAATTCTGCTTCTTGTGCTGACATGTGGGCTGGTAAGGGCTGTGCTTCAATTACCTGCGTATCAGTCACTACAGCATACCCTGTGTGATATTTACCCTTGTCATCAGCAAACCTACTGCCATCTATGTACAAAGTGTGCTCAGCGTTTAAAATTGGTGTATCTGTAACATGTGGGAATCCCATTGTCTCCTGTTCCATGAGCTGAAAACAATTGTGCTCGTCTATCTCTTCAAACAAAAGAGTGTCAGTTTCCCCATCTCCTTCCTTATTAGCACTATTATTCCCCCTTGCCAAATCTGGTGACTGAAGGGGCAAAAAGGTGGCCAAATTTAAGGTTGTACAGCGCTGAAAAGTGACATTTGGAGGTAAAAGTAAAGTACACTGTAACCTTAATTGCCTAGCCATTGAAATGTCTTTGGGCTGTACCTGAGACAAGATTGCATGTCTGTCATGTGTGGTATGCACTACGACCGGATTATCTAGAACAATCTCTGATGATTTATCAATGATGATTGACACTGCAGCTACCGCCCGTACACAAGACGGTGAACCTCTGGACACTGGATCTAATTCTGCTGAAAAGTAAGCGACTGGTCTTTGTTTTACATGTTCCTGTGTCAGAACCCCTGTGGCGTGTCCAGTGATCTCAGCAACGTACAGATTGAATTTCTTAGTGTAATCTGGAATACCAATAGCCGGAGCAGAAATCAACAACTTTTTCAAAGTGATAAACGACTCATAAGCTACTTCTGTAAGCACATACGGTACAATTTTCAAACAATCGTATAATGGCTGCATCAAAGCGCTAGCGTGTGGTATCCATTGTCTACAATATGACACAATACCTAAAAACATACGCAATTGTTTGAAATTCCGTGGGGGTAACATTCCCTTTATCACTTGAACCCTCTCCTCAGTGAGATGTCTTGTGCCCTGTGATATACAATGTCCCAAAAAGATTACTTTTTCCTGACACACCTGCAACTTTTTCTTATTAACCTTGCAACCTTTTTCTGCCAAAAATCGCAACAAATTAAGGGTGGTGTCTAAACAAGTTTCCTTGTCCGGGCAGCATAACAATAAGTCATCCACATATTGTAGCAACACACAAGAATCTGGTGGTACCCATTCTCCCAACACCATTTGCAATGCTTGCGAATATAAGGTAGGTGAATGCGCCATACCCTGAGGTAGGCGTGTCCAGGTTAGTTGTCGATTTTTGAGGGCAAATGCAAACCATGGTTGGCACTCCTCAGCAAGTGCGACAGAAAAGAAAGCATTCGCTAAATCTATAACCGTAAAATACATACTGGTTGATGGTATTTGTGACAGTAACATATGTGGATTGGGTACTAAAGGCTAGTATTTTGTTGATTGCTCTGAGGTCTTGGACCATCCTATACTTAACCGGACTACCGGCTATCGTTTTCTTTTTGACCGGGTATAGAGGAGTATTTGCCGGCGATTTTACTTCTTTTAAAACTCCACTTTTTAAGAAGGATTGGACCTGCATTTCTATGGCCGCCTCTTGGGGTGCACTGAGTGGATACTGTTTTTGTTGGGGTAGCACTGCTCCTGGAATCAGCTGTAGGGTAACCAGAGGTATGGGCAAAAGTCCAACACCTGCTGGATGTTTCTCCCATAGTTCTTCTGGAAGGGAAGACAAGATCTGGTCTAAGTCTGGAGAAGATGGACCAGGCAGTTCCGACTCCTCCTCCAGATACTTTATCAGATTACACATCTCCATGTTTTCCTGATTATCGCCTATAGCTAATGTGACAGTGCCATCTGGATGATAGGTAATGTTAGCTCCTATTTTCTGCAAAATATCAGCTCCTAGTAAATTAGTGGGGGCTCCTCTAGATACCAGAAAACGTGAAAGGAACATATGGTTCCCTACTTTAACTTTTAAGGGTTTTGTTAGAGGCGCGTCAGCTAAAATGCCATCATATCCAGTTATCAATAAAGTGTCAGGTGATTCTTGCTCAGGGAGTAGTTCAGAATCGAAAAAAAACGAGCGTGAAGCTCCTGTGTCAATTAAACAAGAAACCTTCTTATTACCAACCGTTATAGTGGTCTTAAGCATCTTAGTTTTGGATCTTTCTAAAATCGGGGCGAGTCATGCCCGTGGACCATCTCCCTGCCGCCTAACATCACCATTATTGTTATCCCTGGGCCAGTTCTTCCTCTGATTAACTGGATAATCAACACCTTCCTTCCCTTCATCTCTTATTCTCTTTCTGCAGTAGCGTCTGATGTGGCCAGTCTTGTTACAGTAATAACAAGTAAAGGGCTTGCGATAGGAACCTCTGCTTGGTTCTTGGGGATCTACAACCGTATTGATTGCCGGATGTTTTCGACCTTTGTTTTCTGCTAAGTCTGCTTCTATACCTTGTGCCTTTTGCAACAACGTCCCTCTATTCCTAATGGCCCTCCACTCTGGGGTACAAGCTTTCATTTTCTCACTTATCTGTGGAATTAGCCCTTCCATAAACTGTCTATTGAAGGTTTGAATGGTAATTGGTAGTTCTAAGTCCATTCCTTCGTCTGCCATCATACTTTCCATTGATAAGTAAAAGTCTGATACTGTCTGCCCTGGCAGTTGTTTCATGGGTGATGTGGATCCTCTCTCTTGCTGTTTTGCCTGACAAAAAGCTTCTAATCTAGCAAGAAAGGGCGCTCGTGAGTCCATATGTCTAACATGTCCGGCTGTCAGATTGCCATCTGCATCGGCTACTTCTACAGGTCTATGCGGACCTATCTCTGTCATAAACTGATTAAACATAGTTAAGGTCATTTTATGTCTGCACAAATCTTCCCCGTCCTGCCAAGTTGCTCTATGTGTATTCATCAACTGAGTCACAAATCTATTAAAAGCAGCCGGTTTGGCTACTGGGTCAGGGGCATTCTGAATTAGAGCCATGAGTGTGTCCGCCGACCATGGTTTCCAGGTATGTATGGCCATATTACGATTAACCACGGGTGGTGCTTGTGGATGAGATGGGTTCCCGTGTTGAGGATTGGGTAATGTTACAGTTCGTGTGTTAATGTGTACTGGGGCTACAGGTTCCGAGTGAGGTTTTTGTGCCCCACAACGTACACATTCTTGTGCCCATTCGGGGTTTTGTGATCCACAAACCTGGCAAACCCATCCTCTACCCTCAAGTATATCTTGTGTGGTTTACATTCTATGTCAGTATATGGGGGTGGGATTGTTGGGCTAAGATTATTTAAAATTTCAACATTTTTTGTTCTTCTATCCTTCATATCCCAACCATCACAATCTGGATTATATTTCCACCCCTCTTCTTTTGCTCTATTTGAAACCTTAATTAAGCATTGAACCTGACGCATCCATTGCTTCTCTAACACCTCTCCTTGTCTGTCCCTTTTTATTTCACTCCATACATCCGGGTCTAAACCCGCTGCTCCTTTCACCTTAAATTTACGAAGGACATCCTTTAAGTCCCGCGCTTCATCTTTCCCACAGATGTTTTTAATTATCTGTGGCACCGTATAATGCGCCACAATTCCCTGACGGGGTTTCGTATTCTTCTGGCCCATTCTGACAGTCCTGCCTAGGAAGCGTGTGGGACACTTAGTGTACAATATAAAACACTTAACCAAGTTACACTAGTTCCTCGTTGCCTTCCTCCTAGGATGCCAAAATACTAAAAAAAAACCTCTCCTAGATGAGATTTCTGAAATCGAATTACTTTATATGACAAAATATTATGATCAGACTGACGGCTACAACATATACAAGCATTCCTTTGAGTGGCCATGTATCCGACTAGATCTCCGGCTTATGGAGACCTTATTCCCCCCCCCCCCGTATCTGGGATCCCTCTCATGCACTCTTATCCCTGCTTTATGGAACAGACAGGGCTTATACTTTCAACCCGTCTATGGTTTATGAGTTAGATGTGAGGTTAAGCATAAGCGTCAGACCCCCAAGCTCACAAGTTCCCAATCATGTGAGGTAAGGCGCATTCCGTTGCTTAGTTTGGCAATCCCCTTCTAACTCATACCATCCTTGACAAGGCTCATTCACTTTCTCAACAAGACAGACAGACAACAAACAACAAATAATTTCAGCAATATAAACCAAAATATGCAGTAAATTCTAGACTCACCACTACAGAGGCTGGTGTTTTGAAACCAGGAGAACCATAACTGACAGAACGGATAGGCACAAATCAGGGGAGCACAGAATATAAGAAAAATAAAGCTTTTTTTTACCTGGCCAGGTTTTTGATCTGTGGTTCCCGGAATGCCTGTCCTTCTGTTCCGTCAGCGTAGCTCAGCCACCTCTTGTAGCGTCCTGGTGGGTCCCTGTTCGGGCGCCAAAATCTTAGGTTCAACTCTTAAATAAGTTGCTTTAAGTTTATATTGCTTTGTCAAATCTTAGCTCTTAAAGAAATAGACACAGAGACAGAGTATCTGTATATCAGTCTACGAGCTTTGAATGTCCCGTATTGATCTGAACTGTCTTGGTTTATTGAATCTTTTTATAGGATTGGTTGCATAAACGCAAGTATCAAAGTGCAACATAGATATCAGATAATAAAAGCAGTTTCGACAGATACTGGTGGCTCAGCAGCCAAAGGTTACAATAAAAGCAGTTTCAATCGAGAATGGTGTATCAACAGACAAAGGTTACATTTCATAAGAGACTGCAACGCAGGCATTATTATTTCATAACAGAATTACAAGTAGGCATTAGATTTAAGTGAGAACTCTAAATCATGTCCCTGCCCTTATCAAGCACATGGCGGATACACAGCAGAATCGTGCTAATTATAGCAACAAGCAGGAGGAAGAAGAAAGCCCAGAGCCGGAAAAGTCCCGATCCAGAAGTAGATTTAAGGCGTCAAATATGTCCTTTGGGGAGATGTTGGAGATGGTGGACATCCTGAAGAAGGCCGACTATGACGGGGAGTATGGACCTTACCCCAACCCCAATGTCAGAAAGGCCAAGATAATTGTGAAAGTGGTCAAAAGTCTGCACCGGAAATTTGGGGTACGACGATCGAAAGATCAGCTCAGGAAACGGTGGTCGGACCTCAAATTACGAGAACATGAGCAGTACAGAAAGATCCGGAGAGTGCTGCAAAAAAGTAAGTAGTTGTCCTGTGTTCCTATTCTTTATGTTTCTTACGTTAGTGCTGCTCCATGTGCTTTTCTTACAAGTGTACAGTTTTAAATGGCAACTTTCATGTTCATGGGCCCATTATTCGTTTGTATCAAACATTTTTCTTTCGGCCTCTAAAACACCATTGTTTAGGCCATATGCATTTGGCCTCATTTTTTACGCCCTACTTGTCAGAAACTAATTTGGTTGTGTAGATGGCTTTGTTACTAGAATGAAATGCAAACTAGATTCTATGTAAGGAGAGGATACTCGGCAGCTGTTTTCACATCTGGACACTGGAGCACTAGTGTGGGACACCAGAACACCATTTTTATTAGGGGGTCACACAGGTGCTCCAGTGTATACTATGGGGGGTCTCCATCTGTGAAGCTTGTACCAAACAGGTAAAGTATTGAAGCTTTACAAAGGACACTGAAAACACTACATTTTTGCACTCGGCCAAAATAGACAATTGTACCCCACTTCCAAGCAATGTTTCATATTTATAGTTCTGCCATCAATTCACTGTGTGCTAAGTATAGCATTTGTGTTTTACATAGGGGAGAAAAGATTCGGAGGACACCCCTCATCCGAGGAGACCAGAGACCCCCACCTCTGGAAGAAGGGGAAATTACCCCAAACCAAGAAGACGTGGTGGAACTAGTCACCACAACAGGTGAGTAGGGATGAGCTTCGAGTTCGAGTCGAACTCATGTTCTACTCGAACATTGGCTGTTCGCAAGTTCGCCGAACAGCGAACAATTTGGGGTGTTCGCGGCAAATTCGAATGCCGCGGAACACCCTTTAAAAGTCTATGGGAGAAATCAAAAGTGCTAATTTTAAAGGCTTATATGCAAGTTATTGTCATTAAAAAGTGTTTGGGGACCCGGGTCCTGCCCCAGGGGACATGGATCAATGCAAAAAAAAGTTTTAAAAACGGACGTTTTTTCAGGAGCAGTGATTTTATTAATGCTTAAAGTCAAACAATAAAAGTGTAATATCCCTTTAAATTTCGTACCTGGGGGTGTCTATAGTATGCCTGTAAAGGGGCGCATGTTTCCTGTGTTTAGAACAGTCTGACAGCAAAATGACATTTGGAAGGAAAAAACTCATTTAAAACTACCGCGGCTATTGCATTGCCGACAATACACATAGAAGTTCATTGATAAAAACGGCATGGGAATTCCCCACAGGGGAACCCCGAACCAAAAAAAAAAAAAAAAAATGATGTGGGGGTCCCCCTAAATTCCATACAAGGCCCTTCAGGTCTGGTATGGATATTAAGGGGAACCCCAGCCAAAATTTTTAAAAAAAATTGACGTGGGGTTCCCCCTAAATTCCATACCAGACCCTTCAGGTCTGGTATGGATTTTAAGGGGAACCCCGCGCCAAAAAAAAAAAAAAAAACGGCGTGGGGTCCCCCTAAAAATCCATACCAGACCCTTATCCGAGCACGCAACCTGGCAGGCCGCAGGAAAAGAGGGGGGGACGAGAGTGCGCCCCCCCCCCCTCCTGAACCGTACCAGGCCACATGCCCTCAACATTGGGAGGGTGCTTTGGGGTAGCCCCCCAAAACACCTTGTCCCCATGTTGATGAGGACAAGGGCCTCATCCTCACAACCGTGGCCGGTGGTTGTGGGGGTCTGCGGGCGGGGGGCTTATTGGAATCTGGAAGCCCCCTTTAACAAGGGGACCCCCAGATCCCGGCCCCCCCCTGTGTGAAATGGTAAGGGGGTACTTACCCCTACCATTTCACTAAAAACTGTCAAAAATGTTAAAAATGACAAGAGACAGTTTTTGACAATTCCTTTATTTAAATGCTTCTTCTTTCTTCCTTCATCTTCTTCTTCTTCTGGTTCTTCTGGCTCTTCTGGTTCTTCCTCCGGCGTTCTCGTCCAGCATCTTCTCCGCGGCGTCTTCTATCTTCTTCTCCTCGGGCCGCTCCGCACCCATGGCATGAGGGGAGGCTCCCGCTCTTCTCTTCATCTTCTTCTCTTCTTGTCATGTCTGATATTGCCTTCAAGTTCTACCAAATGTGAACTTTGTAAGTTCAAGATTTGTGTCTTTCTTGTTGGTTTTACACATGCCTGTTTTATCTTAAATAAATGGACCTTTATCTGGTTTCTAATGCTACCCCAAAAATTGAAAAACAACAAACATGTGTGTTTGTTAGAAAAACCTTTTCGAAATGCACATGTGATTGTGCAGGTATTAAAGAGATTGTTAATCAAGAATGTGTGAATTATTGTGTCAACGCTAATAAAACACTTTGTTGGTGATGTAATTGGTGTTTTCTATGAAATGGGGGTTATTTCCTAAGGGCAAATGCTCTTTGCACTACAAGTGCAGTTTCAGTGCAGTTGCAAGTGCACTTGTAGTTAAAAGTGTCTTTGCCTTTAGTAAATAACACCCAACAGTGCTTTGTATAAGGTTACACAATCACGCCATTTTCTGGACTCAACATATTTCTGTCAGGGTCAGCTAAAACAAACACAAGCAGTAAATGTCCACAAAGAATTTATTTTTTTTGCTTTTTTATTTGAAAAAGGCTTCACAAATTTGAAGGCATATTGATGGCCCCCCTACGCGCAAAGAACTCCAGGTATCGTAACCGGACATCACGGGCACTCAGGGAGGGCAAGCCAGGATGGCCGCTTTCAAGCGCCGTCATTGTTGTTTCAGGTATCACTTTGGCCTCAGGCCCAACTGAGCCAGCATAGTTGGCCAAATGTTTCCGTAAAAAGTTATGGAGAATACAGCACGCCATGATTATATGATTAAGTTTATACTCCGCCATATAGATAGGTGTCAGAAATAGGCGGAACCGGCTGGCCAGGATTACAAATGTGTTCTCCACCACTCTTCGGGCTCTGGCCAGCCGGTAATAAAAAACCCTCTGTTCCGGGGTGAGGGTCCTCATATGGAATGGCCGCATAAGGTGGTCCCCCAGCGCAAACACTTCATCAGCAACGAACACGAATGGGAGTCCTTCCACATTGTCCTCTGGAGCTGGCAAGTCCAAGCTGCCATTCTAGAGACGCCTGTAGAACTCCGTCTGAGCGATGACTCCACCATCGGACATTCGGCCATTCTTCCCCACGTCCACATACAAGAAGTCATAATTAGCGGACACCACTGCCAACATCACAATACTATTGAACCCCTTATAGTTGAAATAGTATGACCCCGAGTTGGGTGGTGGGATGATGTGGACATGTTTCCCATCAATTGCCCCTCCACAGTTAGGAAAGTCCCACCGCTGGGCAAAGTGGGAGGCCACAGTCTGCCATTCCTGTGGCATGGAAGGAAACTGTTGAGGAAAAAAAATATATATTTTTGCTCCGAAACATGGCAAGCAGATTAGGCACAAACATTCTGGGGCAACCTCCAGATAGCATTTATTAACCACTTGACCACTGGGCACTTAAACCCCCTTAATAACCAGACCAATTTTCAGCTTTCAGTGCTCTCACAATTTGAATGACAATTACTCAGTCATGCAACACTGTACCCATATGAAATTTTTGTCCTTTTTTTCCCACAAATAGAGCTTTCTTTTGGTGGTATTTGATCACCTCTGGGTTTTTTATTTTTTGTGCTATAAATGAAAAAAGACCGGAAATTTTGTAAAAAAATGCATTTTTCTTCATTTCTATTAAAATTTTTTGCAAATAAGTAATTTTTCTTCATGAATTTGGCCAAAAATGTATACTGCTACATATCTTTGGTAAAAATAACCCAAATTAGTGGGTATTATTTAGTCTGTGTGAAAGTTATAGGGTCTACAAGCTATGGTGCCACTCAGTGAAAATGTATCATTTTGATCTAACCTGATGTACTGACAGCCTATCTCATTTCTTGAGACCCTAACAAGCCAGTAAAGTACAAATACCCCCCAAATGACCCCTTTTTGGAAAGTAGACATTCCAAGGTAGTTAGTACAAGGCACATTTAGTTTTTTGAAGTTGTCATTTTTTCCCACAATTCTTTGCAAAATGAAGATTTTTTTTATTTTTATTTTTTTTCACTCCAAATTGTCATTATAACAGGTTATTTCTCTCACATGGCATGTACAGACCACAAATGACACCCCAAAATGTATTCTGCTACTTCTCCTGAGTATGGCGATACCACATGTGTGAGACTTTTACACAGCCTTGCCACATACAGAGTCCCAACATTGAAGTAGCAACTTCATGCGTTCTAGGAGCATAAATTACACATCTAATCTCTCAACCACCTATTACACTTTTGAAGGCCCTGGAGCACCAGGACAATGGAAACGCCCACAAAGTGACCCCATTTTGGAAAGCAAACACCCCAACGTATAATCTATGAGGCATGATGAGTCTTTGGAACGGTTCATTTTTTTCCAGAAGTTTTTGGAAAATGTGGAAAAAAATGAAAACGCATTTTTTTTTTACACAAAGTTGTCCATTTATAAGATATTTCCAACACATAGCATGTACATAGCAAAAATGACACCCCAAAATGTATTCTGCTACTCCTTCTGAGTACGGTGATACCACATGTGTGTGACTTTTACACAGCCTGGCCACATACAGAGTCCAAACATTGAAGTAGCAACTTCATGCGTTCTAGGAGCATAAATTACACATCTAATCTCTCAACCACCTATTACACTTTTGAAGGCCCTGGAGCACCAGGACAATGGAAACGCCCACAAAGTGACCCCATTTTGGAAAGCAAACACCCCAACGTATAATCTATGAGGCATAATGAGTCTTTGGAACGGTTCATTTTTTTCCAGAAGTTTTTGGAAAATGTGGAAAAAAATGAAAACGCATTTTTTTTTTACACAAAGTTGCCCATTTATAAGATATTTCCAACACATAGCATGTACATAGCAAAAATGACACCCCAAAATGTATTCTGCTACTCCTTCTGAGTACGGCGATACCACATGTGTGTGACTTTTACACAGCCTGGCCACATACAGAGTCCAAACATTGAAGTAGCAACTTCATGCGTTCTAGGAGCATAAATTACACATCTAATCTCTCAACCACCTATTACACTTTTGAAGGCCCTGGAGCACCAGGACAATGGAAACGCCCACAAAGTGACCCCATTTTGGAAAGCAAACACCCCAACGTATAATCTATGAGGCATAATGAGTCTTTGGAACGGTTCATTTTTTTCCAGAAGTTTTTGGAAAATGTGGAAAAAAATGAAAACGCATTTTTTTTTACACAAAGTTGCCCATTTATAAGATATTTCCAACACATAGCATGTACATAGCAAAAATGACACCCCAAAATGTATTCTGCTACTCCTTCTGAGTATGGCGATACCACATGTGTGAGACTTTTACACAGCCTGGCCACATACAGAGTCCCAACATTGAAGTAGCAACTTCATGCGTTCTAGGAGCATAAATTACACATCTAATCTCTCAACCACCTATTACACTTTTGAAGGCCCTGGAGCACCAGGACAATGGAAACGCCCACAAAGTGACCCCATTTTGGAAAGCAAACACCCCAACGTATAATCTATGAGGCATAATGAGTCTTTGGAACGGTTCATTTTTTTCCAGAAGTTTTTGGAAAATGTGGAAAAAAATGAAAACGCATTTTTTTTTACACAAAGTTGCCCATTTATAAGATATTTCCAACACATAGCATGTACATAGCAAAAATGACACCCCAAAATGTATTCTGCTACTCCTTCTGAGTACGGCGATACCACATGTGTGTGACTTTTACACAGCCTGGCCACATACAGAGTCCAAACATTGAAGTAGCAACTTCATGCGTTCTAGGAGCATAAATTACACATCTAATCTCTCAACCACCTATTACACTTTTGAAGGCCCTGGAGCACCAGGACAATGGAAACGCCCACAAAGTGACCCCATTTTGGAAAGCAAACACCCCAACGTATAATCTATGAGGCATAATGAGTCTTTGGAACGGTTCATTTTTTTCCAGAAGTTTTTGGAAAATGTGGAAAAAAATGAAAACGCATTTTTTTTTACACAAAGTTGCCCATTTATAAGATATTTCCAACACATAGCATGTACATAGCAAAAATGACACCCCAAAATGTATTCTGCTACTCCTCCTGAGTATGGCGATACCACATGTGTGAGACTTTTACACAGCCTGGCCACATAGAGGCCCAACATCCAAGAAGCACCATCAGGTGTTCTAGGGACATAAATTACACATCCAATTTCCTTACAATCTATCACATTTTTGAAGGCCCTTCATATTTCTAACACATAGCATGAACATACCAAGAATTACACCCTAAAATACATTCTGCTGAGTAAAGGGTAAACAAAAGATTACCTGTGATTTTAGTAGTGCAATTGTCCACAGGAGGAGAGCCCTGATCCAGGCAGCAGGCAGGGACGTGGTCAGCGACAGTGAATGGAGTTGTCCAGGCAGCAGGCAGGAATATTGTCCATAGTCAGTACAGGCAGGGATACTGTCCATATATAGTCCAGGGTCAGTGCAAGTAGAGACGTTGCCAGCAGTGCCAAAATATTGGTCCTGGTAGTAAGCAGGAACACGATCCAAGTAGCAGGCCAGGAAAGAATGGGGACAGGGGTAGAGGCTTCTCCCACCCAAATCTCTTTGAAGCCTCCGAGTCTCCAGACCCTAATCCGGTAATGAGAAAACTAAAAAATCAGTTTTCTTCATCCAGAAAAACATTTCTGGAGCCCCTCACATATGTGAGACCCCTGTGTTCCCACTAGCACAGCAGGGTAAAAGATCAATCCAAGAGGCAGGCAAAAAACGTGGTCAAACAGTCCAGGGTCAGTTCCAGAGCAGGCAGAGGTAGGTACAGTTTAGCGTTCGGCAGAAGCGTGGTCATATAACAGTCCAGGGTCAGTTCCAGAGCAGGCAGAGGTAGGTACAGTATAACGTTGGGCAGAAGCGTGGTCGTATAACAGGCCAGGGTCAGTTCCGGAGAAGGCAGAAGTATGTTTAGCGTTAGGCAGAAGCTTGGTCGTATAACAGGCCAGGGTCGGTTCCGGAGAAGGCAGAGGTATGTACATTTCAGTGCAGTGGCATAAGGGGGTGGAGGAAAATGACAGGAAATTAGAATTACGTTTACCATACTTCCCTAATAATGTAGAGAAGTATGGTAACGGCGGAAACATCCAACTATACAGAGGCCTGGTTGGGAAGGACAATCGGGACAATAATATGTTGTGTCTCTTCTAATTCCTTGACTGGAGCACACCCGGCATTTCTTTTGACGTCTGCGGCCTGTTTCACGGGGGGGGATTTTGTCAGGAAAGTGACGCTCGTGGAGTCTGCTCACGGAATCAGAGCGAATAGTTTCTGGTGGGCTTTCAGGGTACAAAAGGGCAGAAATAACTTCTTCTTGGTAGTGGAGATAGGATACGGGGTTCTCTGTGGTTTTTTGGTAAATAACATAAGTGTTATACATGGCCAAACTGAAAAAATAAATGGACACTTTTTTATACCAGTGGCGGGATTTTCTTGTGGGAAGGTAGGGTTCAATCATCTGATCGTTGAAGTCCACTCCCCCCATAAACAGATTATAATCGTAAATGCAAGCTGGTTTCTGGACTGGGCCGTTTCTTCTTGGGACTTCCACGTAGGTGTCGTCATGGATTGTTGTCAGCATGTGGACATTCCGTCTGTCCCTCCACTTGACAGCCAATAACTCCTGGTTCCGCAAAGATGCCGTCTCCCCTCGGCGTAGCCTTTCGTTGACCAGTTTTTGCGGGAAGCCCTTTCTATTGGCTCTTACTGTACCACATGCTGGGGTGTCTCTCCGGTGAAGATTGCGGAAGAGGGGCAAGCTCGTATAAAAATTATCCACATAAAGATGGTATCCCTTTCCAAGCAGTGGATAGACCAGATCCCAGACCACTCTTCCGCTGGCTCCAATGTACTCTGGGCATTCAGGGGGATGAAGTTGGGAGTCCTTCCCTTCGTACACCCGGAAGGCATAGATGTACCCAGTGTCTCGGTCACAAAGTTTGTACATTTTTACCCCATATCGGGCCCTTTTGCTGGGGATGTACTGTTTGATACCGAGCCTGCCGGAGAATTTTACAAGGGACTCATCCACGGAAATATTCTGTTCGGGGGTGTATAACTGGGGAAATTTTTCAGAGAAATAATTTAGGAGTGGCCGAATTTTAAATAGTTTGTCAAAAGCTGGGTCATTTCGGGGAGGGCACTGGGTGTTGTCATTATAGTGAAGGAACCGCATGATCATTAGGTATCTGGATCTTGGCATAAGGGGTGAGAAGAGTGGCATGTGGTGGATGGGTTTGGTAGACCAATAGGAGTACAATTGGTTTTTTTTTGTGAGCCCCATAGTAAACGTTAAGCCTAAGAAAATTTTGAATTCCTCTACGGTTAGTTCTCCCCACTCAAAGGGACGGGCGTAACTAGAGTCAGGGTTGCTTACTATGTGCTGCTGTGCGTAGAGGTTGCACTGGGCCACAATGGACGATAGTAAGTCTTCAGTGAAAACCAAATGGAAAAAATCAATCATGGCAAAATCATCGGTGTTCACCTGGACACCTGGCTGGGCGGAGAAAGGGGGGATATTTGCTGCTCCGGAATTAGAGGGAAGCCACAGGAGGTTTTGAAGGGCATAGGGAAGGCTGGCATGGCCCCTATCCCTTTGGGGCTGAGATGACACCCTACTGGTGCCTGGCCTTTGTTGTAGTGGCTCTGCTCTCGAGGTGGACGGCCCTGCTCTCGAGGTGGACGGCCCTGCTCTCGAGGTGGACGGCCCTGCTCTCGAGGTGGACGGCCCTGCTCTCGAGGTGGACGGCCCTGCTCTCGAGGTGGACGGCCCTGCTCTCGAGGTGGACGGCCCTGCTCTCGAGGTGGACGGCCCTGCTCTCGAAGTGGACGGCCCTGCGCTGCTGGTAGTAGGCTGCTGCTCCACGCCAGAACGCCTTCTTTTCACGGGCACACATTCCTCTTCAGATTCTGTATCAGAACCGCTGCTTATCACAGGTTCATAGGTCGAATCGGAATCGGAATCAGACTGAGACCCAGAGAGCTCCCCGCTGCTCTCATCGGTCATGCATAGACGCTGGTAGGCCTCCTCGGTAGTAAAATATTTCTTTGCCATACTGGTGGCTGTTGAGGCTGCACTGCAGAGCACTGTGGTGAAACTGGTGGGCACAGGTGGCACTGGTTGGCACAGGTGGCACTGGTGGGCACAGGCGGCACTGGTGGGTACAGGCGGCACTGGTGGGTACAGGCAGCACTGGTGGGCACAGGCGGCACTGGTGCTGGTGGGCACAGACGGCACTGATGTGGCACTGCAGTGGCACAGGTGGCACTGATGGGCACAGGTGGCACTGATGGGCACAGGTGGCACTGATGGGCACAGGTGGCACTGATGGGAACAGGTGGCAATGGTGTGACACTGGTGTGCACTGTAGTAATACTGGTGTGGCTCTGGTGGCACTGATTAGCACACAGGCGGCACTGGTGGGCACAGGCGGCACTGGTGGGCACAGGCGGCACTGGTGGGCACTGGTTGGCACTGGCGGGCACTGGCGGCACTGGCGGGCACTGCAAAGGCGCAGATGAGTACTGACGGGCACAGGTGGCACTGACGGGCACAGGTGGCACTGACGGACACAGGTGGCACTGACGGGCACAGGTGGCACTGGTGTGGCACTGGTGTGGCACTGGCGTGGCACTGGTGTGCACTGTGGTGGTACTGGTGTGGCTCTGGTGGTACTGGTGTGGCTCTGATGGCACTGGTGTGGCTCTGGTGGCACTGGTGTGGCACAGAGGTGGCACTGGTGTGGCACAGAGGTGGCACAGGTGTGGCACAGAGGTGGCACTGATGTGGCACAGAGGTGGCACTGGTGGCACAGGTGGTACAGGTGACAGATAGTGACAGATAGTGACAGATGGAACTGTTGTGGCACTATTTGGGCACTATTGGGGCACTGCTGGGCACTGCTGGGCACTGCTACAATGTTACAACTCACAGTTAGCACACGATCTGCTCTCCTCTCCTCTCACGCTGCATCGGTGTGAGGAGAGGAGAGCAGTGAACTTGTCATGACCCTGTTTGAGTTTTTTTGTTTATATTTGTGATCGCTCCGTCATTGGACGGAGCGATCACATGGTAAAGGGCAGCTGTCACTGGCCCTGTACCGCGATCCGTGTAGCGCCGGGTCTCGTGAACCCGACGAGCACGGATGTTCCCGTGTGCGCGCCCCAGCGGGCGCGCGGGAACGATTCTCCGGGAGGACGTCCCTGGACGCCCTCCCAGAGATAACAAACCGCCCTGTAGCCGTCATTTGGCTATAGGCCGGTTATTAAGTGGTTAAGGGGAATTTAACAACACCAAAGTATAAGGTACACCTATCATATTCCCCCCCCCCCCTCATGTGCCATTTCTAACATTATGGGGGGTGTGGAAATCTTGGACAGGTAACCCTCTTCACTTCATTGAGAGATGAATGCCTAAATACAGGGTATTACTTGGAACAGCCCCTCCTTAGTTACACTATTGGCAGCCCACTGGACAGGTAAGAAGTGTCTGAATACAAAGATATAAATACACACTGTACACATTTGAAAATTCTGCTATTACCTGTCTCAAGATAATAATAGGATCTTAAAAATTCAAACAGTACCATTTTAAAGTATACAGGCAGGCCCTTGCACTACATGCTTTGGGGAAATCATCCATAAATCAGAGCACAAAAGAGATGGGTATAGTGTGTATGGGTTTGGCAGATAGATGATTGAGGATAGATAGAGAATTGGGATCAGCTGACTTAGCAGTTGGGGGAGGGAGGGTTGCTAAAAATGATTTGGGGACACAACAAAAAAAAAGCCTCTGCCACTCTGCCTGAATTTAAAGCAAAAATAACATTTAAAAACATTTTAGGGGGTGTTTGGGGTAAAGCACTACTATGGAGCTGATAAAATACATTGTTTTAAGTGACTACATGGGGTGAATATAGGGCCCGTAGAGCATGCTGGGGAGTTAAGTGAAGGCAAATATGTATGAAGGACCTAAAAAATTAATTACATTAAAAATCCAGCATGCATGATGACAAAGGGGACATTCACAGAATATTACAATCATGGTAATTAGGGAATGAGGAAAGAAATACAAGATATTAGCAAACATTCAATACAATAAAATGTGATATTAAAGGATAAAAATCTTACCTTCATATACTCCTTCTGCAGGACCTGGATGATGGCAGAACAGGTCTCTGGGATGATGATACCCAGAGCCTGGGGGGAGATGCCTGTCCAGAACTTCAAGTCCTGCAGGCTTCTCCCTGTCGGCAAATACCGCAGGGTAGCAACAAGCCTCTGCTCCGGAGTGATGGCTTGCCTCATGCAGGTATCCTGCCTGCTGATATAGGGGGTCAGCGAAGCCAACAGACGGTGAAATACGGGGTCCGTCATCCTGAGAAAGTTCCTGAAATCATCAGGATTATTCTCACGGATCTCACGGAGCAAAGGCATATGAGAGAACTGGTCACGCTGAAGCAACCATTTCTTGGTCCATGAACTCCTCCCCACCCTGTTCATGGGCTGGACTTGTGTCAAGGTCAGGACCCCAACACCAAGCCCCCACACAGCACGAACTCTACGAGGAGTACGCATACGCAACATGGCTAGAAAACGGTCGGCTGCTCAGAACGAAGTAACAGAACGCACTGAAGAACAGCAAGGCCTGTGAAGAGCGACCTGAAAAACAGTAACGAACGCACAAGAACACACTGACAAGTCAATGGTACTTGCTTGCACGCACTGAAGAGCAGATACAAACCCACAAGCACAAACTGAACGGCAGAAAACGATCTGAAAACCACGAGTCTGAAAAAGCGCGAATCATCTCTCACCAAACTTTTACTAACACAAGATTAGCAAAAGGAGCCCAAAGGGTGCCGCGCTTGGTTCTGAACTGGCCTTTTCTAGTCTCGTCGTACGTGCTTGACATCACCGCGTTCTTGGTGATCGGAAATTCCGACAATTTTATGCGACCATGTGTACACAAAACAAGTTTGAGCCAACATCCGTTGGAAAAAATCCTAGGATTTTGTTGTCGGAATGTCATTAGAATGACCCAGTCAAAGTCCAGACCTAAATCCAATTGAGAATCTCTGGCAAGACTATACACTGGGGGGAGAACCTCTGGGGGAATCTAGGATGGAAAAGGACCTGGGGGTCCTTGTAAATGATAGGCTCAGCAGTGGCTTGCAATGCCAATCTGCTGCTATCAAAGCAAACAGAATATTGGCATGCATTAAAAAGGGGATTAATTACAGAGATAAAACGATAATTCTCTCACTCTACAAGACCCTGGTCCGGCCGCACATAGAGTATGCTGTCCAGTTCGGGGCACCAGTCCTCAGGAAGGATGTACTGGAAATGGAGCAAGTACAAAGAAGGCAACAAAGCTAATAAAGGGTCTGGAGGATATTAGTTATGAGGAAAGGTTGCGAGCACTGAAATGATTCTCTCTGGAGAAAAAACGCTTGAGAGGGGATATCATTTCAATATACAAATACCATACTGGTGACCCCACAATAGGGATAAAACTTTTTCACAGAAGGGAGTTTAACAAGACTCGTGGCCACTCATTAAAATTAGAAGAAAAGAGATTTAACCTTAAACTACCCTGTTTCCCCGAAAATAAGACCTAGTGTGATTGTCGGTGATGGCTGCAATATAAGCCCTACCCTGTTTCCCTGAAAATAAGCCCTACCCTGAAAATAAGACCTACAAGGTCTTTAACTAGGGCTTATTTGGGGGGTAGGGCTTATATTGCAGCCATCACTGACAATCACGCTAGGTCTTATTTTCGGGGAAACAGGGTACATAGAAGGTTCTTTACTGTAAGAGCAGCAAGGATATGGAATTCCCTTCCACAGGCGGTGGGTGGTCTCAGTGGGGGGCATTGATAGCTTCAAGAAACTTTTAGATAAGCAGCTGAACGACCACAACATACAGGGATATACAATGTAATACAGACATATAATCACACACGTGGGTTGGACTTGATGGACTTGTGTCTTTTTTCAACCTCACCTACTATGCAACTATGTCAAAAAACAAGATAAGTGTAGCGCTAGAAAAAGGTCACAAAATAAAGTCTATGGATTAACAGTTCAAAGGTCATAAGTTATGAGAGACCATCACTGGAGGGAAATAAAAAAGTCCTCTGGAACAAATCTCCACAAGAGAATGAATCATCCGTAACAGGAGCCCACACACCACCAATGGAAGTGAAAAGGCTTACCGGACTCGGTGGACCCAACAAGGCATACGCCAGGTGGAGTCAATCAGACTTGGGTGGTGCTGGGTTGAAGTTGGCCCAGACGGGCAACGTTGGTGGAATGGCTACCACATAGCTGTGTTCTTCAAGCGTGATCGGGTCAAAAGATGTGAAATACGGCACCCATAAATCGTATCCCTCAGATCCGCGTTGGAACCAGCAATATCAGCAACCAAATGAAGAAAAGGAATGGCCAAATAGTGTAAATCCGTTTTAATGGGAAATATAATAAAAAAAGTATACACTCACATAAAAGATATCTAAAAACAGCGCTGTAGAGAAGTGGCGACAGTGATGGTCTCTCATAACTTATGACCTTTGAACTGTTAATCCATAGACTTTATTTTGTGACCTTTTCCTAGCGCTACACTTATCTTGTTTTTTGACATTATTTACACTTGCTGGTTGTGTTAGCTGCTGTGTCCATTTTTCTTTGTGGTAGCGCAGAATTATTGTGTATATATTTACTATGCAACTATGTAACTTGAAAATTACTGTTCACAGACGCTCGCCATCCAATCTGCTAGAGCTTGAGCTATTTTGCATAGAAGAATGGGCAAAAATTTCATTCTCTGGATGTGCAAAGCTGGTAGAGAAATACAATAAAAGACTTGCAGCTGTAATTACAGCAAAAGTAGGTTCTACAAAGTATGGACTCACTTTTCAGTTATTTATTTGTAAACAAATTTGAAAACCATTTATTATTTTCCTTCCACTTTACAATTATGTGCCACTTTGTGTTCGTCTATTACATAAAATCCCAATAAAATCCATTTACGTTTTTGGTTGTAACATGACAAAATGTGGAAACTTTCAAGGGGAGAAGGAGACAGAATGTTGTCAACAAGGGTCTTTATTACACAATCCCCAGGTATAATTATAATGAAATCGGCATATTAAAATTGCTAAGTGGTACTTTTGAAATTAAATTTATATGTTATAACTCACATTGTATATGAGAGTTTAACCACTTGACCTCTGGAAATTTACCCCCCTTCATGACCAGGCTATTTTTTGCGATATGGCGCTGCGTTATTTAAACTGACAATTGTGTGGTCGTGCAACGCTATACCCAAATGAAATGTATATCCCTTTTTTCCCCACATACAGAGCTTTTATTTTGTTGGTATTTGACCACCACTGCGTTTTTTATGTTTTGCACTATAAACAAAAAAAGACCAACAATTTTGAAAAAAAAAACTATATTTTTTACTTTCAGCTATTAAACATATTCAATATAAAAATAAAAAAAAACACATTTTTTCATAAATTTAGGCCAATATGTAAAAAAATACGGGAGTTTGGTCACACTATATGGTCATATAGTGCTAAGCCCACTTACTGAGACAAAGTACCCCGAACTAGTGGGTCCTACCCTAGTAATTGAATGTGTGCGCTATAATATGTTTTGTATTGTTTGTTTTTGAATATTGTAATAGACCCTGACCAGGTTTTTTGGGCTGGAGCACCCCTCCCCCTCTTCATTACCTCTTATTCAGTGGCCACCAGTGCATAGGAGGAATCCCCTTCAGTTCTCCTACATAGAGGAGTTCAGCTCCCATGGTTGAGACACAGGATCTTCCATTCTATTATTAGGGTAGGACCCACTAATTCGGGGTACTTTGTCGCAGTAAGTGGGCTTAGCACTATATGATCAGGCGTTGAATATGTTCAGGCGTTTTTAACTAGCCTTGCAGGAAATGTCATTCTTGAATGTATGCACTGTAATATGTTTTGTACTTCTTCAGATGGGAACACATTTATATATGACCAGTGGGATGGTTTGATTGATTTGCACACCAAGACTAATACCGTGTACACACGAGTGGAATTTCCAACAGAAAAAGTCAGATGGGAGCTTTTTATCGTATATTCCGATCTTGTGTATGCCCCATCTGACTTTTTATGTAGAAAATTCTGACAGACCTAGAAAGAGAACATGTTCTAAATTTTTCAGATGGAACTAATTCCTATTGGGAAAACTGCTCGCCTGTATGCTGTTCCAACGGACCAAAAACGACGCATGCTCTGAAGCAAGTAAGAGACGGAAGCTATTGGCTACTGGCTATTGAACGTCCTTTTTCTAGTCCCATCGTACATGTTCTACGTCACCGTGTTCTGGACGGTCGGACTTTGGTGTGACCGTGTGTATGCAAGACAGCTTGAGAGGAATTCTGTTGGAATTCCGTCTGAGAAACCTTCAGAGTTTATTCCGACAGAAAAAACGCTCGTGTGTACATGGCATTAGAGTGCTGTTCACCCCAACTGTTTCTGATATATATATATATATATATATATATATATATATATATACATATACTCTGTATATACACAAAGAGGCGTATATCCTGTTGCCTATTTAAGAAAAATGCCCAAAATTCAGCTAAATTATCATTTATCTGACCTACCCACTAGAACAAACTGCCTATTTTATGTGTGTTAAATTATGCAGCATTTTTAACAATGTCCTGAATTTACAACACTAAATTACGACTGCTCTGGGAAACAAAAATACTGTTGCTATTGATGAGAGGAAGAATTACGCAGAGGGATATCTTTCTCTCAAAATGAATAGAGCATAGTTCCTATTTTTAAAGTATTCAGCACAGTGACGCTCTAATTTGTCTGAAGGAGAACTTGTTTGGAAATTACAGCCGTAGAACAATGTCTTATAGACATTTGATAACATTGCTTATGTCAGAAGAATTCAGCCAGGGTGAAGAGGTGACCAGCCTGATCTCTTTTAACTTAATTCAGAGGCAGGGATGTTGCCAATTCACCACTCACCCACTGATTTGTGACACTTGTTTTCACAAATTGCCAATTTACTCGCCTCTGCAAATCACTCACAGTAAGTGCCTTGTGTGTCTCTGTTGTTTTGTGCAATAATGATGTTTTTAGAAGTGTTAAAACAAATCTCAAAGTTGAAAACACTAAAACAACACATGACAAGATAATTATAGATAAAAAAATATACAACACACTATGCATATTATGGTTGTAGGCATGAGATGATCAAAACTGACTGGGTTTAGCAATAATCTCATATGTAATGGGTAGATAAGAGTAGGTAATATTAAAAGTTAATTCAGGTTTTAAGTGTCTCATATTTTGACTCTCCTGTCATATAGATAGAACAAGAAGTGAGAGGAAAATCTGTTTAGTAATGTAAATTCCCTTTTAGCCAGTGCTCATAGGACAAGTTGAATTTTTCCCTTCTGTTGCTATTCTGTTGACAGTTCAAAACTTGGATATCACTCATGTTTAGTCCTGTCAACAACTGAACCTTTCTAGCAAGGACATGGACAACTATAAAAACATGACAGAGTTTCTGATCCTTTCCCAATTGGAAATGGAACAAGCCAGGGTTGCCCCCTTTCGCAATTGATTTTTATCTTGACATCAGAAAGTTTTTTTGCGCAAAATCAAACACAATACAGACATCACTGGCCCACCTCTTGCAATGGACTCCCCCCCAAAAGTTTCAGCTTACACAGACGATCTTTTATTCTTCCTCATGAATCCCATTATCTCCTTACTGAATCTCCTCTTGGAATTAGACAAATATGGAGCATTATCATACTTTTGTATCAACTTCCACAAGTCTGCACTTGTGGAAACGCGTTCTGTCTGTCTGACAGTTGGTTTGGGCCTCTTCCACCTTCATGTGCCAATGAAGGTTTTTTTGGATAAAAGTGATCCAGGTGGCTCTAGAGCACCTGATCATTTCTATGGAGCTCTAATCCCCCCCTCCACTAGTGGTACCCATGGTTGTTCTGGGGACCACAGGAAACTGCTGGTTCAGTGAGACCAGAAGGTGATCAGGAAACACCTGTTCCCCAATCCCCCTGTGACTAATGACCCCAGAATCAAAGTATATTACGTCACTTCCAGGGTCACAGCTGTCATTCCTATGCTAGTCTAGTCAAGCCAAGGGTGCAGCTAATCAAGCATTTTCTGTGCTTGATTAGCCACATTGGAGGGCAGGGGAGACATTTGGGGGTCTAATGTCTCCATAAAGAGAACTTGTCACCTACCCAATGCTTAAGGTTTGACATGTCTGACATTTTAAGGGGAACTCCACGCCAAAATAAAAAAAAAAGTGTGCCCCCCAAATAAATACCAGGCGCTTTGGGCTTGGTATGGATTTTAAGGGGAAGTCCATGCCAAAATGTAAAAAAAAAATTGGCGTGGGGTCCCCCCAAAATCCATACCAGACACTTATCTGAGAATGCAGCCCGAAGGACAGGATGGGGGGCAAGCGAGTGCCCCCCTCCTCGATCATACCAGGCCACATACCCTCAACATGGGGAGGGTGCTTTGGGTTCCTCCCAAAGCACCTTATCCCTATGTTGATGGGGACAAGGGCCTCATCCCCACAACCCTAGCCTGGTGGTTGTGGGGGTGTGCGGGCGGGGGGATTATCGGAATCTGGAAGCCACTTTTAACAAGGGGCTCCCCAAATCCTGCCCCCCATGTGAATGGGTAGGGGTAAAATGTACCCCTACCCATTCACCAAAAAAAGGGTCAAAAAATAAAAACCACAAAAGACAGTTTTTGGCAATTCCTGCATTAAAAAAAAAAAAAGTGTCCCACAATGTACATCCATCATCAATCACGCCGCCTGATGGACCTGAAAAATAAAAATAAAACAATGAAAATGCTCCGCCTCCATGGGAGGGCTCTTGCCAACTGCTGTCTTTTTGCTGTGACAGCTGTTATACTGGCAAGGGCGGGGCCACCCGCTGACCTTATTGGATGACTCAGCCCCCTCTGACGGCACATGACATGACGAGTCACTCGGTTATGTCACCGGGTGGCCCCGCTCTTGTCTATATAACAGCTAGATTCTGATAAGCCCCCCATCCGCAGACCCCACAACCAATGGCCAGGGACCCCAAAGCACCTTCCCTATGTTGAGGGCAAGCGGCTTGGTATGGTTCAGGAGGGGGGGCGCTCGCTTGTCCCTCACCTTTTCTGGCCTGCCAGGCTGCTTGCTCGGATAAGGGTCTGGTATGGATTTGGGGGGGGACCCCACGGCAAGACCCAAAAAGCCTGGTATGGACTGGGGTGGGGGGGAAGACCCATGCCGTTTTTTCTCAATTCTGTCATAGGGTTCCCCTTAACCACTCCAATACACTGTATTATTTACTGCACACTGACTGCTCTGTACATATATACAGTATCGCACAAATGTGAGTACACCCCTCACATTTTTGTAAATATTTTATTATATGTTTTCATGTGACAACACTCAAGAAATGACACTTTGCTACAATGTAAAGTACTGCGTGTACAGCTTGTATAGCTTGTAAAGTGTAAATTTACTTTCCCCTCAAAATAACTCAACACACAGCCAATAATGTGCAAACCGCTGACAACAAAAGTGAGTACACCCCTAAGTGAGAATGTCAAAATTGAACCAAACGTGTCAATATTTTGTGTGGCCACCATTATTTTCCAGCACTGCCTTAACCCTCTTGGTCATGGAGTTCACCAGAGATTCAAAGTTTTCCACTCCTCCATGAAGACATCACGGAGCTGGCGGATGTTAGAGACCTTGCGCTCCTCCGCCTTCTGTTTGAGGATGCCCTACAGATGCTCAATAGGGTTTAGGTCTGGAGACATGCTTGGCCAGTCCATCACCTTTACCCTCAACTTCTTTAGCAAGGCAGTGGTTGTCTTGGAGGTGTGTTGGGGGTCGTTATCATGTTGGAATACTGGCCTGGGGCCCAGTCCCTGAAGGGTGGGGATCATGCTCTGCTTCAGTATGTCACAGTACATGTTGGCATTCATGGTTCAATGAACTGTAGCTCCCCAGTCTCGGCAGCACTCATGCAGTCCCAGACCATGACACTCCCACCACCATGCTTCACTGTAGGCAAGACACACTTTTCTTTGTACTTCTCACCTGGTTGCCACCAAACATGCTTGACACCATCTGAACCAAATAAGTTTATATTGGTCTCATCAGACCACAGGACATGGTTCCAGTAACCCATGTCCTTAGTCTGCTTGTCTTCAGCAAACTGTTTGCTGGCTTTCTTGTGCATCATCTTTAGAAGAGGCTTCTTTCTGGGATGACAGCCATGCAGACAAATTTGATGCAGTGTGTGGTGTTTGGCATTGGAATGCTCTTTGATAGAAAGAAGATATATTCCTATGGAACTATATTCACAACCCTATTGCATTTTCTACACTGTTGATTTGACATGCAGACAAATTTGATGCAGTGTGCGGCGTATGGTCTGAACACTGACAGGCTGACCCCCCCACCCCTTCAACCTCTGCAGCAATGCTGGCAGCACGCATACGTCTTTTTACCAATGACAACCTCTGGATATGACGCTGAGCATGTGCACTCAACTTCTTTGGTCGACCATGGCAAAGCCTGTTCTGAGTGGAACCTGTCCTGTTAAACTGCTGTATGGTCTTGGCCACCATGTTGCAGCTCAGTTTCAGGGTCTTGGCAATCTTCTTATAGCCTATGCCATCTTTATCTAGAGCAACAGTGACCAGTATGAGAGAGTGAGATTGATAACACCAAATTTAACACACTTGCTCCCCATTCACACCTTAGACCTTGTAACACTAATGAGTCACATGACACTGGGGAGGGAAAATGACTAATTGGGCCCAATTTGAACATTTTCACTTAGGGATGTACTCACTTTTGTTGCCAGCGGTTCAGACATTAATGGCTGTGTTGAGCTATTTTGAGGGGACAGCAAATTTATACTGTTATACAAGCTGTACACTTACTACTTTACATTGTAGCAAGAAATGACACTTTGCTACAATTTAAAGTAGTGAGTGTACAGCTTGTATATTACTGTAAATTTGCTGTCCCCTTAAAATAACTCAACATACAGCCATTAATGTCTAAACCGCTGGCAACAAAATTGAGTACACCCCTAAGTGAAAATGTCTAAATTGGGCCCAAAGTGTTAATATTTTGTGTGGCCACCATTACTTTCCAGCACTGCCTTAACCCTCTTGGGCATGGAGTTTACCAAAGGTTCACAGGTTGCCACTGGAGCCCTCTTCCATTCCTCCAAGACAACATCACGGAGCTGGTGGATGTTAGAGACCTTGCGCTCCTCCACCTCCCATTTGAAGATGTCCCACAGATGTTCAATAGGGTTTAGGTCTGCAGACATGCTTGACCAGTCCTTCACCTTTACCCTCAGCTTCTTTTTTTTTTTATCCAAAAACAAGTTTTTATTGAGAAAAAAACATATAGAAAAACATACCGACATTATATTTGTATTCAATATAACAATTTACCTTCAATGACATCATAAATGGCTGTACCGCAATTTGTATAAATATTCTAGCATTTCCTGAGACATTGAACAATTTATCTACTTGGCTTGTAAACACCTTAATACCCCCTTTTATTATACATTTTTTTTTTTTTGTTTTTTTTTTGTTTTTTTTGTTTTTTTTTTATTGTTTATTATTACTTTTATTAAATAATTAGTTAACATCCCCCAGTGTCTCACATTGGATATGACAAGAAGGCAAATTATACACTGGTATATACATCTGGAAAAAATGATTTCGACAGTATGACATATGATATCTCACATACCCATACCCAACAGTCTGCCCACAACCAAATCCACCGGGGCAAGCCCAGGGACATTTAGCCAGGATCCCCAAATTTTCTCAAATTTCTGCGGGCAACCTCTGTGTTGGTAAATTATTTTTTCCTTCCGCAGGAGTTCCCCTATAGCATTAATCCACTCTTTATGAGCAGGAGGCTCTTCTGATATCCAATGTGTCATTATTAGTTTCCGTGCCATAAACATAACTCTAGTAATTGCCACTCTAGTACTTTCCTCCCATCCCAGCTCATCTAATACATTAAGCAAGCAGTGTTTTGGATCGGTGGGCATCGCAACCTGAAATACCCTGTTAACGGTGTCCACCACCCCCCTCCAATAGAGATGGAGCTTTGGGCACCTCCACAGTAGGTGGATCAGGTCCCCATGTTCCCTTTTACATCTGGTACAGAGTGGAGTGGGCCGAAGGCCCATAGCATGCAATCTATGGGGGGTATAGTAAACTCTAAGAATGATATATAGTTGTGTCAATCTCTGCGTGACGTTTAGAGAGCAAATAGGCACCGCCTGCAACACCTCCTCCCATTGATCTCCATCAAGAGGACCAACATCTTTCTCCCATTTTGTCCGCATACCCAAAGGATGTTTACTTAGAAAGCTCTGTAGTAGCATACTGTAACATTGAGAAATAAATCCCTTAGTGTTGGTAACCCCTGCAATCAAATTAAACAGAGGTGTGGGTGAGGTGATCCACTCTGAGGATTTACTCTGAGCCACCACAGCATGTTTCAATTGCATGTAGTAAAACTGCATGGACTGTGGTAACCCAAAGATCTCCCGCAGAGCCTCAAATGTGTGCATTTTCCCATTTTGAAAGATCTGTCTGATATATAGCACTCCATATTTCCTCCACTGCGCCCCATGTTGTATCTTGGCTATTTCTGGGTATGTAGCATTAAACCATATTGGGCTGTAATCTGTATACCCTGTCACTCCCTGTATATATTTGGTCTTGGACCAGATTTTATGAATTAGATCATAGGTCGGGTATTGCTTATTTGACTTAGCAAAATCCAACCCCTCCAAAGCCATCGGAACAGAGTCTCTTTTTACTGTGTGTAGCATCACCATTTCAGAGGAACTACACGTACTTCTCTCTTTCTCTGTGTTTGTGTGCATTAAACCTATTAATTGCTGCAGCTGCGCAGCTACATAGTAGAGCCAGGGATTGGGAAGGGCAAGCCCACCCTCATCTTTAGGACGCTGGAGATGTTCAAGTTTAATCCTGGGTGCCCGGCCTTTCCATATAAGTAGTCTAAAGAGGGAATTGATAATTCTGAACGTCTTTAAGGTCACTACCATGGGTGCGTTATGAAGTACGTATAAAAGTTGGGGCATTAAAATCATTTTTATCAGATTCACCCTGCCTGCAACCGACAGGCAGAGCGAATTCCATGTTTTAATCCGTTCTCTAAATTTTTGTAGCAGTGGGGAAATATTTAATCTAGCGTAATCTCTGATCCTAGGTGTCACCTGGATCCCCAGGTATCTGAACGAAGTAGTCAGGGGTACCATGTTATTGTCAGGTGGGACCCCCCCTTCATCAATAAGCATTAGAGAGGATTTGGTCCAGTTAATCTGGAGTCCCGAGTACCTACCGAACTCCACTATGGTGGTCATGGCTTCTGTGAGAGACTTGTCTACGTCTCCAAGCAGGATCATGGTATCGTCCGCATATAGCATCAGTTTTTCCTGCTTGTCTCCGTAGCGAAATCCGACAATGTCAGGGTTAGCCCTTACTTTAATCGCGAGGGGTTCTATGGCTAATGCAAAAAGCAGGGGTGACAAAGGACACCCCTGCCTCGTGCCTCTCCCTAACTTAAAGGTGTATGACATGGCTCCCGACGCCCGAATAGCCGCTTGCGGGTTGTGGTACAACAAGCGCACCCATGATATAAATACTTCTCCGAACCCGAAACGCTCGAGGACTCCCCACAAGTACTCCCACTCAACGCTATCAAAGGCCTTCATAGCGTCCAGTGATAGCAAAGCCCTTTGCCCCACATTGTCGGCCGCAGATTGCATATTAAGATAGAGCCTTCTCAGGTTAACCGCTGTAGACTTATTAGGCATGAACCCTGCCTGATCTGGGTGAATAATACTTGTGATGGCGCCGTTTAATCTCAGCGCGAGGACCTTGGCTAGAAGTTTAATATCACTCTGTAATAAAGATATGGGCCTATATGAGCCAGGGTCTGTCGGGTCCTTTCCCGGTTTCAGTATGAGTACTATATTCGCCGTGGTCATAGAGGGGGGCAGCCTCCGTTTCTCCCGAGCCGCATTGAAAACCATTAGCAATTTAGGCAAAAGTATTTCCGCGTATTGTTTATAGATCTCTATAGGTATCCCGTCCGCCCCGGGGGCCTTACAATTTGGGAATGCCGCCAAAGCCGTCTGTAGTTCTTCTATAGTGAGGGGGGCATCTAGAGCCTCCCTTTGGCTATTGGTGAGGTGTGGGAAGTCAATGTCCTGTAGATAGTCCACAAGTTCCTCCGGGGTATATTGCCCCGTTGGAAGGTATAGACCCTCATAGAATTTAGCCAGTTCTACCAGTATAAGGTCAGGGGAGCTCACCAATCTACCCTCAGATGTTTTAATGGCTCCTATTGTCGGTGAACGCTGTTGGGAGTTGGCTATCCTCGCCAGGAGAAGTCCAGTACTTTCACCTTCCTCATAGAATGCCAGCCTGGAGAAGAATAGCTTTTTCTCCGCCGTTGAGGACAGCAGCCGCTCATAAGCAGATTGAGCTGACTGCCATGCCTCTCTGGCGGAGTCGGTCGGGGTACGCACATAGGACTCCTCCAGGGCCCCTACCTGTCTTTCCAGTTCCTCCTTATGCTCTGATGAGTTCTGATTTACCTTGCCTATTTCTGAAATGAGCAACCCTCTCACATAGGCCTTAAAAGCGTCCCACTGTTCCATCGGGGACTGTAAAAATTCCCGGGCGTTCAAAAATTCCCCCATGCTCCGCTCCATCTCTCCATGAGTTAGAAATAGTTTCAGCCAAAAGGCGTTGAATTTCCATGGGGCTCTAGGGAGCCCAGATTTCGGGGATATAATCAGGTTAATCACTAAATGCGAGTGGTCTGAGACACTGCGGGGCTTATACTGCACTTCTGAGACGGACGGGAGCATGGCGAGGTTACCCACAGCCAAATCAATTCTAGACAATGTCCCGTGGGTCTTGGAGAAACAGGAGAACTGCCTTTCATTCGGATTCCTCAGTCTCCATATATCTACCCACCCAACCTCATTAAGCAATCTAAGCAATGGAGAGTCTCTCTGCGTCACAGGGTCCCCCAGACAGGGGTGCCTGTCCACAGAGGGACTCAACCAGCAATTGAAGTCGCCCACTATCAGCAACGGCAAATCCGGTCGGCCCTCTAAATAAGTGAGCAATAGCCGGAGAACAGCCGCTGTGAACGGCGGGGGCACGTATACACAAGCCAATATACAGTTCAGCTTTCCAATTCTGCAATGTAAAAATACATATCGTCCCTCATCATCTACGCATACATCAAATTCCTGAAAATCTACAGAGTTATGGATCACCACACTCACCCCCCTTGAGTACGAGGTGTGAGTGGAATGATAAGCTTTCCCCACCCATGCATACCTGAGACAGCACCTGGTTTCGGCCGTTAAATGGGTCTCCTGCATGCATAAAATCATAGGGTGGTATTTTTTCAAACATGTGGAAATCATCATACGTTTAAGGGGGGAGCTCAAACCTCTTACATTCCAGGAAATTATTGGCAGTTCAACCATTGGGCAAAACTAAGCATGACTTCAGGGGTTGGGACCACTTAAGAGTCTCGTTCAGATTTCCCCCCGATATACCTGAATCAACAGGGGCAAAAGAAAATGCTGGGGTCTTTGTCTTCTCCCGTTGTGTCCAGCCAGGAAATTCAAGCTTGATTGTAACTTCAATGCCCACGGTGATGAAAGTTAGTAAGGTGCGGTACTTCCAGTAAAGATCTCCGTGGTAGCAAATATCTCGGTATGAATAAAAAAACTGTGGTAAAAAAAAAGCAACAAAAACCAAAAGCCAGGCTGTCAACCGGACAAGCCCATGTAAATGGTAATGAAACCAAAGCCAACATGGCCTTCTCGATTCATCTCTCACTTGGAAAGAACGCATTTTCTCTTGCCTACTTCACAAGATAGCTCACTGAACGCGTAGCAATATCAAGGCTCCCAGCAGCATAAGGCAGAAACATTCCCCCAATCAAAGGAATATGGGTAGTGTACACTGCAGGATCGAGAGGGGAATGTCCACATTCTTCAAAGGACGATAGGTGAGCTGCAAACAATCTTACTGTGATTCAGCAGTATAGTTCTCCAGAAGTCGTATACCTCAGGCGGGATCGTCTCCTTCTTCTCTGGCTCGGCGTCTTAAGGCCTGTTCGTTGCGGTCCAACCACATGGCTGCATCTTGTGCTGATTCAAAGAAATGGGCCTGTCTGTCGGCGGTCACTCTAAGCTTGGCCGGGTACAGCATAGCATAGGGAAGCTGCAGAGCTCTTAGGCGCCTTTTCACATCCGAGAATTTAGCTCTGCGTTTTTGGACCTCAGCTGAGAAGTCAGGGTAAAACGACACTCTGACCCCATTCACCTGGACATTAGCTTTCTCCCGTGCATGCCTCAGAACTGCTTCTCTGTCCCGGTGGTGCATAAGCCGGGCAAGGATGGGTCTGGGGGGGGGCTCCCGGTTGTAATGGGCGGCCTGGCGAGCGGTGCGCCCTCTCCACCGTAAAGAATGGGGAAAAGATTTCTCTTCCAAATATTTCGACTAGCCAGTTTTCTACAAATGTTGTAACATCTCTTCCTTCCGTTTTCTCTGGCAGACCTATAATGCGTATGTTATTGCGTCTCAAGCGATTTTCCATATCATCTGCTCTATTGTTAGTGTCTTTAGCAAGTTGATAGGCCGCATGTGCCTCCCGAGCCACTGGCGGGAGTTGGTCTTCTATGTCACTCACTCTGCTTTCCACTGCAGTTGTACGCTCTCTGATCTTTTGCAAATCCTGTCTCAACAGGGATACATCCTCTCTCAGCCCACCAAATTGCTCTTTAAGAGTGTTCACAGACGCTGTGCAAACATGCACAGCTCTGAGTATATCAGCTAGAGTTGGTTGTTCAAACTCTTCTGTATCAGTGTCTATGTGGAGTGAGGAGGGCCTCTCAGCAGCAGCGTCTGTTTCTCCCTGCATGTCAGTGTGCAGTGAACTCAGCTCTCCTGGCCTGCGATCCTCAGCATGAGGCAGTTCAGCAGAACCCCCTGCGCTTTGATCCTGGGGCCCCCCCAGCTTTTGGGCATAGTATAGCATGTCCCTTGAGTACTCCTTACCCTGTAACTTCTGGGTCTTCTTATTAGCTGTCTCTCTGGACTTCTCAGTACCTCGCGGTGTGCGCTGTGCCAGGGCCGCGGCGGCGCCATCTTGGATTTCGGAGGTCATTTCTTCCTCCTTTTTTTTTGCTTTCCCCCGGGTGCACAAAGCCGGTGGTTGATACAGGAGGGTAAGTGGGTCGGTAGCCAGCTGGATAGCCGTTTTTTGGCTCTGGATCGCTGCTGGGAGAGGATCGGTGAGCTGTGCTGGAGAGGAGCTGTGAGACACACTTCTTCTCACATGCCGGTCTTGGCCACGCCCCCACCCTCAGCTTCTTTAGCAAGGCAGTGGTCCTTATCATGTTGGAATACTGCCCTGTGGTCTAGTCTCTGAAGAGAGGGGATCATGCTCTGCTTCAGTATGTCACAGTACATGTTGACATTTATGGTTCCCTAAATGAACTGTAGCTCCCCAGTTCCGGCAGCACTCATGAAGCCCCAGGCCATGACACTCCCACCACCATGCTTGTCTGTAGGCAACACACACTTGTCTTTGTACTCCACACCTGATTGCCACCACACACGCTTGACACCATCTGAACCAAATAAGTTTATCTTGGTCTCATCAGACCACAGGACATGGTTCCAGTAATTCATGTCCTTAATCTGCTTATCTTCAGCAAACTGTTTGCTGCCTTTCTTATGCATCATCTTTAGAAGAGGCTTCCTTCCATGCAGACTAATTTGATGCAGTGTGCGGCGTATGGTCTGAGCACTGACAGGCTGACCCCCCCTACCCCTTTAACCTCAGCAGCAATGCTGGCAGCACTCATACATCTCCACACACCAGTCATTGTGGATAGTCTCACCCATCAAAAGTTTTCCCAAAGACAACTTTTGGATATGACGCTGAGCACATGCACTCAACTTCTTTGGCCGACCATGGTGAGGCCTGTTCTGAGTGGAACCTGTCATGATAAATTGCTGTATGGTTTTGGCCACCGTGCTGCAGCTCAGTTTCAGGGTCCTGGCAATCTTTTTATAGCCTAAGCCATCTTTATGTAGAGTAACAATTCTTTTTTTTTTTTTTTTTTTTTTTTTTTTTTTTTTTTCATTTCATAAAGTTTTTATTTTGTAAGTAAAAAGTACAGAGTACAAATCTTGAATTACAGAAACAAAATCAGCTTACATATCATATACTTGTTAATCAATTACAGACCCATATCAGAGTGGAGTATAGGGAACTTCACCAAACGGGGACAGGTACATTAAGGACCAATATAGAGCCATAATCTATGAACTAGATAGAAGCTTAGTGGGGCCTAATAGAGTTCTGGGACGTGGCAGGTTCCGAGAGACGAGCCACCGAAATGAGAGCCTAACCCAGATCTCGGAGCCAACCGGCACACCACCCCAATGGGATCATGCTGTGGACATGCCAGGTCATCTCCGGTCCAGGGTCAGCCCCCCCCCCGTCCCATCACCTCCGCCCTCTTCTGACTCTGTCTCTGGCCCCTTTAATACTGTAATCAGTCTATGGGGTACTCACTCCACCTGCCAGACTGCTGTAATGCCTTCCCTTATAGTGCCAACCAGTGAAACTGAATTAAAAGAGATGAGCTAACTAAAATGGGCGAAGGCATACCAACCACCAACAAATATCTATGCTTTTCCGTAATCAACCTGTAGAGGAGACAAGAGAGTCTCAAGCAAGAGAATAGGAAGAGGAGTAAAAGTGCTAGAGTGCGGAAAAAAGGAGAAAAAAAAAAAAAAAAAAAAAAAAAAAAAAAAAAGAAGAGGGGGGGGGGGGAACAATTCTTTTTTTAAGATCCTCAGAGTTCTTTGCCATGAGGCGCCATGTTGAACTTCCAGTGACCAGTATGAGAGAGTGAGAGCGATAACACCAAATTTAACACAGCTGCTCCCCATTCACACCTAAGACCTTGTAACACTAACAAATTACATGACACTAGGGAGGGAAAATGGCTAATTGGGCCTAATTTGGACATTTTTGACTTAGGGGTGTACTCACTTTTGTTGCCAGCGGTTTAGACATTATTGGCTGTGTGTTAAGTAATTTTGAGGGGACATCAAATTTACACTGTTATGCAAGCTATACACTCATTACTTTACATTGTAGCAAAGTGTAATGTCTTCAGTGTTGTCACATGAAAATATATAATAAAATATTTACAAAAATATGAGGGGTGTACTCTCTTTTGAGAGATACTGTGTATGTATGGTTACCTGTATATATATATATATATATATATATATATATATATATATATATATATATATATATATATATATATATATTTATATATATATATATATATTTATATATATATATATATATATTTATATATATATATATATATATTACACTGCCTGCACTGGATTTATATTCTACACTGACTTCACTGTATATATATATATATATATATATACTACACTGCCTGCACTTTATATATAATCTTCACTGAATGCAGAGTATATATATATATATATATATATATATATATATATATATATATATATATTAAAGAGGAGTTCCACCCAAAAATGGAACTTCCGCTTTAAGAGAAGGTGACCCCTGACATGGCATGTAATTTTTTTGGGGGGAGCGGATGCCCTCTTTCCAGCTCCCACTTCCTTCTGGCACACCTTCAGCACTGGAAGGAAGATCACCTCTCCCCCTCCCTCTAGGTAATCATCCGAGACACGCCACAGGTCCCAGATGATTGCGTGGCCAGTCACGGTGTGCCACAGCCAGGCGCCCACAATTACCATGCCGGTGCCGCCGAGCGGAGGGGGAGATGAGTGGGGCTTCGACCCCCCGCATCGCTGGACCCTGGAACAAGTAAGTGTCCGATTATTAAAAGTCAGCAGCTGCAGTATTTGTAGCTGCTGACTTTTAAATTTATTTTTTTTAAGCGGAACTTCGCTTTAACCTGCCTCTAGCTAATGTTCTCTCAACCATAACACTATATGCGGCCCCCGTGTAAACAGCCTTATATAGTGTGGGGGTGGACATGATTGGTTAAAGGCACCCTGCCTTTGGCCAATCATGACTCTCACAGCAGAGCATTCTGTGATTGGCCAAAGCATGCCAATCAGCAGCCGTCCATGCACTGCAAACTCGCAGTGGATTATTAGGCGCTCCGCGGCACTTGAATTTGCCACGAACGCCCCATATGTTTGGTTTGTTTGCGAACAAATGAACATCGGGACCATCCCTAGTCTGAATAAATATATACTGGTGAAAAAAATCAGTGCATAAAATGCATATATATAAAGTGAAAAAACTCCACGACAGAAACGGCCGTGTGGATGAAAAAGTTCTGCATTACTGCTCTTTCTCATTATTTAATTATAAATACTTCATCTATGGCTTGTATCCTAACTCAAAAGTTTTTAGGCAAAAGTAAATGCACTGAACTACTGAGAACTCCCTCTGGTAGGGGAGGAAGTCTGAAAAATATGAATATCATGATAAATTACTTTAATAAGGCAAACACTGCAAAATGATCCCAAACGCTCAAAACATTTGAAAATAACTTATTTTTGTAATGCAACACCAATGCAATGACACACAAGGACCAGAACAAGTTCGTTTTTTCAAAGTGAATGTTCACATTTCAAACTGTATTTTCATTTATCTTAGTAAATAAGGCAGAACTATTTTCACTCTGAATTCCCAATCATGTGGAAGGAAAATGAGAAAGCTGGATTTTTTTGCTTCTACCTAAATGGATTATTAAATTCACTAAACTAAGGGAACTCATCGGTGCTGCCTTATCAGTGTCTATCAGTGCAGCCTCATCAGTGCCCATCAGTGCAGCCTCATCAGCACACATCAGTGAAGGAGAAAAATTACCTTTTTGCAAAAATTTATAACAAACTATGAAGTTTTTTTTTTTGTTCAAAATTTTCAGTCTTTTTTGTTTATTTAGCAAAAAATAAAACAGTGGTGATTAGGACTAGGGTTGGCCCGATACCGATACTGAGCATTTGCCCAAGTACGTGTACTCGGGCAAATGCTCCGATGCATAATCTCATACCTGGACCATCAGGGGTGATCAGTGCGGCCCTGGGGAGGAGTTACAACCACCAATCTCCCTGTATACATTCAATAAAGCAGTTGACAGATGCTTCCCCCCCTCCCCGTGGCTATCAGCTGCTTTATTGAAATCTTTACAGGGAGATCAGTGATTGTAATTCCTCCCCAGCACCGCACCGATCACCCCTGACTGTCCCCCATATCCTCCACCAGTCCTCCTTCATGCTCCTCTGGTCCCCCTCCATGCTCCGGTCCCCCTCCATACTCCTCGGTATATATAATTTACTGGCTCCTCCCTTTTCCAAATGCACAGTCAGTGATCACTGACTCTGTTCATTCGTGACTGTCACTGAGCATCGTAAACTCTGTTTATGATGCTTCAGTTTATGAATGGAGAGGAGCTGCTATCTCCTGTCCATTCATCTTCAGTGCAGCCGAGGCTGCAGAGAAAGGGACTGGGGAATCCCTGTCTCAAAAGGGAGATGTCAAGGCTGATGTTAAGACCCCTGATATCCCACGAAAACCAACCCCAGCAGGGCAAAAAAAAAAAAAAGAATTGTAATAAATAAATATTGAAAAGTTTAAATTGTAAAAATAATTTAAAAAAAACAAAAAACATATTGACACCGTCCACTCCAGCCCCCCCCCCCCCCCCAAAAGAAAGCATTGTAAAAGAAAAATTAAAAAATGTAAAAAAAATAAAATAGTAAAAAATAAAAGTGTAAAAAAATTAAAAATAAAAACTACTGACAAAGTCCAAGCGTCATCAGTGCTGCATATTATTAGTGTCACTGTCACATGACATTAAAAAAATGTATCGGTAATCGGTATCAGCGAGTACTTAAGAAAGTATCAGTACTTGTACTCGGTCTTACAAAATTTGTGTGTTGTGGTAATGTGCAGTGATGTACAATCAGTAGTGCAATGCATTGTGGTGCCATTCATTTGAATTAAACCTCAATGGGCCATACAATTATACTACAACCTATTGCACCACAATGCATAGAGTGCTGTGGTGTATAAAAAAAAAACAGGTACATGTCTAGTTTTTTCTGTGTTGTGATATATTTTCAGCTCATTCAAAATGAACAGGCTCTCTTAAGGCAATGCATGTAAACATCTCAACAGCTCTTTATTTGAAAGCAATATCCTATGAATAGGAAATAGACTTACTTCTCAAAGCTAACACACCAGGTTAAGGATCCTTATTTAAAAAAAAAAAAAATTACAATCATTTTTAGCATCCAGAGTGTCAAAAGAGATTTGAAAATTACAGCCACATGGAAAAATAAAAGTCCTCATCTTCGTGTTAAAGCCTTTTGAAATCAATTTATTGTCACTAGACCGCCAATTCAAATTCTGTTATTTTGGTTCCTTGGCAGTTTTGACTAACCTAACAGGGGAACTCCTTTGGGGTATTGGTTTCCGTCGTTTTTTATGTGCACCTGCTAGGTGAGTATTCCAGTAAAGGTGACAGGGTTATTGTAACAATAAGACATGGAATGGCAGTCAAACTGAGAGACTGTGGATTTTGTGGGGGTTGGGCTCAGTTGCTGTTAAATATTGGAGAGGGGCTGCAACTGACTTACTACATATTGGCACTAACTTGCTTTCCCCATATGCAGTGGTAGTGGGAGGATGGAAAAACATGGAGATGATTCAAGAACCTCCAATGTTATTTTGCATAGCCCAAACATGATAATGTCTACAAATGGGATTAAAGTGTTTGTTAACCCAAAAAGAATAAATAAATAAATAAATAGATTTTCTGGTACCTTAAAGCAGATTAAACAGCACAGTGCTTGTGCTGTGTAATCTGCCCCCTTCTAAACTATAAAAAAAAATCTGAAACTGGCACTTCCTGTATCCCGTCTCTAAACAGACCACGAAAATCAGGGCAGCTCCTCCCTGATCACCGCGGTCTAATTGCAGCCCTCCATCATACGCTCTCCTCTCACCTCCCTCCTCCCTGCATGTCAGCTCGTGTCTGTTTCTCCGTCTCCCCCCCCCCCGCTGCTTCTAGTAAAATGTTTTTTGCTCACTGCCAGCCCCTCTATGATATCCTGGCAGAGCACACTGCATTATTCTTTTAGGCCTGTCAGGTTACTCTCGGCGGGTTTCCATGGCTACTGCAGAAGAGGCTGAGTGGCCATGTAATCTTGCCAGCTGATGTCAGAGGGAGATCACGGCCCCTCCTGAAGTATCCATTTATTGAAGCTGTACAGCGGCCTCGAGTCATGTGACCGGCCTGAAGACAGCTCTAAATAGGTATTTACAGCACTCGTTTTTCTATACGACAGGTACAGTGTGCTCTGTCAGGTTCTAATAGAGAGTCTGGCACAGTTTAAGTTATATGGGTTAACAAACCCATTAATTCAGCTGGGCTTTACTGAGATAGGGAGTAAAGTAAAAAAATCCAATAGAAATCTGAAAACTTCTACTGTAAACTATGGACTCTTTCTTCTGGTCTACCTCTCAAGGTAGATTGTTAAGGAAAAATTGTGGAAGTTTCAAAGGGACAATAAACTCTGGTTCAAAAAGAAAAAAAAATCTATTGATTTCAACCTCTTCAAAATCTCCAAATTCCTTTTTTTTTTGCTGCTGTGATCCGACTTTCTATTAGAGGGTGGCAACATGCATTCTCTGTGGTCTCACTGTATGTGGGAATGTAGCCATTCACTCCTGCTTACTCCTGAGATGGACTAGGGATCGTGGACTATGGGATGTGTAGTAACTGTAGAGCAGTGCACATGACTACAACTAACATGCACCGCTTGTTCAAAACAAATAGAATTGAGGGTAAAGAGGTGTGGCAACCCACCGGGTACGTTACAAGGAGGAAAAAACACAGTAAGAAACAATTTAATGAAAAATAGATTACAGGGCCTTAACTAGTGGATGCATTTTGAAAAATAAGATTATCACTTCACATTAAGCTCACCACATGTTAGAATTTAATTGTGCATTTCCCTCTACAACAGTGGTTCTCAACTCCTGTCCTCAGGACCCACTAACAGGCCAGATGTTAAGTATTACCTTGGGGAGATGTAGACTAGAATACTGCAATCACTGAGCACCAAATTATATCACCTATAATGTATTTCAGTTATCTTGCAAACTTGGCCTGTAAGGGCCCCTTTCACACTGGGGCCGCGTCGGCGGTAAAGCGCCGCTATTTTAAGCGGCGCTTTACCGTCGGTATTCGGCCACTAGTGGGGGTGGTTTTACCTCCGCTAGCGGCCGAGAAAGGGTTAAAGACCACCACAAAGTGCCTCTGCAGAGGCGCTTTGCCGGCGCTATAGCCGCGCTGTCCCATTGATTTCGATGGGCAGGAGCGGTGAAGGAGCTTATACTCCACTCCTTCACCGCTCCGAAGATGCTGCTAGCAGGACTTTTTTTCCCATCCTGCTAGCGGGGCTTTCACACTGGAGACACAGCAGCGGCTGTTTCGGGATGGTTTGCAGGCGCTATTATTAGTGCAATAGCACCTGCAAACCGCCCCAGTGTGAAAGGGCCCTTAGTGGGTCTTGAGGACAGGAGTTGAGAACTACTGCTCTACAGCCATGTAGTACAAGGGCCTATCTGATTGTATACAGCTTAATTGGATAGTTTAGCTAGGTCTTCATATTACATAGTTTTGGTAAATCTAAAGTTGACTATGCAAAATTTGTACAGAGAAAAAGAGACTGGAGACTATTTTTAAATTGTTTTCTACAGGCTTGGGACCTGTCCATGAGATTTGCAATGCTTGCAGCTTCTGGAAGTGTCCAATCAATATAAACGTTTAATTAATAGCATTACAACTGTTTTTCCAGTAGACCAGTAGAGTTAATCTTTAATGTTCAATAAAAAAATGGGTCCATGGTGACCTTATGAGCAAGTACTATCTGTGTGAAATGCATTAAAGCTTTATTGTGATGTTGCATTGTTAGTTCCTTTGTGTGGTTAATAAATGTTCAATCATGCGGCAAGTATTGTGGACCAGTTTTTATGTTTCCTGTATTTGAAGTGTCATAACCAGGAAAATTCCAGTAATCGTCTGTTGTCAGTCTTTCCACTCTGTTGCCAGTCCTTCTGACTGGAGCCTATTAGAAATTGAGTTCATTTTTAGCTGTGTTTTATTGATGTATCACAGAACTAAGTTCAGAAATCTATAGCATGGATCTACTACATGAAAAGCATGGAAGTGCAGTAAATTGATATTCAGATGAAAAGGACCCATATGAAAAGAATGGGAACAGGACTTTGTGAAAAATAATTATTCATCCTAATAACTGGGTGAACCGAAAAGTGCACATTTTAACCAGACTATAGGGACATAGATGGGATCTGCAAACTGCATTTTAACTTTATAAAAGATAAACACACATTTAATCTTTACAAATAATAAAGGGCGGTACAATGGTGTAGTGGGTAGCACTCTCACCTAGCAGTAAGAAGGGTCGCTGGTTCGAATCCCAACCACGACATTACCTGTCTGGAGTTTGCATGTTCTCCCTGTGCGTGGGTTTCCTCAGGGCACCCCGGTTTCCTCCCACACTCCAAAGACATGCTGGTAGGTTCATTGGCTTCTGTCCAAAATTTGCCCCATATATAAATGGGGACCTTGGATTGAGGGTAGGGACTGATGTGAGTGTGCGATGTACAGGGTTAGGGGCAATTGTAGACACGCACCCACACTCACTCGGGATGGACTGGTGTCTTTATTCAACCTTACTAACTAATAATAGTTGCAATCAGCACAATTAATATACAGTACATTATAAACAATCAAATACAGTATGTGGTGCACAGCTGAACACTGTAAAGTGATTTTACAACACCAAAGAAATACACTCAAATTCAGTGTGGCACAACACGTAAATAAATAACTCATAAGTAGTCCAAAGCCCCATAAAGTTGTGTGTTATGTCTTATGTGTTAAGTTAGTAATAAAACAAGTATAAAAATGTGTGGATAAATTGTCAAAAACATCCAGTGTCTTCAATCTTCATGCAAAGTGCACATCCATCACCAGGTGAAGGGCCTGCTCACCTCAAAACAATATTCGAAATGCTCATCATCATTTAACCCAGGCAGATCTCTTGTGTCCTCCTTAACTAACACAGGGCACCTGTCCCCTTGGCTTAACAAAGCTCACCATGGACTCATATATCAAACAAGGAAGAAACGAACAAACATAGTGTGCTCCGTTTATTTCTTTATTAAAAAGGCCTACTGAGGAAGCCCAATCACAGGGCGCAACGCATCTAGGAGGGAGGAGCCAAGCAAGTGGCGTCACGTCGGAGTTGCGCAGAAAGAGGTAGTGAGCGGGACGGTGTTATTGCTTTTAAAAGCGTTCTGTACTCTGTTATTTTGTAAGTGTACTTTTTTGTGGGGTTTTAATAAAGAAATATACGGAGTACACTATGTTTGTTCCTTTCTGCCTTGTTTGATATGTGGGCTGAGTCAATGGTGAGCTTCGTTAAGCCGAGGCGACAGATGCCCTGTGTTGATTAACCACTTGACAACTGGGCACTTAAACCCCCTTCCTAACCAGACCAATTTTCAGCTTTTGGTGCTCTCACATTTTGAATGACAATTACTCAGTCATGCAACACTGTATCTATATGAAATTTTTGTCCTTTTTTTCACACAAATGGAGCTTTCTTTTTGTGGTATTTAATCACCGCTGGGTTCTTTATTTTTTGTGTCGTAAAAGAAAAAAGACAGAAAAATCTGTAAAAAAATACATTTTTCTTCATTTCTGTTATAATATTTTGCAAATTAGTAATTTTGCTTCATATATTTTGGGCAAAATTTATACCGCTACATATCTTTGGTAAAAATAACCCAAATCGGTGGATATTATTTGGTCTTTGTGAAAGTTATAGAGTCCAAAAGCTATGGTGCGAATATCTGAAAATTGATCACACCTGATGTACTGACGGCCTATCTAATTTCTTGAGACATTAACATGCCATAAAAGTACAAATACCCCCCTAATGACCCCTTTTTGGAAAGAAGACATTCCAAGGTATTTAGAAAGATGCATGGTGAGTTTTTTGAAGTTGTCATTTTTCCCCACAATTCTTTGCAAAATCAAGGTTTTTTTTTTTACTTTTTTTTTTTTCCACAAAATTGTCATATTAGCAGGTTATTTCTCACACACCGCTTATGCATACCACAAATTACACCCCAAAACACATTCTGCTATTACTCCCGAGTACGGCAATACCACATGTGTGAGACTTTTACACAGCGTGGCCACATACAGAGGCCCAACATGCAGGGGAGCACCTTCAGGCGTTCTGGAGAACCCAGGCCAATTCTGACATTTCTCTCCTACATGTAAAAATAATCATTTATTAGCTAGAAAATTACATAGAACCCCAAAACATTATATATGTTTTTTTAGCAAAGACCCTAGAGAATACAATGGCGGTCATTGCAACTTTTTATCTCAGGTATTTGCGCAGCAATTTTTTTCACGCTTTTTTTGCAAAAAAAACTCTTTTGTGCTTTACAAAAACCAAGTTAGCCAAATGTTTGCATAATGTGAAAGATGAAGTTACACCGAGTAAATAGATACCCAACATGTCACCTTTCAAAATTCCACGCGCTTGTGGAATGGCGCCAAACTTTGCTACTCAAAAATCCCCATAGGCGACGCTTTAAAAATTTTTTACTGGTTACATGTTTTGAGTTACAGAGGAGGTCTAGGGCCAAAATTATTGCTCTCGCTCTACCAATCGCAGCGATACCTCACATGTGTGGTTTGAACACCGTTTTCATATGTGGGCGGGACTTACGTACGCGTTCGCTTCTGCATGCGAGCACACAGGGACAGGGGCGCTTTAAAAAATTTTTTTTTTTTTTGTTCATTTTACTTTATTTATTTTAGTTTGATGCTTTTTTCCAAAAAAAAAAAATTTTGACCACTTTTACGCCTATTACAAGGAATGTAAACATCCTTGTAATAGGAATATGGCATGACAGGTCCTCTTTACAGTGAGTTATGGGGTCAATAAGACCCCACATCTCACCTCTAGGCTGGGAAGCCTGAAATTAAAAAAAAAAAAAAAAAAAGATCCTGGCTTCAATCGTAGCGGTGAGTCGATAGAAGCGCGGGAGGGGGGGACATCCCCTCTCGCCTCCCGTAAGAACGATCAAGCAGTGGAACAGCCGCTATGATCATTCTTATGGTATAGGGAATCGTCGGCTGAAAAAGCTGATATCTGAATGATGCCTGTAGCTGCACCCATCATTCAGATATCCCCGCACAAAGTCAAGGACGTTGTATGACGGCCGGCGGGCGGGAAGTGGTTAAAATGCATTTTTTTTTAACACAAAGTTGTCCATTTATACAATATTTCTACCACAAAGCATGTACATACCAAAAATGAAACCCCAAAATATATTCTCCTACTCCTCCTGAGTACGGCGATACCACATGTGTGAGACTTCCACAGCCTGGCCACATACAGAGGCCGAGTACAGCCGAGCATGGCTCAGCATGGCAGGGTATGGCTGGGTATGGCTGGGTATGGCTGGGTATTGCAGAGTATGGCGGGGTATTGCGGAGTATGGCGGGGTATGGCGGGGTATTGCGGAGTATGGCGGGGTATTGTGGAGTATGGCGGGGTATTGCGGAGTATGGCGGGGTATTGCGGAGTATGGCGGGGTATTGCGGAGTATGGCAGGGTATGGCGGGGTATGGCGGGGTATGGCGGAGTATGTCGGAGTATGGCGGGGTATGTGGGAGTATGGCGGGGTATGTCAGGGTATGGCGGGGTATGTCGGGGTATGTCGGGGTATGGCGGGGTATGTCGGGGTATGGCAGGGTATGTCGGAGTATGGCGGGGTATGTCGGAGTATGGCGGGGTATGTCGGAGTATGGCGGGGTATGTCGGAGTATGGCGGAGTATGGCGGGGTATGGCGGAGTATGGCGGGGTAATGCGGGGTATTGCAGGGTAATATGGGGCTTTGCAGAGTATTGTGGGGGTATTGCAGAGTAATGTGGGGCTTTGCAGAGTAATGTGGGGTATTCCAGGGTAATGTGGGGCTTTGCAGAGTAATGTGGGGCTTTGCAGAGTAATGCACAGCATTGCAGAGTAGTGGGGATGGCTGAGCATGGATGGATGGATGTCTCTGTGCAGCGCTGTGGGCACTACACAACCAGCCCACAGCGCTGCAGCCATCCATCCATCCCCCTCTCCGCTCACAGTGTACCGATCGGTACACAGGAGGGGAGGAGAGGAACCAGCGTCATCAGATGACGCAGGTCTGTTTACATGTGATCGCGCCGTCATTTGACGGCGCGATCACATGGTAAACGGCCGCGATCAGCGGCCATTTACCGGGATCCGTGATGCGCCGGGTCCTCTGGACCCGGCGGTCACGGATGTGTTTGGGTGCGCGCCCCAGGGGGCGCGCGAGAGGGGAATTCTGGGAGGATGTCATAGTACGCCCTCCCAGAGTTATCCAACCGCCCTGCAGCTGTCATTCGGAGAACACGAGAGATCTGCCTGGGGTAAATGATGATGAGCATGTTGAATATTAGACATGTGCACACTGAAATATTTAGTTTTTGGAATTTCGTTTTCGTCCCAAAAATACATTTATTTAGTTACTCCCAAAATTCGTTTTTATTCATTTTATTTTTCGTTAAAAATTGCATTTGTCCGAAAATCCAAATTAATTAAGGTTGAATCTGTCATTGAAGGCTTATGGTGTCTGTCGAATGTTCAAAGAAGATTCGACGGAGCAGCTAAACTGTATGATGCCGTATAGTTTACCTGCTCTGTCTAAACTTCTTAGAACTTTCAACAGACACCATAATCCAAAGTACGTGTGTACTTAGTTCTAGCTATTTTACTGCTCCTCCTCTTTGGTTACAATCAGCCAATAACATTCATCATCATCATTATTTTTATTTTACTTCCCCCACCCAATTCCAGCAGCGATCTTTTCTCCCCTACGTCGAATCTTTTCTCTCTATGTCGAATCTTTTCTCCCTACGTCGAATCTTTTCTCTCTATGTAGAATAATCTTGGACTAATAGAGTTAAAGCGGAGTTCCACCCAAATTTTGAACAATATCTGTATGTATTCTCTTCCTGGCCTAGATGCTGACATGCCGTTTAAAAAAATTTAAATCGCAGTAATTATCTTTTATTTTTCTTTTCTTCTTTGCACTTCCTGGTTCTCCTCCCGTGGGAGTAGGCGTGTTTCTAGCCTCTCCCAGACTCCTGGGAGCTAGTCTCAGGCTTCCTAGGATGCCACTGAGCATGTGCGGGAAGGAGCGGTTAATGCTGGGAGCACAGCATTCACCACATCCAGGAAATAAATGCTTGTGGGCTTCAAACGCCCACAATGAAGATGGAAACTGCCTGCAGTGAATAATATAAGTTATTCTTTCCGACTAAATCTGACACAGGCGGACATATTACACACAATATGTAAGTATGTAATGCTGAGAAGAAAAGTTTGTAAATTAACTCAAAAAAAAAAAAAACGATAGATAGGTGGACCCCCGCTTTAAGGTTAGGCACATTCGACCACAGGTTTGATTGGACACAGATTGTTATTGTCAGCATCATGTCGAATCTCCTATCTATATCGAACTGTTGTAGCAACGAAAACGAAAATAAAGCATTTGTTTATGTCGGATCTTTCGTTTTTCGAATTCTGCACTTTCGTTATCGTTTGTTAAAACGATAACGAAAATACCTGAAATTCGGACGAAAATGCATTCGGACAAAAACGAATGCACATGTCTATTGAATATTGTATTGAGGTGAGCAGACCCTTCACCCGGTGATAAATGTGCATTTTGCATGAAGAGTAAAGACATGAAGTGTTTTTGACTAATTCATCTACACATTTTTACATTTTTTACTTAAAGCGGAGTTCCACACAAAAATGGAACTTCTGCTTTTCGGAACCCTCCCCCCCTCCGGTGTCACATTTGGCACCTTTCAGGGAGGAGGGGGGTGCAGATACTTGTCTAAGACAGGTATTTGCACCCACTTCCGGCATAGACTCCCATGGGAGTCTATGCCTCTTCCTGTCCCCACCGCGCTGTCTCCTGGGAAACACACAGCTCCCAGGAGATAGCAGGGACCACTTACGATGCGCAGCGCGACTCGCGCATGCGCAGTAGGGAACCGGGAAGTGAAGCAGCAACACTTCACTTCCTGATTCCCTCACCTAGGATGGCGGCAGCAGCTGCCAAAAACCGAGCGAGTTCTCGGCGTCACCTGCCGACATCGCTGGACCCTGGGACAGGTAAGTGGCCATTTATTAAAAGTCAGCAGCTGCAGTATTTGTAGCTGCTGGCTTTTAATATTTTTTTTTTTGCGGTTTGGGTGGACTCCCTCTTTATTTTTTTCTCCTAGCTTTATTACTAATTTAACACATAAGACATTTTTAGGTGGCCATTGAATTTGTGCATAAACACACAACTTTATGGGACTTTGGACTACTTATGAGTTATTTATTTAGGTGTTGCGCCATATTGAATTCATTTAAGTGACACATTTAATCTTCACATAATATAATCACAGGTTTATCTGTTATCCTAGAACTGGTTCTAGCCTTTTAGTATTACTAAATTAGGTAGAGGGTGTTTAGATGCAAAGTTATTTAATGGCGACAAGATGGACTGCTTGCATTTGCTCAAGGCTGGGGACATAGCGCCACTAGAATAAATACATCATTTTGTCCTTTCATTATACCTCTTTAATCGAATGCTGCTAATTTTCGAAACAAAGAGTGCTCTTAAGCAGAAAAGATCTCTGTCATGTGTATTTATTGTCATCTGCTATTTGCCTTGACTTGAATTAAACATGCTGAATCGAGTCAAAATGAATGCTGCCGTTATTTTAAATAACTGCAATGGCTTGAACATAGGAATAAATTGCAGCAGAAATACAAATTACAGCATGTCATGAATGTAGAATTAATCATTGTACAGTAAGTTCTGCTTCATTAACACTTGCAGGTGATCCAATATCATATAGATATGACAACACAAGCTAACGTCACTTCAACAATATATTTTACTTTGAAACAATGATTCTGGTTGATCACCTGTGTTGCTATTGCCATTTGTATAGTGACTTTATTGCAATAACATAGAGTTAGGTTTAGTAACAGCATATGTTTACAGAGGCCCTTCCCCCTCCATTGATATGTAAAGACTGAGACAGGATGCTCTTTGCAGGAAGTTGGTGTATGCAGGAAATGGGTAGTGTGGGCTTGGGGAACATTTGTAAGAAACATGTGTTTGGGACAACAGATGTGTTTTTGGAAGGACAAAGAGGAAGACATGGATGCGAGGAGCTCGATAACTTTGGAGACGCTTTTGTGCTCTGAGCAAAGAACTATGAAGGACATCTTGACCCCGAAGTTGAGTAGCTGTTTAGTTTACTTAATGTGTACATATTGTACATGCTTATATTTGTAGGCATATTTTGTAAGCTAGAAGTTGTGTTGTATTGTGCATCCTACAGTTTGTATGTGCAGATTTTTTCCTGTTTAGTGAAGCATTGATACACTTCAGAAGTCTAAGCTTCCTTGGTTTTACCACAAGAACTTAATAGATAGACGGAAAGTATTACATCACCTCTCATGCTTGATTCTTTAGGCAAAATTAATGATATGGTAGCTATGATTTGCTTGCAATTTCACATTCTTTTTAAGACCTTGTTTGTATGCTGGATACTTAACTCTAAATTGATTCCTAAAATGTCTATTGCATTAATGTGCAACCAGAACAGAATTTAGTCAGCAATTTTCTCGATCCATTGATGAGACTGATGAGTACTGATGGGACTTGCTAAACAATGCATTTTTTGATTGCATATGAATTTCTGCAAAAGCTTTCTGCATCATTCTGAATGGACACTTTGCAATATTTGCAACTCAAAGTTCAAACTTCACCTTGGGATCAATGTGATAACCAAAGAAGAAGGGTATATAATATTTTTTTTTTCAGCACAGGTTCTAACATTGGTAGTTTATTCTCCAAGTTGCAGGCTAAAACATTAGAAGAGTGACACTTCTGCTGCACAAGGTCCATAGCCAAAGCATCCTCATGTATCTACTTTCGTTGGACATTTGAAAGGCGATTGACATGCTTTCATAGTCCTATCTGCATTATATATCTAATCTATGGGACTTTGGCTCCAATTTTCCTTTTTATCTACAAAAATCTACAAACTTAAAATAGTACTGGTCAGATCTTTTTCCTATACCTAGAGAGACCAGGCAGGGGTGTCCCCTGACTCCTCTTTTACTTGCTTTAGCCACAAAGCCCCTGGCCCAATTAATGCGTGCAAACCCAGCTCGAAGCAGGAAATACCCTTATGGGAGACTGCATATTGTGTCCCCCCTTACTCTCTTGTCTAATTTGTTTATTGAATTTTAACAAATAGCATACATAAGTACATATGGTGGCAGAAAATGAAAAGATCACATATATGGTAATAATATTTAACTAAAACAATTTTAGCATGGATCTAACTACTCAAAAGATTACGTCATATGTTGTATAAGAAAGGATAAAAACAACTTAGACCAGGTAAATATAAGATGACCTCAGATAAAAAAAAAAAAAAAGATCTTAATTATTATCAAGAGTATAGTTTTTAAATAAAATAAAAAAAGAAATCATTTATTATAGAATCTAAAATCTTATACTACATATTTGAACTATGTACAATTGGTATAATGATAACCAAGGAAATAAAAGTTCCCTCTACCAGAACTATATAAAGAGTAAATTGAAAGGAGAGAGAGAATAGGGGGGAAAAGATAAAAGAAAAAGTAATCTTAGGTAGGAAGAAAGAAATGAGAGGTAGTAGGGGTCCCCGGGGTAGTACATGGTAATAAACACATACCTTGAATGCAGAGAATGGAAGTATAAATCAAGATTACCAAGGTCTTAGTAGGGAAGCATCAAACTTGGAAGGCAAAAAGTGAGTCACCCAGGGATTCCATACATTTTCAAAGTTGGATATTTTATCTTGAGTAGGGATGAGCAAAACACCCCCCGGTTCGTTTCGTAGCAGAACATGCGAACGGACCGAAAGTTTGTGCGAACATTCGAACACCGTTAAAGTCTATGGGACCCGAACATGAAAAAACAAAAGTGCAAATTTTAAAGGCTAATATGCAAGTTATTGTCCTAAAAAGTGTTTGGGGACCCGGGTCCTGCCCCAGGGGACATGTATTACTGCAAAAAAAGTTTCTAAAAACGTTCGTTTTTCAGGAGCAGTGATTTTAATAATGCTTAAAGTGAAAAAATAAAAGTGAAATATTGCTTTAAATATCATACCTGGGGGGGGTGACTATAGTATGTCTGTAAAGCGGCGCGTGTTTCCCATGTTTAGAACAGTCCCTGCACAAAATTACATTTCTAAAGGAATAAAAGTCATTTAAAACTGTTATGTAATGTCGGGTCCAGGCAATATGGATGAAAATTATTGAGAAAAATGTCATGGGTACTCCCCCCAGCCCATTACCAGGCCCTTTGGGTCTTGTATGGATATTAAGGGGTACACCGCACCCAAATTAAAAAAAGAAAAGGTGTGGGGCCCCCAGGCCCTATACACTCTTCACAGCAGTATACAGGTGGTCCAAACAAGACAGGGACTGTAGGTTTGTTCTTAAGTTGAATCTGTTTGTAATTTGAAACACGTGCATTTTGTAAGTGTAGCTCCAGCCAAAAAATCAATTTTTAAGCTTTTTGGATAACATAGGGAAGGGTTATCATCACCCTTGTAACATTTGTTTTGCTGTCTGTGCCCCTTTTCAGAAGATTTCACCTCACTTTCTGTCCCTTTGCAGGATCAGGGAGGCCATGCAGTGAAGGTTTGCTGAGGCATTCGATCCGGAGTCCTCTGGGTCACTAAGGATCACATGATCCTCAACCACCTCCTTCCAGCCACGTACAAGTCCATGGGTTTCTGGGGACTGAAAATGATCCCTTGAAGACTGCTGCTGATGCTGAGTGCCAGGCTCCACCTCCATGCTGACACAATCCTCCTCCTCCTCCTCCTCTTCCTGTGTGATTGGCGGGCCCGCAGGAATACTGTCTGGATAAAGGGGGCCTTGAGAGATAAGGAAGTCCTCCTCTTCCTCCCTCTGTTCTGCCTCAAGTGCCCTGTCCATTTTTCCACGAAGCATGTGCTCCAACAAGAAGATAAGAGGGACAGTATCACTGATGCATGCACTGTCACTGCTCACCATCCTCACCAACTGGCGTGGCAAAAAAAAGCCAAGCTCCCCTGACCCTGTCCTGGTGCCATACTCACACAGGTACTCATTGATGGCCCTCTGCTGTGTGTGCAGCCGCTGCAGCATTACCAATGTTGAGTTCCACCTGGTGGGCATGTCACAAATGAGGCAGTTCTTGGGCAGGTTTCATTCCTTTTGAAGGTCAGCCAGCTGAGCACTGGCATTATATGACCGCAGACTTTCCTGGCCTGCCTCAGGAGATCCTGTAAGCCCGGGTACCTGCACAAGAACCACTGCACCACCAAATAAAGAATGTGAGCCAAACAGGGAACATGGTCAAGTGTCCCTGTCGGAGGGCAGAGTGGAGGTTGGTGCCATTGTCGCAAACCACCATTCCTGGCTGAAGCTGGCGTGGCATCAACCACCTCTGAGTCTGCCCCTGCAGAGCAGACAGAATCTTTGCCCCAGTGTGGCTCCTGTTCTTTAAGCAGACCAACTCAAGCACCGCATGACATCTTTTTGCCTGAGTGCTTGCGTAGCCCCTTGAATGCCTACGGAGCACAGCTGATTCTGAGGATAAATCTGCAGAGGAAGAGGCCATAGAGGAAGAAGAAGAAGAAGAGGAGGGGGTGGAGGAGAGAGGTGTGGGAGAATCACCAATACTAGCATTTTGATGGCGTGGTGGTGGAACAAGCTCCAACAATACTGCACCCTGTCCTGCATCCTTCCCAGCTGCCAGCAGAGTTACCCAGTGCACCATGAAAAGAAAGGTAACATCCCTGTCCATGCCTGCTGGACCATGAGTCAGCGTTAATATGCACCTTACTGCTGACCGCCCTGTCCAGCGAGGCCAAGAAATTGCCTTCCACATGCGGATAGAGAGCCGGAATGGCCTTCTGCGAAAAGAAATGGCATTTGGGAACCCGCACATTCCACAAATTCACGAAAGGGGCAGAGTCTACCAGCTGAAAAGACAGCAGTTGGAGTGCTAGCAATTTAGCCAAGCTAGCATTCAGCCGCTGAGCATGTGGATGGCTGGGACCAAATTTCTTTTGACAGTTTAGGTACTGGGGTAGCGAAATTTGCCTGCTACAATCGGATGTTGGTGTAGCGATAGCAGATTGCCCACAAGTACTTGGCACACCTAATTCTACACCTTCATTCCTCTCAGTGCAGGTTTAGTGGGGTTGAAGATCCCAGCTGATGAGGAGCAAGGAGAGGTCTGCCTTGTTCTTTGTTGTGGGTCTTTTAAGTACTGTTGCCAATGGACTGCATGGGAGGTCAACATATGTCTGGTCAAGCATGTGGTGCCCAAGCGGCTGCTGTTTTGGCCACGCTTGATACGCCTCAGACATATATTGCAAACTGCAACAGTGCGATCTGCTGCACATGTATCAAAAAAGGCCCACACCAATAAACTTTTCAAAATATGTGGGGAGTCAGTAGTGCCCTGCACATGTGGAGCTCTGCGGTGTGATGCAGATGGGTGGCTGCCCTTAAGCTGGCCCCTGGAGGGCATCCTGCCTCATTGGAGATGTACCTCCTCCTCCTCTCTTCTATCAGGCACCCACGTAGAGTCAGTGACCTCATCATCCCCTCCCTCCTCGTCACTGGAGCAAACCTGGCAGTATGCTGCAGCTGGGGGAACATGACTGCCAGTTTCTTTTTCTTCTTGGGCTCCCCCTCTCTCTGGGCTCACGTTACTGCCTTCCACAACCTGGGTACCATCATCGGAGCCTTCAAAACACTGCGCATCCTCCTGCAGCATGTACCCGACTGTCAGGAAGAACCCTCTTGTAGTCATTCCAGCAAACGGAAGATTAAAAGAATGCCTGTAAGCTTAATCCGGTGCTCGTGTGCGCGCAATAGCGCCAATAGCGCTAATGGGTGAACACGCGTGCGCAATAGCGCCAATAGCGCGCATGGGCGAACGCGCGTGCGCAATAGCGCCAATAGCGGCGCACGTGCGCCCCCTGTAACAACACTTGCCGCCAAGATGGGCTATTTAAACGAGACTGTTCCAATGCTGCCTTGCTGTCCGGTCTACAGCGTTTCCTGAGACCCCTGCTCCCTTGTTACCAGTTTCTCTGTATCCAGTACTTACTTGGCTTGTTCCTGACTTACCTGCGTAGATTATCAAGACCTTAATAAAATCACAATTAAGAATCGGTATCCTCTACCCTTGGTACCTGAACTTTTCCAGCGACTCGGAACTGCATCCATCTTTACCAAATTAGACCTTTGTGGAGCCTACAATTTAGTCCGGATCCGAAGCGGAAATGAATGGAAAATGGCCTTCCGTACCCGCTTTGGACATTTTGAGTATCTTGTCATGCCTTTCGGGTTATGCAATGCTCCTGCCACCTTCCAGCATTTTGTTAATGATATTTTCAGAGACTATCTTGACTTGTTTATCATAGTATACCTGGATGACATCTTGATCTTTTCCTCCTCACTGGCTACTCATCGGGGACATGTCAGAAAAGTTCTAACCCACCTTCGCCAGCATGGCTTGTATGCAAAACCTGAGAAGTGTGAGTTTGAACGCCAAAGCATCCAGTTTCTGGGCCTGATCATTTCGATAGATGGTGTCAAGATGGATCCACAGAAGGAAACCACGACAAGCCAGATGGGCACTTTTTTTCACTAGATTTGCCTTTCACATCACTTACAGGCCGGGATCTAAGAATACTAAACCAGACGCGCTTTTCCGGATGTTCGGGAACCTGAAGTTTCTTCTCCTCCTGATACCATCCTTGCTCCTGGGAATTTTCTCATGCTTCAGGGAGATCTTCTTTCCCAAATTAAACAAGCCTCTTCACTGGTTCCCCATCCAACAGATGTCACTTTACAGTGGAAAGATGATCTACTTTGGAACAAGGACAGAATTTTTGTGCCACAACAGACACGGGTTGCTATCCTCAAGTCTTGTCATGACCATGAACTAGCTGGCCACTTCGGGGTACACAAGACTTCTGAACTCCTGCAGCGCATGTCTTGGTGGCCTCAGCTACAAAAGGACTGCAGACAATATATTGAAGCATGTACTACTTGCATCCAGAACAAGGGCAGCAAGACCAGGGCTTGGGAACTGTTGAGGCCTCTACCTGTACCAGAAAGACCATGGAGGATGATCTCCATGGATTTCATTGTGGAATTACCACCTTCAGAAGATTTCACCACCATCTTCATAGTGATTGACAGACTTTCTAAAATGGCTCACTTCCTGCCTATGAAGGGTACCCCATCTGCGAAGATTTTTATTAAAGACATTGTAAGACTCCATGGTGTACCCGCTAATATTGTATCTGATCGGGGGGTACAATTTACATCCAAATTCTGGAAAGCCTTGTGTGGGGCCTTGAAAATTGACCTCTCCTTCTCTTCTGTCTACCATCCTCAGACGAATGGTCAAACTGAACGAACCAACCAGACCCTTGAACAGTATTTGCGATGCTATTCTTGCTTTTCTCAAGATGACTGGGTGCCTCCGCTACCTCTTGCTGAGTTCGCCTACAATAATTCTGTGCATTCTGCAACCAACCAATCCCCGTTTTTTGCGAACTACGGGTTCCATCCCTCGTTTCTGTCCAATAACATGCCAGAGTGTGCAGTACCGGCGGCTTAAGAAACCTTGAACTTCTTCAGCACCAACAACAAGCTACTTCAAGAAACAATGGCAAGGACCCAGGACTATAACAAGGAAACGTTTGACAGAAAGAGAAGAGGGGAGCTTGACCTAAAACCTGGAGATCAAGTCTGGTTGTCCACGCAGAACCTGAAACTGGCATGCCCATCCAAGAAATTGTGCCCTAAGTTTGTGGGTCCCTTCCCAGTGTTGAGAAAAATTAACAGTGTGGTGTATGAGTTGAAGCTACCGGAATCTTTCCGTATACATCCAGTCTTTCACGTGGCTTTACTCAAACCGTCAATCCCGGATTCCTTTCTTAACCGGAACACCGGTCCTCCTGAACTTGTACTTATTAACGGCGAAGAAGAATTCGAGATAGAATCCATCATAGATTGCCGGAGGAGACGTAATCAGGTTCAGTACCTGGTGAAATTCTAGCCTTTAAAAGAACTCATCCGAGTAAAATGGCCCAGTTGGGCATCCGGAGGCTGCCCTTTGGAGGGGGGCAATGTCAGGAAAAGCCCTCTTGTAGTCATTCCAGCAAACGGAAGATTAAAAGAATGCCTGTAAGCTCCATCCGGCGCTCACGCGCGCGCAATAGCGCTAATGGGTGAGCGCGCATGCGCAATAGCGTGCATGGGCGAATGCGCACGCGCAATAGCGGCACACGGGCGTGCGCGCGCCCCCTGTAACAACACTTGGCACCAAGATGGGCTATTTAAAGGAGACTGTTCCAATGCTGCCTTGCTGTCCAGTCTACAGCGTTTCCTGAGATCCCTGCTCCCTTGTTACCAGTTTCTCTGTATCCAGTACTTACTTGGCTTGTTCCTGACTTACCTGTTTGCTGCCTGCCCCGATCTCGGCTTGGACTCTGACTATTCTCTTGGTTTGCCCTCCAGTACCTGATCTGCCTGCCAGTACCTTGACCCGGCTTGTCTTCACCTCCCTGCTGTCTGCAACCTGCTACGGGACTACAGTGCACCTCCCTGCTGTCAGGAACCTGCTACAGGACTACAGTACTCCTCCCTGCTGTCTGCATCCTGCTACGGGACTACAGTGCACCTCCCTGCTGTCAGCAACCTGCTTCAGGACTACAGTACTCCTCCCTGCTGTCTACAACTTGCTGCGGGACTACAGTGAACCTCCCTGCTGTCTGCAACCTGCTACAGGACTACAGTACTCCTCCCTGCTGTCTGCAACCTGCTACAGGACTACAGTGCACCTCCCTGCTGTCTGCAACCTGCTACAGGACTATAGTACTCCTCCCTGCTATCTGCAAACTGCTGTGGGACTAAAGTGCACCTTCCTGCTGTCTGCAACCTGCTTCGGGACTACAGTGCACCTCACTGCTGTCTGCAACCTGCTACAGGACTACAGTACTCCTCCCTGCTGTCTGCAACCTGCTTCGGGACTACAGAGCACCTCCCTGCTGACTACAGGATCCAGCTCTCTACTCCAGTGTTCCAGCCAGGCACTTGTGCCCCTCTGTACTCCCGAGCCCCTGTTCACACCTTCAGGGGTCCCTGAGTCAGAGGTATACGAGAGGCCGTTCTCTGCACTCCGGGCTCCACCTACCAGGTACGTGACACCGACACTGTGGTCGAACAGTTCGAAGGGACTCCTCCATGCATGATGGTGGGGCTAGGGAAGGAGTAACTAATGACATTGAGCCGATGGAACAGGCCGCTTTGGTAGCTGCATTGGCAGGCAAACTACTCTGAGCCTGGGTGACAGAGGATGAGGAGGATGAGGACGGCTTAGTTATCCACTCTACCAACTCTTCTGCATGTTGTGGATCAACACGGCCCTCTGCCAAAAAAAGGACAAGCGTGCCCCGAGGCCACGTGCTGAGGATGCACCATGTCCATGACCAGCACTGTTGGCTGTAGACACAAAACCTGCTTGCCCTCTTTTAGTGGCCTGTGAGCGTCTGCCTCTCCTTGGTGGCCTTTCAGACATGCTGTAAAACTTTATTAGCAAAACACCACCTGAAGTTTACTAGAAAAAGTACACCAGGAATGGCCTGCAGTCAGATATAGGCTTGGCTAGACTAGAATGCAATGGAAATATATGAAGGAGACTGTATATATATTTAATGCACTGCAGATCACTGAATCACCTGCCTGCCTGAAAGTGTATTTGAAAATGTATACCAGGAATGGCCTGCAGTCAGATATAGGCTCTGATTATCCTTGAGATGGTTCTACACGTTCATTTGAGTCCAGCTGTGTTTGATTAAACTGATTGGACTCACACCTGTCTCTTTCAGACCTTACAGCTCACAGTGCATGTCAGAGCAAATGAGAATCATGAGGTCAAAGGAACTGCCTGAAGAGCTCAGAGAGCACAGAGAATTGTGGCAAGGCACAGATCCGGCCAAGGTTACAAAAAAATTTCTGCTGCACTTAAGGTTCCTAAGAGCACAGTGGCCTCCATAATGCTTAAATGGAAGACCTTTGGGATGACCAGAACCCTTCCTAGAGCTGGCCCTCTGGCCAAACTGAGCTATCGGGGGAGAAGAGCCTTGGTGAGAGAGTTAAAGAAGAACCCAAAGATCACTGTGCCTGAGCTCCAGAGGTGCAGTCAGGAGATGGGAGAAAGTTGTAGAAAGTCAACCTTTACTGCAGCCCTCCACCAGTCGGGGCTTTATGGCAGAGTGGCCCGACAGAAGCCTCTCCTCAGTGCAAGACACATGAAAGCCCGCATGGAGGTTGCTAAAAAAACACCTGATGAGACCAAGATAGAACTTTTTGGCCTTAATTCTAAGCGGTATGCGTGGAGAAAACCAGGCACTGCTCATCACCTGTCCAATACAGTCCCAACAGTGAAGCATGGTGGTGGCAGCATCATGCTATGGGGGTGTTTTTCAGCTGCAGGGACAGGACGACTGGTTGCAATCGAGGGAAAGATGAATGTGACCAAGAACAGGGATATCCTGGATGAAAACCTTCTCCAGAGTGCTCAGGACCTCAGACTGGGCCGAAGGTTTACCTTCCAACAAGACAATGACCCTAAGCACACAGCTAAAATAACAAAGGAGTGGCTTCACAACAACTCTGTGACTGTTCTTGAATGGCCCAGCCAGAGCCCTGACTTAAACCCAATTGAGCATCTCAGGAGAGACCTAAAAATAGCTGTCCACCAACGTTTACCATCCAACCTGACAGAACTGGAGAGGATCTGCAAGGAGGAATGGCAGAGGATCCCCAAATCCAGGTGTGAAAAACTTGTTGCATGTTTCCCAAAAAGACTCATGGCTGTATTAGATCAAAAGGGTGCTTCTACTAAATACTGAGCAAAGGGTCTGAATACTTAGGACCATGTGATATTTCAGTTTTTTTTTTTTTAATAAATCTGCAAAAATGTCAACAATTCTGTGTTTTTCTGTCAATATGGGGTGCTGTGTGTACATTAATGAGGAAAAAAAAAAATAAAAAAAAAAAATATATATATATATATATATATATATATATATATATATATATATATATATATTATACATATTAAATACACTGCAGCTAACTTAATCGCCTGCCTGCTCAATCTAAATGAAATGACACTCTCTCTCGGTCAACGCCAGAAACACACTACACAGGGCCGACTTGCAGGTGACCTTATATAGTGTGGGGCGTGGACTTAACCCCCTGAGCCATAATTGGCCAAAGGCACCCTGCCTTTGGACAATTATGGCTCTCTTTGCTGATGGCGCTGTGATTGGCCAAAGCATGCGGGTCATAGTGCATGCTTGGCCAATCATCAGACAGCAATGCACTGCAATGTCGCAGTGCATTATGGGGTGTGACGCGCCACTCAAATTTGGCACGAACGCCCCATAATGTTCGTATTTCGACTAACGCTCAAACAGCCAATGTTCGAGTTGAATTCATGTTCGACCCAAACATAAAACTCATCCCTAATCTTGAGTTTTGTTATGGATCATTGCTTGAGTCACTCTATTTTTAGTTTCAGCAATTATTAAGGACAGGGATTTCCAAGCTTTGGCAATTGTTTGTTTCACGGCTGTAGTGATCTGTAATAGAAGTTTGAATTGGCGGTAGGAGAGAGTGGCTGGTTTTAAGCTTAAAAGTGCTATTGTAGGATCAGGATTGATAGGGATTTCAAACAGTGTTGAAATCATAAGAAATACATCTTTCCAGAAATTTTTTGCTAACAGTCAATCCCGCCAAGTATGGAGATGTGATCCTAGATCACCACAGCCACGAATAACAAGAGAATACAAGGAGAATAACTTGGAGCATATTTTGCAATTCTGACAGGGACCAAATACGACCACGTGAGTACTTTGTAATTTGTCTCTAAGGCAGCTATGTTTTGTGAGGATGACTTAGTTGTGATCCAAATCTTATCCTAATTGGCTGCTTCCAATGAAAAACCCAAGAATCCATCTCTCACTTGGCCACATATGATGGTGGGTCTATGTTGGGTTTAGTAATAAGATAAGTGTAAACAGTTGAAATATGTCCCTATATTATCTAAATGAATTCTTCCTTGAATAAAGGGTATAGAAAATTTTTGAATCTGAAGATATCGAAAGAGCTCTGAATTTAGGAAGTTTGTGACTTTCACATAATTCAGGGAGAGTTTTGAATGAAGTTAAGGATGTTAGTTCACAGAGTTGAGTTACATTTGTGGAGGTCCATGCTTTAAAAGATTTAGGGGAAGACCATGCAGGATGGAAAAGTGGATTTTTAAGAAATTATATGAAATGATAGGTTATATATGTTATTATTTAGAGCTTCCAACATAAAATTTAGATCAGAGCGTGGTCCGGTTCAGAAAATAAACAAGTCGCCAATGAATTTAAACCATATTTGTATATTTTTCTATCTTCTTGCACTGTCTTTTGTCTTATGTTAGTTGCTATTGTCTTATGTTGGTCTTGGGTGATATTTTTGTGGCTACCTGGTTATTTTTAATTTGTTGTTATGTTGCCCTAGAACATCACTTGTTATTTTATGGGGTTTTTTTATGTCACTAATTATGGATGCTCAATGCCTGCCTGGTGTTTGCCATGTGCTATGGCGGCCATCTTGTGAATGTTTATTACATGCTCTATTTGTTCCGCTTTTTCTGCAATTTGCCATTTTTATGTAGGAGCTATTTTTGATAGTTTGGTTTAAGCTAGGATTGTGTGTGTGTGTATATATATATATATATATATATATATATATTTTTTTTATGAACTCTTGTGATTTGCTCCTTGTGTGATCTTCCTTTGACCTCTGCCCTGCATGTGTCTTTTTACCCTTGCACTGTGTTAGGTCATCACTAGGGGGTGTTTTCAGTGGGTTGGTGGGTGGGGCTTTGGGTTTATTAGCCTGTTCACTTCCAGGTGTTAATGATTATGTCCTTCTTAATGAGTGTTTGATAGTTATTTAAAGGGTTTCATTAAGCTTGAGAAGCAAAAGAAGGGGTTCAAATATCAGAAAGCAGCCGTTACTATCCTTTCAGTTAGTTATCCATCTGCCTTAGAGTAACAATTTGTATACTTAAGCTAAAAAAAGACACATGTCCATTGAGTTCAACCTACTCATTCATAATAAAATAATACAGTAGGCTCATGGCAACCACTAAAGGTAATCTTAGCAAACTACAAATCACAATCAGAGAAATGTAAAAGGTAATGCTTAGGTGAGATAATAATCTGGAAAAATGGAGCTGTAAGATATGAAGACCTTTAGGATTCAGGGTGTGGTATGAAAATGCTAAATGCTTTGTGTTTTATTCTAGTGTCACCTTTTTTGTTGTTCTTTAATACGCCAGTCTAAATTGGAAACCAAATAGTGTTTTTTTCTTAACATATCTTGCCACAAATGTTTCATAACTTTGTTTGTCTTTCAAAGGATGGGGTGGGGTGTAAAGCAGATGTCTTTCCTAAACCTCTGTTTTTAATGCAAATTGTTAGACAGGATAGTTTGGTTGCTTGCAGACTGGCTGGGGAGTTGAGCTGGGAAATTTCTTCGGTTTTGTTTTGCATGCGTTCCCTTCTATGTGCTCCTTGCTGTGAAGGCCAGATATAGGTGGGGACAGTGGCCAGTTGATTCTTTCCTAAACGGTTATCTTTTTCACAAAGTTTACAGAATACACATTTAGGTTTATTAACCACTTAAATATTGGGCACTTATACACCTTCCTGCCCAGACCAATTTTCAGCTTTCAGCGCTGTCGCACTTTGAATGACAATTGTGCGGTCATGTTACACTGTACGGAAACTAAATTTTTATCATTTTGTTTCCACAATAATAGCTTTTTTTTGGTGGTATTCAATCACCTATGGGATTTTTATTTTCTGCTAAACAATTAAAAAAAGACCAAAAATGTTGAAAAAAAAAAATTTTTTTTTGTTTTAAGTTACAAAACTTTGTAAATAAGTAAGTTTTATTCTTCACTGATGGGCACTGATGGGGCTGCACTGATGGGCACTGATAGGGTGGCTCTGATGGGCACTGATAGGTAGCATTGATATGCGGCACGGATGGTCACTGATAGGTAGCACGGATGGGCATGGATGGGCACTGATAGGAGGCACTGATGTACTGTAATGTATGTTACTGATGGATGTCGATCGGTGCCAAACAATATTCAATATTCAATATAAGCATCCGTTGTGGGCACTGATTTGCATCCATTGTGGGCACTGATTGGCATCTGTGGTGGTCTAGGGTGGCATACCTGGTGGTGACATCCCTGGTGGTCCTAGTGGCATCCCTGGTGGTCCAGTGTGGGCATCCTCGGGTGTCTGTGCTGATAATCGATCAGCACAGACCCCCGTGTGAGAGGAGCAGATGATCGGCTCTCCTCTACTCGTGTCTGACAGACGCGAGTGAGGAAAAGCTGATCACCAGCTCTTCCTGACAAGTAATATCAGAAGAATAAGATTTTTTTAAAAAGATATAACAACTTTTTTTTTTAACATCATTAAAAAGTCGAGCACCATAAAAGTAATTGACAGGCATACATTTATCACATCATAGGTGACACTTTGAAGGTAGACGGTAACATGATGTTATTATCCGACATGTTTCACCTGTAAGGGCTTCCTCAGGGGTTTGATTGAAATTTCACCAATGTGGTCTCCCAAACGTGCTGAACCAGGGCCACTGAGGTGCCGCAAGGGACACAGGACAAGCTGTGCGGCCACAGAGGGCACACAGAGACCAAGAGATAGAACTGCCAATATAAGATTAAACAAGGGTGCAAACAGAAGGGCAAAAAATGTCACAACCAGTCAGAAAAAACTTAATGGCATGATAGAATGTAATGGTCACCCTCGAACTTCCTGAACTTATTATATTATGATATACTTATAGACCTAATTCAGAATATTATAACTTTTAATAGGATGTAAAACTTAGATCCATTTTAATTGATACCTTTGCAAATTAGGCAACCAAGGCATTTTTGCTCTGTACAAATGTTTGCTTCTTAAAGTTCTATTTAACAACATTTACAAGTACATTGTCAAAAGGTGGTTTATTTGATAAGCTCAGTCAGAGGGTTGGATTTGCTTAAAATAGAATATGATCAGAGTGTTTTTTGGTCTCTTCATCAAAAGATTTTTTTAAAGGTAGTCATCCATGTGTTTATTGACTGAAGATCCTGGGGAGAATAATCCTTCTTCAAAACATTTTTGATAATGACAGTAGCATTTTTTTCTGCTTATTTCTGGAAGAAATCCTTTTTGTGTAGTTCAGTTGACTCATTCAAAGGCCTAAAAAGCTCACATGGAATGACATTTTTTTGTGTAATAATGTATTAATGACATCAGTAGGTTTGGCATAAAGATTAGCAATTAGGTCACTGTCACAGAATATCAAGCAAGGGTCAGTGGCTGGATTTTTTTTTAAAGTAGACTTGATGGTTCTGTGAATGTAACACAAAAAAAGGGAAACCTTATTTTTAGTTGTTATCAGGTGTCTGCATATCTGCTTCAACCCAAAATGTGTAGTTGGAATAAACTTGTATTTAGAATGGACTTTTCAATGAAAAGGGAACTTATTACTATAACCCTGGAATACAGAGGCACCTATGGTACAGTCATGAACTCCTATGAACGTCTGAATAAAATGATCTGATAAAAAAGGTAACATATTAAAACTATTGCAAAACATTCTTTGCTTTTCTGTGGCAAACAGATTTGTTCTCATCCGATATATCAGATGAGCAAAAACAAAATCCATTACTGAATGTTTATGGTAAGAATATTTCAAGTGAATTATATTGCAAATTAAATATAGTTTTAATTACCGTCTTTTAACGAGGAATCATGCTGCAAAGGCAAAATTTAAATATATTGATAGATTGCTAACCAAGCATGTCAACCTCTGCACCTGAACAGCCGTTTAGGAAAACATGAAGTTTAGATTAGGCAACCCAACTTCTGGAAATGAATATTTTGTTTAATGGGAATATTATGAAATCATTTGCTTCAGAAAAAAATAAAGTATGTTGTTATTGTGTGGGCTTTGTAACTGGATTAAAAGCTATGATACATATTTCAGAATGGACATCAATAACGCAAGTGCAGTTGTCTCAGCACAACTAATCCCCCCCGCCTGTGTTAATATAATTAATAAACTCACCTCTTATTGTTGAAACCATGGGACAAAATGCATATAAGTGTAAGACATACAGTACCTATCACCTGGTGGTGTATATGATTGTGTATGATTCACTAGATTGATCTGCTTATAATGCAATTATAACAAAGGTTTTACCGCCCAAGCTTGGAATAAGTATGAGATATTTTAGATAATGAACAGACCTTTTTTGCCCTTAGGACTCAGCTGTAAAGAAATTAAGCAGCTAGCACTATACTTTGGTGGAGTATATCAGCAAATTGTTATGAAAAATGTGCAGCGCTAAATTAAAACTTAAAGTGCATACAAAAATACAGTGATGTTTAACAATACATCTCCAGTGTGAAATATATGCTCATCAACATTCCACATATGATATGACATTCTCAAATAAAAGTGCATAAATATAACGATACTGTGAAAAATCATTCCAAGTGAAAACAATGACCAAATTCCACACAAAAAATTATAAAGATTGGGCTCAGAAAAAACAGTCCTTTAGGTAAAGAAGAGATAATATTTCCAGTTATCCAATGTTCCACAGTCCTTCTATAGATTAAAGCATCATCCAGAAGAAAAAGAGTGTGAATATAGCTTGGAAAGCCCTCTAAGGAGCATCACTCCACCACGTGCTGTAAAGTGGAAGGCTTACCAGATGGTCCTGACCCTGATTAAGGTGATCAAAACAGAGTCAGTGCACGTGTGGGAACCTCAATATGCTCCACATCAGCAAGGCAGGTAATCCCAGCTTCAAATATGTCCTCAGTCAAAGCTGTAACCTGTGTTCATCAGGTAACATGCAGTACACCACATAGATCTGCACTCTCTCTGAGGTATGGTTCTGTCTCCAGATTTCTCTTTCCCAGCAGCTGTCACTCACTGAGTTATGTTGTCTGTTATGTTACCTCAATCTCTATAATGTATTGAATACTATTTTTTTCAATTTAAAAAATAATTTTAAAGTTTAACTTTTTGTAAAATAAAAATTAGTCTTTTATACAAAGTTTTATTGTTGGTAGCACCTTAAAAGTCACTTATTTAACTCTAATTGAACTTTAAAGGATTGCAGTGAGGGGCAGACAATATCACAGACTCAAGCAGCTTGGCAAGAATGGCACCCTATGTGCTTTATTGTTTTTATGCAGTCTATTTGAAAACCTTGCAGAATTTGTTTTTAATGCTGCCTGTAGCAAAGCATGGCAGATGTGTCATGGTGTGCTGTAGCATAGGTGCATTGCCACCTACTGTAGTTGCACACTGTGCTGCCATTCTAAATGGTAAAACCTTAATTTTACTGTGCATTGCCACAATGCATAGAACTGAAGCCAGCTGTTGAAAACTGGCAAATATCAGGAATTTAAGACTACAAATTCAGAAAGCAATGAAAATGCCATCAAAAATAACTGTTAACTCTGGAGGCCGCAACATCAAATATAGCAAAGACAATGATTTGTAAAAAATGTTACCAAAATGGAAGCTTAAGTCACTACTGTAAGGTTAATGAACTATAGCAATGTAAAGAGAGTTTGGACAGATCAAATTTGACATTTTCACATCTCTCTTTGCCTTTTTTCATGCTCAAGCACCTTAACTTTCATTTTGCTTCAGGTACTGTGAGATATTACTATCAAATGCCAAAGGAAATAGGCAGGAATCTCATCAAAACTTAACCTTCTCTGCACACTTTGTGCAGAGCAGCAAAACAAAATTCTCCAACAGCAAAGTCAGTTTAAGGGCTTTGCATTTATTCAGTGAAAAGAGTGCCAAAAAGTCTTCCCTCAAAGGGTTCATTAGATAAAAGACAGAATCTCCAAGATACTGTCTGACACTTTAAAAATGTTCTCCATACCTTTGGACAATTTTTAAATAAGCCACATAAGTCCACATACAGTATTGAGCAGCATTGGCCAACTCTCTCTTTCTAAGTAAAACGTGAAGGGGATTGGCTTCATATGCAGACACACCAGAGACTAGATGCAACATGCAGTGTTCCAGACCACTCCTTGCACAATCCAAGACTGCTGTCACAGTACTTGGACTTCAAAAGCCAGAGATTATTTTTGTCAGATTGCTACCAAAGATACACTAAAGATTAGGCTTCAATAAATAACTAAATACAATTATGGGATGGAAAATATTTCTTCAGCGATTGTAAGACTCAAGAAGAGCAGAATCAGCTGTGTCTAAGTTTAACTGAACAGAAATAGATGTATCGGTACCCCCGTAGGGGCTGCTGAGTGTTGTAGCCAGTCTGTCTCCCCACCCAGCCAGGCACACAATTCTCATTCACTCCCAGGTGGAAAACCAGTCCTTGAACTTTGTTTGTATTTTTATTGAGGGGAATAAACTTGGATGGGGATGGGATATTCAGGAGATGCCCAAACTGATTGCATAAAAATATATGTGGGACCGACTATATACACCACCGGTATATACAACTCCAATCCCCAACTCCAGCACATCACCCGCTTGCAGACTATCCCTCCTCAACACCTCCAGCACATCACTTACTTGCACTTCCCGGACCAGCTAGCACTGATTTGTAGGCCTGACTCTGGCTCAGTCAGGCCTAAGGTGAATGCCCTTTGCAGGCAGGGACCACTGGCCCCTTTAGTGTAGAAAAAATATGGTAGTACTTAGTGCTAGCTGTCCACGTGGTTACTGCTCCCAGTACCACCTCTTCAGGCCCTGCCAGCCCCCCTGGCTGCAGCTGCCTCTCTCCACTGCCCGTTCCACCACAGTCCACTCCACTGGCTCTGCAGACATCCCAGACTGCTATCTCCCAGTCCTCTCCTGACTGTGTGTTACTCAATAGCCCTCTTGCCTGCGACCTGTTGTTTCTCCTCAGAGACTTTCCCGGCAGTCCTCTCTCCCGCTGTTCTCTCGTGCTCCTCCTGTGCCTCCTGTCCAGGACACCTCAATGTTTTCTTGGAGGGTCCCGGCTGGACCCAAGCCAAGGCCCAAGGTCAACCCCCCCAGACTGGAGAGCTCCCTCAAAGGCCATGACAGCCTAGCCCTCCATCTCCAGCCTCCACCCAAACAACTCCTCCCTAGCTTGGCTGACCCTGGGCATTTAAGTAGGCCTACCCCCTGCCCATCCAAGTTGGGGAATGGTCATGGCTCCTCTGAATACCCGAGGCAGCTCCACCTTCCCTCGTCTCCTTCCTTTCAAGAAAACACTAGAACATTCTGGAAAAAAGTGGGAGACCTTGGTGATGCTGCCTGTGAGTCACCCAGCTCTACTCTGAGTCAGTCCAAACCCAGATCAAAACACACCTAGGCTTGGCGGCCAGATAAGCCTGGAAATGTGCCTACTCTCACAAAAACACATGCACTATCCTTTTAGCACACTAGAGGATGCTACACAAAGATCAGAATACCTAAGCATTTTCTACAGATTTAAAAATCCATGATTCTATAAAGAATAGCATTGATGTAAATTATGGAGGACAACAATACCTGTATGAAGATAGTAGAGATGGCATGCATCGGTCCACTCACATGGGATTTTAAATCTGTAGAAAATGCTTTAGTATTCTGATCTCTGTGTAGCATCCTCTAGTGTGCTAAAAGGATAGTGCATGTGTTTTTGTGAGAGTAGGTACATTTCCAGGCTTATCTGGCCGCCAAGCCTAGGTGTGTTTTGATCTGGGTTTAGACTGAGATAATGATAATAAAACTAGTACATTTTCTTCTGTTTTTTTAATAATTTCAGCTCAAAGGTCATTTCAGTTTACAGCTATGGGCCTACTAATTGAGCATTAACATTGGTTTATACTTAAAGTGGAAGTGGAAAAAAATGTGTTTTTTTATTTTCTATATAATTTAATGGTAAAATAATTAAAATAAAAAAAAAAACAAAGAAATTAGGTGTTACAAGAGATATGTGTGAAAGTGCTAATATTACTCTGCAATTTGCCCCATTTATCTTTACACCAACACATGTCTGTATTATGATGTGGTTGATTTACTGAAAGAGTAGAGCATGTTTTCACTTTTCAAAGTGAATTTTCATTTATCTTAGGGAATGAGATCAAAGTGAAGCTTTACTTTGATTGCATAATTGAACAGAACAACTTCACCTCATGTACAAAGCTAATGGAATTTTCTCTTTGCAAAGTGAATTTTCTTCTTGCAAAGTTAATGTTCACTTAGCTTGGTGAATGAGGTGAAGTTATGGTGAATTCAATCATCATATATGTTTGAAAATCCTTTTTTTTAAAGTTTCTTTGCACATGATTGGGTGTTCTGTGTTTCACCTAATTTACATTTGAAATGTTACTTTAACCTTCTCCATTATACTTAGCAATCTCCATTATCCACTATCCTAGTTAGAGTTCCCATCCTATTGTTCACCTTTCCACTGATGCTGAATAGGTTTGGTGATTTCTTATGACCACAATCACACATTTGAGTCTAATGCCCCGTTCACACGGTCGGATTTTCCGAAGGAAAATGTGCGATCAGAGCATGTTGTCGGAAATTCCGACCGTGTGTGGGCTCCATCGGACTTTTTCCATCGGATTTTCCGACACACAAAGTTTGAGAGCAGGCTATAAAATTTTCCGACAACAAAATCCAATCGTGTCAATTCCGACCGTGTGTGGACAGTTCCGACGCACAAAGTGCCACGCATGCTCAGAAGAAATTCAGAGACGGAACAGCTCGGTCTGGTAAAATTAGCGTTCGGAATGGATACGACACTTTCGTCACGCTGCAATGTTTTAAATAGTTTAATACAGCGCACTCTCTTCTTCTTTATAATGCTAGAAGAATGAAGTAGTTTTGCTGCTCATATTCACACAGACTTCTCACAAACTTATTTCTTTATTATTTATCGGGATTCCCTCAATATATTTTGATTTGTCACATCTGACCAAATCTTTTTTTGGTTATTGTTAAATATTTTTTTTTTTTCAAGGCTGTTTTTTTGTGGGTTTGTATTTTTTTCAAGGCTGTTTTTTTATTTGTGTTTTTTTGTGTTTTACTAATATTTTTGTGTGTGTTTTGTGAGTCAAGTTACCACAACACCATTGATATCTTGTATTATTTAATCTCAAGGATATTGTTTGGTGTTGGTGTCCCTTGTTAATTTCACATTGTATTTTTGAAATGTACCTGCCTACTCACCAACAAACTGTCCTTTTTGAAGGAAAACACACATAGGCAAGTATAATTGAACCAAAAATTCCTTTATTAAGGGCTCAGAACCAAACAAAGAGGGAGGCAAGGCTGGAGAAATTGGTGAAGCCTTTGACCCCCAGGGCACACATCAATTCTTTTACAGCAAAATTGGTGGCCTGAGGAGTCCATATGTAAGGGACTGCAGTCTGGTCCAGAAGTCCCAGAGATCATGAAAGCAGCAGATGACATCTACGTCCCCAGGCTGTGGTCCTACAAGAGGCTGCATATTTTGCCAGACCTTACTGAACCCAGGGTCATCACTCTCTGGTCTTCCTTCTACGCTTCCTTCCCGGCTGTGGCTCTGGTGTTGGAGATGTGGCAGGAGGAGGAGTAGGACCTGGAGGAGGAGGAGGAGTAGGACCTGGAGGAGGAGGAGGAGGAGGAGCAGGACCATGTGTGAGGTAGCACATGTTATTTGGCCCCTCAACCCCTTATTGAGAGCTTCCAAAATTAGGAACTCACACAGGAGTCATTGGCCCTCCTCCATCTGCATCATTTTGCAGGCAGTTATGCCAGCAAAGTCCTCCTCCACAGTGTGGGGGGTTCTCAGGGCCTCTGTAGCCTTCCAAAAGAGGCCTATGGCAGCCTCCTCCAGGTTACTCCTCTTCCTGGCACTTTGTCTTTGAAGGTGTAGGGGAGGGACCTGGGTATCAGGCAGCCTGCTTGGCCCAGCCACCTCCTGGCTGAGACTTCCCTGTGTATGAAAAAGGGACATGGTTTTAGTTTTGGCTTCATCAATCACAATCATAAATTAGTACTCCAAACTAACATCTAGTTAACATCATTGATTGGACAACCAGAAATATTTAGAAGAATGCTATACCTGGCTCAAGCTGGGCTCCTCCACATGTTGCTGCCTGGAAGGCCCAGGTTGGGCGTCAGAAGCCTCAGCTGAGGGGGAAGGGAGCGTGGAAGGAAGAGTGGAGAGTGCTGGCCTGGGTTCAGTCTGACCTGCCAGAAAATGCAGCCTGTCATAGTACCACAGCCTGGGGACATAAATGTCATCTGCAGCTCCTGATCTCTGGGAATCCTGGACCTTCTTGTGCTCCCTTAGATAAGTGCTCCTCAGGTCACCAATTAGGATCTTCAAATAGGTGATGTCTGCTGTGGGAATCCCCTGCTTCACAAATTTCAACAAATTATCCAGCGCTGCCTTCCACTTTGCTTGGTTCTTATATTTAGAGTGGTTTATCTCCCATAGACAGGGCAGCTCCCTGAACATATCTATGAAGATTGGCATAAAGTCCTCATCTTTCAAGATATCCATTTTTACTGCAAAACACAACACAAGACAAACCCTAATGTCAGCCTAAAGTCTTCTAAACTTGTGCAAATACAGGCCTCAATCTAGAAGCAGTATAGGCCCAATGTTAAATCTTACCTTCGCTATCACGATCGGCGCCTCCGTTACTCCTTCCTCCGCTCACAGATCGTACGTACTACGCACGCGTGTTACGCTTTATAGACACTGCGCATGCGTGAAACTCTGCCCGCCCCTGACGTTCTTTCTAGTCTATTCCCCTCCCCTTCTCGTTCGTCGCAGTGGGGAAGAGCACATGGCGGAGTCAGAGTAGGTGTCTGATAATTACACCAATGAGGAGGAGGAGGAGGAAAGCCTAGAGGCAGAAAAGTCCCGATCCAGAAGGAGACGATATAAGGCATCAAATATGTCCTTTGGGGAGATGTTGGAGATGGTCGACATAATGAAAAGGGCCGACTATGACGGGAAGTATGGACCTTACCCCAACCCCAATGTCCGAAAGGCCAAGATCATGGCGAAAGTGGTCAAGAGTCTGCACCGGAATTTCGGGGTACGACGATCGAAAGATCAGCTCAGGAAGCGGTGGTTGGACCTGAAATTAAGAGAGCATGAGCAGTACAGAAAGATCCGGAGAGTGCTACAAAAAAGTAAGTAGTTGTGCTGTGTTCCTATTCTTTTTATGTTTATTACGTTCGTGCTGTTCCATGTGCTTTTCTTAACTGTTGTGCAGTTTAAAATGGCAACTTTCATGTTCATGGGCACATTATTCGTTTGTATCAAACATTTTTCGTGCGGCCTAGAAAACACCATTGTTTTGGCCATATGCATTTGCCCACATTTTTTATGGCCTACTTGTCTGAAACTAATATGGTCGTGTAGATGTGTTTGTTTTCACATCTGGACACTGTAGCACTAGTGTGGGACACAAGAACACCCTTTTTATTAGGGGGCCCACACAGGTGCTCCAGTGTATACTATAAGGTGTCTCCATCTGTGAAGCTTGTACAAAACAGATAAAGTATTGAAGCTTGACAAAGGACACTAAATATTCTACATCTTGGAACTCTGCCAAAATAGACAATTGTACCCCACTACCAAGCAATGTTTCATATTTATAGTTCTGACATCAAATATCTGTGTGCTAAGTATATCAATTTTTTGTTACATAGGGGAGAAAAGACTCGGAGGACACCCCTCATCCGAGGAGACCAGAGACCCCCCACCTCTGGAAGAAGGGGAAATCCACCCAAGCAACGCAGAGCAGGAGGAGGAAGACGTGGTGGAAATTGGCACCACAACAGGTGAGTGTCTGCGACCACAGGCTCAGGTAAGAGATGGATGCCGGCAGATTTATAATACATGGTGTTTTTTGGTTTCTATCTTTTTAGGTGAATAAAAGTATTAGGTACTCAAGCGCTAAAGTGAATATATAAAACTGTAAGATAGTGTACAAAGTAGTGTAAAAAATTAATAAATAAACTAATATATAAAAAAACTGATATATAAAAAAGAGTTTAAATATCCAGATACTGCAGCTGCAATCATTCAGTGACACCCCACTTATAAATAGTTAAATAGATAAAGTGATGCGCTCGTAATATCTATAGGATATCCTACTATTCAATGTGCTGACAGGTCACATTCTACTTGTGGATACTTTGTTACAAACTATACAAAAACTTGAACAGTGATTAGCATAATATAAATAAATATAAATACAATGCGTTAAAGCGGGGTTCCACCCAAATTTTGAACAATATCTGTATGTATTCTCTTTCTTGCTTAGATGCTGACATGCCGTTTAAAAAAATTTAAATCGCCGTAATTACCTTTTATTTTTCTATTCTTCTTTGCACTTCCTGGTTCTCCTCCCGTGGGAGTAGGCATGTTTCTAGCCTCTCCCAGACTCCTGGGAGCTAGTCTAAGGCTTCCCAGGATGCCACTGAGCATGTGCGGGAACGAGCAGTGAATGCTGAGAGCACAGCATTCACCACATCCAGGAAATAAATGCTTGTGGGCTTCAAATGCCCACAATGAAGATGGAAACCGCCTGCAGTGAAAAATATAAGTTATTCTTTCCGACGAAATCTGACACAGGCGGACATATTACACACAATATGTGAGTATGTAATGCTGAGAAGAAAAGTTTGTGAATGAACTCAAAAAAAAAAAAAAACGATAGATAGGTGGACCCCCGCTTTAAAAAGTCTGCTGTAAAAGTCTAATTGGAGACCTCCCGGAATACAAATCCAAAAGTTAGTTCACCATTTGTTCTTGTGAAATAATAAACAAACAAAATATGTGGAAAAAGGTGGTGAAAAAATAGAGTGAAAAATATATTAAAACAGATATATTAAATAAATATGTAGTTGGTAACAATTATAAAAGGATTACAATTGTGTGGATTCCCATACACCTTACTTGAAAAGGTAATTCCTTTGCAGGTTAGAAGATACCTCTTATCTGTGTTTAAACAAGGCTTACTGAGTCTGGGTTAATCAGCAGAGGATAGTTATCTAATCTCCACTTCTCCTGTTCATATGCTTTCCCCCACATGAAATACAAAAGTGGGACAAGACCATTGCGCACATAACTTCTACTAAATAAAGTTAACAAAGAGCCCAATAGATCCACTCGCATGATGTAAAAGATCTAGATCACATTTCACTGATGTATGGTCAGTAGAAATCATTGCCTTCATGTTGCTCCGTGCTGCTGCTATTCAGGATCACTGCAGGCTGCACACTGACAAGAGCTCTTGTCATATTTATTTATATTATGCTAATCACTGTTCAAGTTTTTGTATAGTTTGTAACAAAGTATCCACAAGTAGAATGTGACCTGTCAGCACATTGAATAGTAGGATATCCTATAGATATTACGAGCGCATCACTTTATCTATTTATCTTTTTAGGTGATCATGATGTTGTGGATCCAGATCCTTTTATCTAGGAAAGTGCACAGATCCTGATTGGGGAGATCATGGGGTGTAATATGGACTTGGAAAACATCAAGAAAAACATCAATGATGTTCTTCAAAAAATGAAGAACTTTACTGATGTTTTAGGGAGAGTTTAAAACTCCTTCAAATCCCTTTGTTTTTTGTGTTCTACAAATTTTTGACAAATTGGAGAAAAGCCAAATTTTGAAGAGGCACACAGTGTGTCAACATGTGCTATCTGCCATCACGGGAGATCAATGGACACGTTTTGGGGGTGCAACCCCTTCCTCACTAATAAAGTAGCTGTGAGGAAGGGGTTGCACCCCCAAAACACGTCCCTCGATCCCAGGCAGGTAGCACATGTTGACATCCGTAAATTTGTGTGCATCTTCAAAATTTGCCTTTTCCTGGGGTGATTTCACCCCATCTGAACGCAATATCAAACACAGTTTGTAAATACTCATGTCTGATATTGCCTTCAAGTTCTACCAAATGTGAACTTTGTAAGTTCAAGATTTGTGTCTTTCTTGTTGGTTTTAAACATGCCTGTTTTATCTCAAATGGACATTTATACTTTTTCTAATGTGACCCCAAAAATTGTTATACAACAAACATGTTGGTTTGTTTTAAAAACCTTTTCTAAATGCACATGTGATTGTGCTGGTATTAAAAAGATTGTTAATCAAGAATGTGTGGATTATTGTCTCAACGCTACAACACTTTTGTGGTGCTCTAATTGCTGTTTTCTGTGACAATGGGGGTTATTTCCTAAGGGCAAATCCACTTTGCACTACAAGTGCAGTTTCAGTGCAGTTTCAAGTGCACTTGTAGTGCAAAGTGTCTTTGCCTTTAATAAATAACACCCAACAGTGCTTTGTAAGGTTACACAATTACGCCATTTTCAGGACTCACCACATTTCTGTCAGGGTCAGCTAAAACAAACACAAGCAGTAAATGTCACCAAAGATTTGAGTATTTTTTTTTCATTTGAAAAAGGTTTTAGACATTGTCTGGCATATTGATAGCCCCCCTACCCGCAAAGAATTCAAGGTATCTTAGCCGGACATCACGGGCACTCAGGGGGGGCAAGCCAGGACGGCCACTTTCAAGCGCCGTCAGGGTTGGTTCATTTGGAATTGTAGCCTCAGGCCCAACTGAGCCAGCATAGTTGGCATAATGTTGCCATAAAAAGTTGTGTAGAACACAGCACGCCAGGATTATATGATTCAATTTATACTCCGCCATATGTATGGGTGTAAGAAATAGGCGGAACCGGCTGGCCATGATTCCAAACGTGTTCTCCACCACTCTTCTGGCTCTGGCCACCCGGTAATTAAAAACCCTCTGGTCCGGGGTGAGGGTCCTTATCGGGAATGGCTGCATTAGATGGTCCCCTAGGGCAAATGCTTCATCCGCAACGAAGACGAATGGAAGTCCTTCCACATTGTCTTCTGGAGGTGGCAAGTCCAAGCTGCCATTCTGGAGACGCCTGTAGAACTCCGTCTGGGCGATGACTCCACCATCGGACATCCGGCCATTCTTCCCCACGTCCACATACAGGAACTCATAAGTAGCCGACACCACCGCCAACATCACAATACTATTGAACCCCTTATAATTATAATAGTACGATCCCGAGTTGGGTGGTGGGACGATGTGGATGTGTTCCCCATCAATTGCCCCTCCGCAGTTAGGAAAGTCCCACCGCTGGGCAAAGTGGGAGGCCACAGTCTGCCATTCCTGTGGCGTGGAAGGAAACTGTGGAGTCAAAACAAAAAAACAACATTAGTCATTTTGCACATAAACAGGGAAAGCAGATTAGACACAAACATTCTTGGCCAACATCAAGATAACATTTATTTGAGGGAGTTTTTAAAGACCAAAGTATAAGGTACACCTATCATATTCACCGCCCTCTCATGGGCCATTTCTAACATTATAGGGGGGGAGCTCTTGGACAGGTAACCCTCTCCACTTAATTGAGAGATGAATGCCTAAATAATGGGTATTACTTTGGCCAGCCCCTCCTTAGTTACACTATTGGCAGCCCACTGGACAGGTAAGAAGTGTCATAATATAAGGATATAGGTACACACTGTACACATTTGAGCACATTTGGAAATTCTGCTATTACCTATCAAGATAATAATAGGATACAAAAACTTTAAACAGTACCATTTGAAAGTATACAGGCCCTTGCACTACATGCTTTGGGGAATTCATCCATACATCTGACCACAAAAGAGATGGGTATAGTGTGTATGGATAAAGTAAGTGGTGATTGCGCTGTGATAAGAGGGGAAGGAAGGAGGAGGGAGGGGAAGGGGCTAGCTCAAATGTAAAGAGAGGTGAATGAAAAATGAGAAAATTATACGTCACGTGACTGGATGAAGTCACGTGACGTGACGATACGCGTGAGGTTTAGAGCACGGGAACTGTCACAGACTGATGATAGGATACGAGCTCGGCCCTCGTGGATGTTTTTTACTATAGCCTTCTGCTAAATGTAAGTGTACCATGTTGTTTTTAACCTAATAAACTGATTTATATACGGGATCACGCTATGTGCACTCTCTTCCAATACTCTACATATATGCATCCCATTGTGACGAGCATTGAGGAAATGGGGACGGTTTGAAGACACCCTTTTTGAGGTATACGAACTCGGCGTTCGTTGGATTGACGCCCACACTCATTTTACAAAAGTGAGTGCATCCCCCTTCTGTGTCCTGTCCCTTTTTTCCACTTTGGCCGCCACGGAGTTATACTATATACTGTCTGCTTATGTTTTTTATATACCATCCTGCACACCCACCACCCGAATCGCCTGAACTACTGGATGGGACCCTTGCTTGCTGGTGATTTGTTACTGGATTACAAGCTGTTGTCTTGCAGCAGTAAGGTGAGCTGCTTGCGAGAACAGAGGTGTCCCCACTGAAGACTTTGTTTCCCTTTCCTGTGGCTTGTGGACTTGCCTTTTTGGAACTGATGACTCATTGTTTGAGCACTTTGTACTACAAGGTGGTGGGACTGTTCACCATTTAGTTATTTTTCTTGGAGTCACTAATAAGTATTTGTTAAGTTACCACATATGTGCTAGTATGATACTAGCCCCTTTGCACTGAGATTTTTTCTTTTCTTTTGTGTCAGTATTTACAATATTTTTATGTGCTAGTATGATACTAGCCCTCATGCACATGGACTTTGTTTGATTTATATATTTTATTTTGTTCAATTTTTTTTGTACCCACACTGTATTTGTCACTCATTTCATAGCTTTTTATACGCTTTAGACTATTTTGTTTCTTCAGTTTATTCGGATTTAGTGCTCATTAGACTGCACTTTATTACATTTCATCACACTTTTATATTTTGTATAGTTTTTCCATTTTGCCTTTTGGAACTGATGACTCATTGTTTGAGCACTTTGTACTACAAGGGGGTGGGACTGTTCACCATTTAGTTATTTACTTGGAGTCACCATTAAGTATTTGCTGAGTTACTACATATGTGCTGGTATGATACTAGCCCTTTTGCACTGAGTTTTATCTTTTGATAAGTATTTGCTGAGTTACCACATATGTGCTAGTATGGTACTAGCCCTTTTGCACTGAGATTTTTCTTTTGATAAGTATTTGCTGAGTTACCACATATGTGCTAGTATGGTACTAGCCCTTTTGCACTGAGATTTTTCTTTTCTTCTGTTTCAGTATTTACATGATATTTTTTATGTGCTAGTATGATACTAGCCCTCATGCTCATTATACCTTTATATTTTCTATAATTTTTTCATTTTTCATTCACCTCTCTGTACATTTGAGCTAGCCCCTTCCTCTCCCTCCTCCTTCCTTCCCCTCTTATCACAGCACAATCACCACTTACTTTATTCACATCACTTTTGTCTGTTTGGATCAGCCATTTAGGTGTTGCAGCAGTGCCCCTTAGCATAGGTATTTCTGACAGCGCAGGAGTTTCTTCATTATTTATAGTGTGTATGGGCTTGGCAAAGTCAGCAGATAGATGATTGAGGATAGATAGAGAATTGTTATCAGCTGACTTAGCAGTTGGGGGGAGGGAGGGTTCCAAATGATTTTGGGAACCCCAAAAAAAAGCCTCTGGCACTCTGCCTGAATTTAAAGCACAAATCACATTTAAAAACATTTTAGGGGTTGTTTGGGGTAAAGCACTACTATGGAGCTGACAAAATACATTGTTAAGTGACTACATGAGGTGAATATAGGGCCAGGAGAGCATGCTGGGGAGGTAAGTGAAGGCAAATATGTATGAAGAACAAAAAAATAATTACATAAAAATCCAGCATGAATGAGGAAAAAGGGGAGATTCACAGCAAATTACAATCGTAGTAATTAGGGAATGAGGGAAGAAATACAAAAATATTAGCAAACATTATATACAATAAAATGTGATATTAAAGGATAAATCTTAGCTTAATATACTCCTTCTGTAGGACCTGGATGATGGCAGAACAGGTCTCTGGGATAATGATCCCTAGAGCCTGGGGGGAGATGCCTGTCGAGAACTTCAAGTCCTGCAGGCTTTTCCCCGTCGCCAAGTACCGCAGGGTCCTTACCTGGACTGGACTTGTGTCAAGGTAAGGACCCCAACACCAAGCCCTCGCACAGCACGAACTCTATGAGGAGTTCGTATACGCAACATGGCTAGAAAACGGTCGGCTGCTCAGAACGAAGTAACAGAACGCACTGAAGAACAGCAAGGCCTGTGAAGAGCGACCTGAAAAACAGTAATGAACGAACAAGAACACAATGACAGAGTCACGCGTAGCTTGCTGCACGCACTGAAGAGCAGATACAAACCCACAAGCACAAACTGAACAGAAGAAAACGATCTGAAAACCACGAGTCTGAAAAAGTGCGAATCATCTCTCACTAAACTTTTACTAACACGAGATTAGCAAAAGGAGCCCAAAGGGTGCCGCGCTTGGTTCTGAAATGGCCTTTTCTAGTCTTGTTGTACGTGGTATACGTCACCACGTTCTTTGCGACAACTTTGTGCGACTGTATGTACGCAAAACAAGTTTGAGCCAACATCCGTCGGAAAAAATCCATGGATTTTGTTGTCGGAATGTCCGATCATTGTCCAATCGTGTGTACGGGGCATAAGCCCTAATATGCTCAATATGATCTGCGCCTTGTACATCCAATCATCAGCACATGTCTGGATTTAGGGGTTGCACCCATTTGTTTTATATAAAGGAATGTCCTCTTTGCCCCATCCTGTTTGCTCTCTCTTTTGATGTTTCACTTCTATACAGTAAGAAATAATATGAACAATTATGTGGTAATGATCTGAGGTTTAGAACATAATTAGTGCCCTACCCTGATGAAGGGTAAGTGAGCCAAATTTAACATCTATGTTTCCTATTAGCACACAGTCAAGTGACCCTAGGATTGCTCCTATTTTTTTAGCTCAAACGTTGGACTCTCCTCAGAGTCCCACACAAAATCTTCCAACTACCCTGACCAACAGGGAACCACTGGTTTAGATGTAGTCAATCTTTCTTTGGTACCTTTAAGCAATGATCAAATTAAGGTGTTGCAATTTGTTTTAACTTTTTGTCCATCCGTTGATTTTGACAGGTTCCAATTTATTAAAGATATTCATCTTTTCACTAGAAAGTTAATGTACAAAGTGATTTATGATCATTTCTCTTCTTCATCTAGTGCTGGTTCATTACCATTCAATGCGGTTCCCACATTGGCCGAGATACAGGCCATTGAGGAACTAATGTCGCTCTGGGAGGAGGGAGACATTGATGACGACGATATGTCGGTATCTGGTGAGGCTGGCATTGTCGTCCCCGCTGTCTCCTTCCCTCCCCCAACTTCCTTTAAACCCAAATCACGGACATTCCCAATGCTTTCTACCAACCCAAATATATCTGTTGCCCATAGAAAAGCTCTCAAATCCCTGCAAAGACATCCGTGACTGGTTATCAAACCAGCCGATAAAGGGGGAAATGTTGTGGTCATGGATGTTGCGGCATATGAACGCATGTGCCGCAACATCCTTGACAACAAAGACTGGTATTGGCCCATATCACAGTCACTTGTGGACAATTTTACATCTGAATATCACAAATTGATATTTTCAGCTTATCAACAAGGCATTATTGATTGCAATACTTGGAAGTTTCTCAATGTTAAGGAGCCAAAAACACCCACGTTCTACGCTCTACCTAAATTACTAAACAATCCTTCCGGCCGGCCCATCGTGTCTGGATGCCAATGTCTTACAGAGAACGCCAGCGCTCTCGTAGACAAATACCTTGGTCCCCACGTTATATCGCTGTCTTCATATGTCAAGGATACTATCCATCTCCTTTGCATTCTTGAAGGCAAACATTTACCTTATGGTGTTTGGCTAGTTGGTCTTGATGTCAAAAGTTTATACAATACCATTCCACACAAAAAGGCCATTGAAGTTGTTGGTAAACAGCTTCAAGAGAGGGGCCCAGGGTTTGATTCATATGGCCGTTATGTTTTGTAATATTGCAGTTCATCTTGACACAAAACTTTTTTATGTTTGGCCCTTCCCACTTCCTCCAGGTGCAGGGGGGGCTATGGGGACCAAATGTGTCCCTTCATATGCAAACCTGTACCTGGGGGGTGGGAAAGGGAACTTTTTGCCTGTCCCGGTTTGTCTAATCTGTTACAAAACGTTGTCTCTTGGCACAGATATATAGATGACGTGCTTTATTTTTGGTCTGGCACTCGAGATGAACTTTCTCAGTTCTTTAATCTTTTGGCCATTAACAATTAAAATTTAAGATTTACGATGGAATGCAGCCAATCAAAAATCACTTTTCTGGACCTGGAAATCAGCATAGACCGTGACCGTGACGGAACCCTTCATTCTGCCCTATACCGGAAACCCTCTTCTGGCAACACCATTCTTCATGCCAGCAGTGCACATCCCAAGCCTCTGTTGGATAGTATTCCCTTCAGCCAATATCTCAGAATTAAAAGAAACTGCACCCGAGAGGCAGATTTCCTAAAAGCATCTTGTGACCTTTACTCTAGGTTGAAAAATAGAGGATACAGTCATTCCCTCCTAAAAAAAAGCCTACAATAAAGTAAAAAAATTGGACAGAAAAGATCTTATTTTTTCAAATAAAGTTATCAATACTTCACAACCTGTTCACTTAATTACTCAATTCTCCAGACAGCATGCCCAAGTTAGGGATGCCCTGAATAGATTCTGGCCTTTACTAACTGCAGACTCTGTTATCAATAAATATATCAAGCCATATCCAGATATAACATATCGACAATCCCCCTCCTTAAGGGATCGCCTGATAACTAGTCACCATTCCTCTATAAAGTTGCAGTCACATATTGCTGTTGGTACTTTTCAATGTGGAAAATGTGATGTCTGTGCCTTTATTTCTGATTCTAGGGAAGTCCTTCTCCCCAATGGACTGACTCATGTTATCAGACATAGAGTAACCTGTAAGACAGTGGGAGTCATTTATTTAGCCACTTGTCAATGTGGTTGTTACTACGTCTGCAAGACCAAATGACCCTTTTGCAAACGTATTCGAGATCATATAAAACCTATTTATAAATTAACTATAACACTGCCATTAATAGACACGCTGGAGTACAACACAACTTTGATCCCTATGCTGTCAGTTTCGCTGCCCTGGAACATATACCTTTACATGCCAGGGATGGCGAAATTGTTAGCAAATTGCTTCAACTTGAGACTAAGTGGATTCATGCCCTGGATGCAACTAGATTCCCAGGGTTAAACAAGTATATAAGCTTTAAGTCTTTTTTATAACTTATATTCTTCCCTCCCTATTTTGATTCTTCACCCAGAACTCAGTGCCATGGATCCATAATCTCGGTTCTTCAATTTAACTCAATTACCAAATAGTACTTGATTTAAATATAATAAAAAATTCCATTTGTTTTTCTTGACACTACTATACTGTATTGACTATTCATATATGTATTTGAAACTTTTTTGTTGTCATTTCTTTATGTGTTTTATTTGTCAGGATGAATGCGTGTCATGGTTTGGGTGCGGGACTCGGTTGAGGACCTGACCCCTTTGCTTCTTCTAAGGTGTGTAGGTAGCGGGGGGGTTCTATTGGCCCCTGCTGTGCCCTGCCATTGATTCCCCCCTTGCTGGGGTCCTTCTCATGCTCTTCTGCTGTGCCCGCTGTTTCTCATGTTAGTGTGGGGCGCTCTGGTCCCCTCAGTGGGATCACAGTTTCATGTGCTGCTGTTGGCTGTATGGACACCCAAGGGGGCAATATGATCCAAGTGCCAGCCCGCCTATAGCTCTTGCCCATGCAGCGATCCTTCTATCCACCCGGATCGCCTATCTCATACCATCAGCCTTGGTTGCGGCTAAGCTGTCACGTCGACCGCACATCAACGGACAGCTTCTCCCACCAAGCCCATCTGCGTCACGTTGAGCCTCCAGTCATATGACGTGGAAAGGCATCCCACACGGCACTATGGACAATGTATGCCTATGGAGCCGATGGCGGGCGCATGCAGCGAGAGTCCTCTCTGTCTGCTCACAGATCAGACCTCAGATGCCGATCGTGTGTGGGGGGCATATAAAGCCAGCCTCTCTAGCTCCCATCCTGCTTGACTTCAGGGGCGCTTTTGTCTGCTGCTATTTACTCCACGGTAGGTCCTTACTTATTCATGGTCTCTATCGCTCTTCTGTCTTTTAGATATACATTTTTATACCTCATTTTTATACCTCATTATTTCTTCCTATCCTTTAGGTGTTTTTTCTTTGCTAAACTAAGCTGTTACTTACCTGGTAATAGAAATCACCATCCTTCTAAATGGGATGACCAGTATACCCATAATGGGAAGAATGGTATATAGGCTGTTTTGGTGAGTTTTTTCATCTGCGCACCTATAATACTTCCTGTACAAGCACCTACTTTCCTAAAATTGCTCTGGTGTTTACACACCAACACCTTTTTATTCTTCCCCTCTTTTTCAGTAACATCAAATCTGGGACAGCTTTTATTTAACGGATTCTTTCATCAATCACACCACAGTTATATATAACCTTATAGCATCTTTGGCGCCCCTGCTTTGATATTGTTTTTATTAATACACATCGTAAGTACATTGAGGCTATGTTAGCCCTTTCTTTTGTTTGGGACAATTATCCCTACAATGGGTCTCTTTCTATACAATATATTGATAATACTCTTTTTCCCTGATTGCTAGGTCCTTGTTAGCCCCCTGCAGCCACGTATAGTTGCGGTGCAGGACTGTTGATCTCTTTGGGGTGCCTTCCTTGCCCCAGCGCCCATTCGGGAACAGGGGGTATGTATATCAGGGGGATATGTTGGGGATGCCGATCACGGGGGTCTTTTTAACCATGTCACACATTCAGTTATCAAACAAACACAAATACATTGTTTTGTACCGTTAAGAAAATATACTATTTTATGTTTTTTCTTTTTCTTCTTAGTTAGAGTCTACATTCCTGCACAGGTTTAATCATTTTTCTCTGAGGAAGCCAATGCCTTGGCGAAACATGTAGGAATTGATTACCTGTTACCTGTACTGGCCTCACAACACACTTGGCTGGTCCTTACTACATATCTCTCTGTGCTGTTTCTGTTCATGCACCTATGTATATAAATATAATTCATGTCTATGTTTTTTAACATGTTTATAAATAAAATAATTTTTTATCTATTTTTTGTAAAAACTACATTTTTCTGGCATCGTTATAATCCCCTTACCCTATCCCTACCTACTATTTCTTAACAAATTTGGGATGAGGTGCCTTACTTATTGAGGATTTTCCAGCCATATTCCATTTTATCCTGATGATATCTTCTTCCTTTTTAAAACAACCATGAATACACCTACCCATCATCTGACAGGAATTATATGTTTTTGGGCAAATCTCTAATTTAAAAATACATTTACCTAAATCAGAGAGCCTCAATTTATCTCTCCCTCTTGCAGAAACAGTATCTATAAGACCTCACCTCCCTTTCTTTTGGCAACAACACAAACGGAAGAAGCTAGGCATTATGCTAACTCCCTTTACCTCTGACCTATACAAAATTAGCTCCCCTTTAATATGGAAAAGGGCCTAAAACGATATTATTCCTAGGCTGGAAAAATAAATTTACTTAAATCGGTTGTAAACCGTGGCAGTAAAAAAACAACAACTTCCCCCTGTAAGACAATTGCATAATTGTATAATGTGCTAGTATGCATCGCATGATAGCACATTGTGAAATACTTACCTTAGAACTAAGCCCTCCTGCGGCACGCTGTCACCACTAACAGGGCTTCTATTTTCTGTCTTCCTTCCAGATTGCATGCGTGTGGGAGCCCTCGGCTCCGTCACAGAGCTCTGAAGGATCTGGCACAGTATGCTGGACCTTCAGAGCACATGTGCTGGTGATGTCACTGACTGCATCAAGTGTGAATATCTCCTAATTGGTGCACGTTTAGGAGATATTAATTTTACCTACAGCCAGGTAAGCCTTATTATAGGCTTACCTGTAGGTAAAAATGACAAAGCTCTTTAAGATGAGCATACTTCCCAGAGCCCTGTTCTACTACAAGATGATCCCAGCTGGGTACCCCCTCCACATTTCTTCATTTAATACAAAAACTTACTTGCCATTTTTTTTGGAGCTAATACAATACAGAGAACCACCCACACCATTTATTTATTTTATTTATTTCAGGTACTTTTATAGCACCATCAATTTACACAGCGCTTTACATATACATTGTACAATTACATCAGTACCTGCCCTCAAGGAGCTTACAATCTAAGATCCCTAACTCATATTCATACATACACATACTAGGGCCAGTTTAGACAAGATCCAATTAACCTACCAGCATGTCTTTGGAGTGTGGGGGGAAACCGGAGTACCTAGAGGAAACCCACGTAGGCACAGGGAGAACATGCAAAATCCAGGCAGGTAGTGTTGTGGTCAGGATTCAAACCAGCAGTGACCCTATTGCTGCTAGGTGAAAGTGCTAAGCACTACACCACTGTGCTACACCATATTTAATTGCTTAAAGAAAAATGGTACCTTGCCCTCTCAGTATTTAAGAAATACTATACAGCTGTTACTTTAACTTCCCTAGTGGTAATCCTGAGTGTGGCTCGGGGTGAATTTTCACTACTAAAAGCGGTAACACCGAGCCACACTCGGGATTGCATCGCAGGATCAAGGCAAAGTTACTTACCTTGTCCCCAGGGTCCTGCACTGTCCTCCCGCTGTGTGTGCGAGCTGTGTCCTCCGCTCGATCTATCACTGTGCCGGGCTCTGTTCCCTGCGAGCGTCACAATGCATGGGGACGGAGTCCGATGCCAAATTCAAAAAGTGAAAAAAACATAACACATACAGTACACTGTAATCTTACAGATTACATTACTGTATCAAATCATTTCACCTCCCTTTTGTCCCCTTATGCTTTGTCCAGTTCCCTGCCTGCAGCTTTATATTATATATATATATATATATATATATATATATATATATATATATATATATATATATACTGTTCTTTCTGCCTGTAAACTTGAGAATGTCCATAGCAACCAAAAATTGTCCCTTTACGTCAAAAATGGTTTTAGACAAGCTAGAAAACAGCAGTAATAAATTAGAATCACTTGCAGAATTGAGCAATAGTGATTCATGGGGAAATTTGTCATCAAACACTGAAAGTAATGACAGCTACGATTCTGCAACTGAGCAAATTTCAGTGTTTTTGATTTGATTACATTATTAAATAAGTTATATTATTATTATATTATTATTTGTTATAATTATTTATAGTTATGTATTATATTATAATTTATGATTTCATGTTTCAAACATTATCATACCTGGGATGTCTACTAGACTCTTGTTTGGACAGATTTAGGCGAGTTATTCCTAAGAATTACAGTCCTCTAATATATAAAATGCAAAATTTCCATGCAAAACATTGTACCGCTTTCAACATTAAAAATCTAACATAATCTTACCACCAGGGAGGTTAACAAGAGTCTTACAGATTTAGTAAAGTCAAATAGGCTGTTCAGTTTGCAAGGAAATTATCACATCGCAAGGGAAATTTCCATTGGCATAGTGGTGAAGCTATGCTAACTTCTATCATCACCCCTTCAATTTCCTGCCAGTGGTACTCCTTTCATAGTCACTTCAAATTGATCAAATTTTCTCCTCCAGTGCATTAACTGGACATAGATTTCTCCCTGGCCTGAAGAACAGCCAATTCCTATACTGGTCATCTTCCCTCTTACACTAGCTGTTCTCTGGGTCCCCACTCAAATCCCTGGCCTACCTGAGGGAAAATTTTAGGGATAACTTGCTGATTACTTACTTTTCTACTCTCTTCTTCAACCCATATGATAAATGATGGACTTTAATCTGACATAACTCTTTCGTTGCCCACAGGCCCCAAACACATCTAATCACAATTATCTTATGCCATAATAAAGTTGAATATGCTCACTTTTTTGCAATTATATTTCCATATGAGAAAAGGAGTTTTGCATATCTCTAACTGGGGATAAAAATCTTAAACTTCTTCAACCGTGCCACAACTCCTCTACAAAACTACTAAACTTTAAACATTCGGCTCTCTGGTATTTTAAACCCTTTTGCCTTTCTACAATTTACCCCTCCTAAACATAAAATTGCTAGAGAGAATGTGGTGAGGAAGGGACTATAGCACATATGTGGTGGTCATGTCATATTATTCAGTCCCACTGGAGACAGATCTTATTATTATTCAGATCCCACTGGACACAGCTCTAATAAACAAAATCAATGGCTCTGATTTTACACTCAATCCCTGGCCATACCTCTTGCATTGTACAACACTTCCTAGCAGTACATACAGAAAAAAACTGAAAAAAAGCAGAAAACACACTCTACCTTCATTATTAAATGCTGCACTATAAGACAACAATGGAATCTAAAGCACCTTCACTCAGAACTTGGTGTAATCACATGGACCGGGTCAAATATATGGAAGAACTAACACGTGACTCATAACTTTTGGTCAGACATCTGGTCATTGGTTTGAGTTCTGATCTTCCATAGATAATCTCCTATTTGTCTCAGATTCTTGAACATTCTTATTATCCTAATTTTAGGAACACTATGCCAATTCATAAGCTGACATGGGTTGTTTATTGTGTCTCATCTTTGCATTTCCACCCCCACCCCCTCAAACCTACCCACACTAACCTTTCCCCTTTTTTACTCCCTACCCCTCTACAACTGTGTTTCATTTGTCCCCAACCTTTGATTGTTGTTGAAAAAGCTCCAACTGTATAATTTCTAATATACAGAGATTTTCCAATAATAAACATTTTTATGTGTTTACATCCAAAATACCTCCAATAAAAATTGTAATAAAAAATTACTTTGCAAAGTAAAAATTCACCTTGAGTATGAAAATTCAGTGTGGTAAATCATGGACTTTTTATGTAGTTTTGGGTATGTGCTTGCTATGGATGTTTACACTTTAACCACTTCCCGGCCGCTGTAGGCTCTTTAACATGTGATCAGCTGTGTCCAATCACAGCTGATCAAAGTGTAAACAGGAAAAGCTGTTTATCGGCTTTAGTGCCTATCAGTGCCACCTATTAGTGCTCATCAGTGCTGCATATCAGTGCTGCTTATAAGTGCCTTATCATCAGTGCCCATCAGTGCCACCTCATCAGTGCCAATCAGTAATGCTTCATCAGTGTCTGTCAGTGCAGCCTCATCAGTGCCCATCAGTGAAGGAGAAAACATACTTATTTACAAAGTTTTGTAACAGAAACAAAGAAAACGTTTTTTATTTTCAAACGTTTTATTTGAAAAATATTTTATTTTCTGGTTTTAGGGTTTCCTTAGCAACTCATGTATAAAACAAGACACTGCCGGGTAACAGCTATGCTTGCTGATCATAGCTGAATTTGCTGCTAAGAGCAATTATGACTAACAGCAGGTATCAGTAGTTACATGTGTGGATATGGGTGGAGGAGTTTAAGCAATAAACATGTTGCAATTATAAGGAGGCCTTACACATCCTGATTAAACAAAGATGTGACTGATTCAAGCTTTATTTGTGAGAATTGGGAAATTCAGCGAACACTGTCAGTTGTCATTATTTCATGCAAAGTTTTTAAGATATATTATAAATTGTCTACTTTTCCTAGCACCAGTTATGGGACCATAGGCGACAGGCAGACCGTCAAACATGCACATAAGATAATAAAAAATTAACAAAACACCAGCATTGGATGAAATTGGGCCATGGCCCGGTTTATTGGTTTTAAAACAAATATTTAAGCATATAATAAAATGTATTTTTTTAAAATTAAATTCATCAAAAAATACTGATAAATTAAACAACTCTCAGCACAGCTACTGAGACTCGAGCTGACTCAACCTTCAGTTTAACATTTCCTTACATATTCCATTTAGCTTAATTAATCTAACGGGATCCACCACATAAACTGGCCAAGACAGGGGGGGTTGGATAGGGAGGGGAGCTCCTTGCGACGTCTTCCTCTTTGGCCACTGGTCAAGAACCCTGTCAGCTGGCCCCTTATATACAGAACCAGCTTCCAGAATGTTCGAAAGGACATAAGACTTTAATGACCAATTATGACTTGACCTTCTGACCTTCTTCTATCACATGACCCAGACTGACCAATGGAAAACCTCCTTTTTAAAAACCTTTTAATTTGGCCTAGATTGCCGACGCCACAGCCCCATAAGTCAAAGGGGGACCTAAAGAAGGCTATCCTCATTTTCCTCCCCATTCACTTTATTTTAAAGAGCAATTTTGGGCAACAGGTGAAAGCAATCAGTGAGCTTTCAGTGCTGCTAAAGTCTGCACTTATGGTGAAATCAGAAAGTCTATTCAATTTACCTTACCTTTTTTCTTTCTTTAACCACTTCAGCCCCGGAAGGATTTACCCCCTTCCTGACCAGAGCACTTTTTGTGATACGGTACTGCATAGTTTTTAACTGACTATTGCGCGGTCGTGCGACATTGCACCCAAACAAAATTGACGTCCTTTTTTTCCTACAAATAGAGCTTTCTTTTGGTGGTATTTGATCACCTCTGCAGTTTTTATTTTTTGCGCTATAAACAAAAAAAGTGACAAAAGAAAAAGCTATATTTACTTTTTAATAATCTGGGATGACGGCTCTTTAGCAGAAACGCGTTGGGTGGACTCTCCATTATTACCGCTACTTGATCTTTGTATTTTGATGATCTACGAATATGTGAGTTTACTTCCTATACTTTTAATAAACCAGTGTTTACATTATTACGCTATGTGAGTTTTTCATCCATTTCTCACATGGCATATGAACTTTCGTTTGTGGCCTTCCATTGAGATATTACTTTCCATGAATGTTGAGGATAACTGTGGATGATAAATAGCCGCCCTGTTTTGGAATTGATTGAGGATATCTAAAGGGGGTGTACCTCTCCGACCAGTCGGTCTCCTTGCCTTTTTTGACTTGGATGACATAAGTCTCCCCAAGTCAACAACCTCTGGTAAGCCTTTAATACCTTCAGGTGATGGCTCTTTCCACCATTATTACCTTTCCTGGTTATTTTGGTCACCTTTAAACTTCTACCCAGCCTCCTCACTAGGGATGAGCCTCATGTTCGAGTCGAACTCATGTTCGACTCAGTCATCGTCTGTTCGTTTGTTCGCCGAATTGTGAACGATATGTGTCGTTCGCGACGAATTCGAGTGGCACGTCGCCACCCATAATTCACTGCGGCATCACAGTGCATTGCTGGCTGATGATTGGCCAAGCATGCACTATGACCCGCATGCTTGGCCAATCACAGCACCATCTGTACAGAGAGCTGTAATTGACCAAAGCCAGGGTGGCTTTGGCCAATTATGGCTCGGGGGTTTAGTACATGCCCCACACTATATAAGGCCACCTGCACGGCGGCCCTGTGTAGTGTGTTCCGGCATTGAGAGACAGAGACAGAGAGACAGTGTTATTTGATTTAAGTTAGATAGATTAGGCAGGACAGTCAGTCAGTTAGCTGCACTTACAGTGTATTGTGTATATATATATGCATCCCAGGTGTTGAATACACTGTATTCAGTTTAGCTAGATCTGTTCTTGTTATTCTCTTCCTACTGACAGGCAGGCAGGTGTTCTTACAGTATTTACAGCTACCTGAAGAAAATTGCTGGTGTTCTTCTGATCCTATTAGTTCCACAGTCAGGCAGCTACAGTATTTACAGTTAGTGTAGTGCGTCCTCTGCACAGTGTTCAGCTAAAGCTACCTGTAGAAGATTGGTGGTGTTTTTCTGATCCTATCATTACCGCAGGCAGCTACATTATTTACAAGTTAGTTTAGTGCGACCTCTGCATAGTGTTCAGCTAAAGCTACAAGTTAGTGTAGTGTGACCTCTGCACAGTGTTCAGCTAAAGCTTCAAGTTGGTGTAGTGCGAACTCTGCACAGTGTTCAGCTAAATCTACGAGTTAGTGTAGTGCGACCTCTGCACAGTGTTCAGCTAAAACTGTGAGTTAGTGTAGTGCGACCTCTGCACAGTGTTCAGCTAAAGCCACAAGTTAGTGTAGTGCGACCTCTGCACAGTGTTCAGCTAAAGCTACCTGTAGATGATTGGTGGTGTTTTTCTGATCCTATCACTACTGCAGGCAGCTACATTATTTACAAGTTAGTGTAGTGCGTCCTCTGCACAGTGTTCAGCTAAAGCTACAAGTTAGTGTAGTGCGACCTCTGCACAGTGTTCAGCTAAAGCTACAAGTTAGTGTAGTGCGACCTCTGCACAGTGTTCAGCTAAAGCTACAAGTCAGTGTAGTGCGACCTCTGCACAGTGTTCAGCTAAAGCTACAAGCTAGTGTAGTGCGACCTCTGCACAGTGTTCAGCTAAAGATACAAGTTAGTGTAGTGAGACCTCTGCACAGTGTTCAGCTAAAGCTACCTGTAAAAGGTTGGTGGTGTTTTCCCAATCCTATTACTACCGCAGGCAGCTACATTATTTAAACGTTAGTGTAGTGCGTCCTCTGCACAGTGTTCAGTTAAAGCTACGAGTTAGTGTAGTGCGACCTCTGCACAGTTTTCAGCTAAAGCTACAAGTTAGTGTAGTGCGACCTCTGCACAGTGTTCAGCTAAAGCTACCTGTAGAAGATTGGTGGTGTTCTCATACTAATAATACTACAGGCAGGCAGTTGATTTTGCTAGCTGCAGTATCAGTATATATCAGTATATCAGTATATATCATCAGTATCCCAGCTTAGTGCAGCTACATCTCACTGCAGGCCATTAGTATGTCTGGAAGGCCAACAAGGAGAGGCAGACAGTCACAAGCCAATAAAAGAGGGCAAGCAGGCTCTGTGTCTAGAGGCAACAGTGCTGGTCGTGGAGACGGTGCATCCTCATCAGCACGTGGCCGTGGGACACGTTTGGCCTTTTTTTCAGCAGCTGGCCGCGTTGAGCCGCAACATGCGGAAGACTTGGTCGAGTGGATGACCAAGCCGTCCTCATCCTCCTCATCCTCTCTCACCCATGCTCAGGGTACTTTGTCTGGCAAAGCAGCTGCCAACCCGGCCTCTTTCCTCAGCTCAATGAAATCAGTCACTCCTTCCCTAGCCCCACCATGTCCTCCTGAGGAGTCCCCCAAACTGCTTGACCACAGTGCTGGGTACATGTTACAGGAGGATGCCCAGTGTTTTGAAGGCTCCGATGATGGTACTCAGCTAGAGGAAAGCAGTAACGTGTGCCCAGACAGAGGGGGTGCCCAAGAAGGACAGCAATCTATCAGTCATGTTGCCCCTGCTGCAGCATACTGCCAGGTTTGCTCCAGTGATGAGGAGGGAGGGGATGATGAGATCACTGACTCCACATTGGTGCCTGATAGGAGAGAGGAGGAGGAGGAGGCACATCACCAACAAGGCAGGATGCCCTCCAGGGGCCAGCTTAAGGGCAGCACACTGACTGCATCACACCGCAAAGCTCCGCATTTGCAGGGCACTGCTATCTCCTTGCGCGTTATTCCAAAAGTTCTTTGGTGTGGGCCTTTTTTGAGACGAGTGCATCAGATCGCACCGCTGCTATTTGCAACATATATCTCAAGCGTATCTCGCGTGGCCATAACATCTCCCGCTTGGGCACCTCATGCTTGACCATAAAAATAGGAGATGGTGATTGCGCTGTGATAAACAAAAGGGGGGGCAGGGAAAAGTGGGTGAGACTAAACTAAAGTGCATATAAGACAAAAAAGCTAAGTGCCAGATAACTGCATGAGTCAGGAACAAATGACTCACAGATGCAGAGAAGGGCTATCATATATATAAAGTTCCGGTGTGTATATAAACGCATATAAGGGCACTGAAACACTAATAAGGAATGGTATAATAGTGCATACAAGCAATACTGGCATCAATAAAGTGCAAACAAACAAAGCAAAATAAATGTGTATATCAAAATAAAGGGTGCATAGGCCCAGCAGACATAGGCTCATAAATATTAAGTGGATCAAAATACTGACATGAGTGAGAGACACTGCAAACAGCTGATAACATAAAAGAAAATAAAATAAAACAAAAATGTTATTAAAATAGTCCCAGTAAGTATGTGCTAGTATCACACCAGCACGTAGCGACTTGCAAAACCTGTAAGTGACTAGTCCATAAGGTAAGATAATGCCAATCCCACCACCAAATGTGACACTTCCATATAGAACAATTCCAATCTGAAGAAGTCACGTGACGTGACGATACATGTCAGGAGCACGGGACGCTGCCACAAACCAGCTGATTGTGACGAGCTCCGCGCTCGTGGATGTACTATACCCCAGCGGGTTTTAAATGTAAGTTTATGAGACTGTTTTTTACGCAATAAATTGTATTCATATACGGGATCACGCTATGTGCGCTCTTTTCTTTTACACCGCACACTGTCATTTTTTGCCTGACGAGCTTTGAGGAATTGGAAGCGGGGACAGACAGAGGACTGAAGTTAACATTTGGAGGTTTACGAGCTCGGCGCTCGTGGGTTGATGTTCGCACTCATTGTAAACAAGTGAGTGTAACCTCCCCCCCCCCTCTTCCCTGTGTCCTGCTACCCCTCCACTCTGGACGTCACGGAATTATACTATATGCTGTCCATTTTTTTGTCTTTCTATATGCCATCCTGCATACTGAACCATCGTTACCCATTGTACAACTGGATTTCCTTATCCGCTGGCCATTCATAACACAGCAGTAAGGTAAGGGGCCTGTATACACGGAGGTGCCCTCACTGAAGAATTCCTCCCTCCTCCCTTCACGATTGGAATTGTTCTATATGGAAGTGTCACATTTGGTGGTGGGATTGGCATTATCTTACCTTATGGACTAGTCACTTACAGGTTTTGCAAGTCGCTACTATTATACCATTCCTTATTAGTGTTTCAGTGCCCTTATATGCGTTTATATACACTCCGGCACTTTATATATATGATAGCCCTTCTCTGCATCTGTGAGTCATTTGTACCTGACTCATGCACTTAGGTTATCTGGCACTTAGCTTTTTTGTCTTCTATGCACTTTAGTTTAGTCTCACCCACTTTTCCCTGCCCCCCCTTTTGTTTATCACAGCACAATCACCATCTCCTATTTTTATGCCCTATTTGCCTGTTTGGATCAGTTGTTAGGTGTTGCAGCAGTGTTCCTTTAGTTTAGGCCTCATTTAACAGCGCAGGAGTTACCACTTTCACATGCTTGACCAGACATATGTTGACCTGCCATGCATTTCGTTGGCAAGTGTACCTAAAAGACCTACACCAAAGAACAAAGAGGACCTCTCCTTGCTCCTCATCAGCTGACATCTCCAACCCCACTATATCTTCAGTCCTCTCTGAGACCTGCACTGAGAGGGATGAAGGTGTACAATTAGGTGTGTCACAGCCAAGTACTTGTGGGCAATCTGCTATCGGTACACCGATGTCAGATTGTACCAGGCAAATTTCCCTGCCCCAGCTGCTGCACCGCCGAAAGAAGCTCGCTCCCAGCCACCCACATGCCCAGCAGTTGAATGCTAGCTTGGCAAAGATGCTAGTACTTCAACTGCTACCTTTTCAGTCAGTAGACTCTGCCCCCTTCCGTGAGTTTGTGGAATGTGCGGTTCCTCAGTGGCAGGTACCCAAACGCCACTTTTTCTCACGGAAGGCGATTCCGGCTCTCTACCGGCATGTGGAAGGCAATGTCCATGCCTCGCTGGACAGGGCGGTCAGTGGTAAGGTGCATATTTCCGCTGACTCATGGTCCAGCAGGCATTGACAGGGACGTTACCTAAGTTTAACGGCGCATTGGGTGACTCTGCTGGTAGCTGGGAAGGATGCAGGACAAGGTTCAGTAGTGTTGGAGGTTGTTCCGCCACCACGCCTCCTAAATGCTACTACTGGTAATTTTGACACACCTCTCTCCTCCACCCCCTCCTCTTCTTCTTCCTCCATGGTCTCTTCCTGTGCTTTGTCCTCGGAACCAGCAGTGCTCTGTAGGCGTTCAAGGGGCTACGCAACTACGCAGGCCAAAAGATGCCATGCGGTGCTTGAGCTGGTGTGCTTGGGGGACAGGAGCCACACTGGGGCAGAGGTTCTGTCAGCTCTGCAGGGGCAGGTTCAGAGGTATTTGCGCCATGCCAACTTAAGGCAGGAATGGTGGTTTGCGACAATGGCACCAACCTCCTCTCCGCCCTCTGACAGGGACAAATAACCCATGTGCCCTGTTTGGCTCACGTCCTTAACTTGGAGGGGCAGCGGTTCTTGGGCAGGTACCTGGGCTTACAGGATGTCCTGAGGCAGGCCAGGAAAGTCTGTGTGCATTTCCGCCGGTCATATAATGCCAGTGCTCGGCTAGCTGACCTCCAAAAGGAATTTAACCTGCCCAAGAACCTAATCTGTGACATGCCCACCAGGTGGAACTCAACGTTAGCCATGCTGCAGTGGATGCACACGCAGCAGAGGGCCATCAATGAGTACCTGTGCGACTATGGCACCAGGACAGGGTCATGAGAGGTTGTTTTTTTTCCCCAGGCCAGTGGGCCATGATCAGGGATGCATGCACTGTCCTGTCACCATTTGAGGAGGCCACGAGGATGTGAGCAGTGACAGTGCATGCATCAGTGACACTGTCCCCCTTGTCCACCTGTTGGAGCACACGCTGCGTTGAATAATGGACAGGGCACTTGAGGCAGAACAGAGGCAGGAAGAGGAGGGCTTTCTTAGCTCTCAAGGCCCCCTTTATTCAGATAGTGTTCCTGCGTGCCCGCCGATCACACAGGAAAAGGACAAGGAGGAGGAGGAGGAGGAAGAGGAGGATTGTGTCAGCATGGAGGTGGAGCCTGGCACTCAACATCAGCAGCAGTCTTTAAGGGATCATTTACAGTCCCAAGAAACCCATGGACTTGTACGTGGCTGGGAGGAGGTGGCTGCGGATCATGTCGTCATTAGGGACCCAGAGGACTCCGGACCGAATGCCTCAGCAAACCTACGCTGCAAGGCCTCCCTGATCCTGCAAAGCCTGCGAAAGGAACCTCGTATTCGTGGTATCAAGGAGAGGGATCAATAATGGCTGGCAACCCTCCTTGATCCACGTTACAAGGGTAAGGTCGCGGACCTTATCTTGCCATTGCAGAGAGAGCAGAGGATGAAACATCTTCGGGAGCCCTTGCGGAAAGGTCTGTGCAACATGTTCCCAGAGACTGGGAGGTTACAAACTCCTGTTCCTGGACAACGTGTTGCTGAGGCATCTGTCAGTCAAAGAAGGAGCAGTGGAGAAGGTGGCCGTCTGATCGATGCGTTCAGACAATTTTTTAGTCCGCAGCCCCAAGGTATGATCGGTTCCAGCAACCATCGCCAGTGTCTGTTTTACATGGTGCAGGAATACCTAGGGGCAAGATCTGACTTGGACACCTTTCCCACCGAAAATCCTCTGGGTTACTGGGTCTTGAGGATGGATCACTGGCCAGAGCTTGCACAGTATGCAATTGAGCTACTGGCCTGTCCTGCATCCAGCATTCTTTCGGAGCGCACATTCAGTGCTGCTGGAGGTTTTGCAACCGATCACAGGGTGCGCCTGTCCACTGACTCAGTCGATCGACTGACCTTCATAAAAATGAATCAGTCTTGGATCACCACCATCTACCAAGCACCTGATGCTGATGTAACCGAATAGTTTTTTTTGAAATGTCAGATCCCTTCAAGACTGCCTATGCTGATGCTGAGTGACTATCCTTTTATGCTGAGTGACTATCCTCTTCCTCCTCAATGATCATGCTGATAGCTTGTAAGAATATTTTTGGTTCTGGGCGCCGACACCAGTGGCTAAAGCCCAATTTTTTAGCCCCTGTTTAACAGGGGCGTGTAATTACAATTTTTGATGCAATATTTTGCAAGGAGGGTTCGTTGCTGCACTCAACTACAGTATTTGTGAGGGGTTGCAGTGTTGTGGCACCAGCACCAGTGCCTAAGGCCCAATTTTTCAGCCCCTGTTTAACAGGGGCGTGTAATTACAATTTTTGATGCAATACTTTGCAGCAGGGCTTGTTCCTGCGCTCCAACTAGAGTATCTGTGAGGGGTTGCAGTGTTGTGGTACCAGCACCAGTGCCTAAGGCCCAATTTTTCAGCACCTGTTTAGCAGGGGCGTGTAATAACAATTTTTGTTGCAATATTTTAGAGGAGGGCTCATTCCTGCGCTCCAACTAGAGTATCTGTGAGGGGTTGCAGTGTTGTGGCACCAGTGCCTAAGGCCCAATTTTTCTGCCCCTGTTCAACAGGGACATTGTAATTACAATTCTTGATCTAATATTTCACAGCAGGGCTTGTTTCTGTGCCCACGAAGAGTAACTATGAGGACTTACAGTGTTGTGGCACCAGCACCACCACTACCAAGGGCCCAATTTTTCTGACCCTGTTCAACAGGGGCATGTAATTACAATTCTTGATCTAATATTTCACAGCAGAGCCCGTTCCAGCGCCCACCAAGAGTAACTGTGAGGGCTTACAGTGTTGTGGCAACACCAACACCTAAGGCCCCAATTTCTGCAGAGTATATAGGACAGGCCCCTACTTTCAAACATCCAACTTACAAACGACTACTACTTGCAAACGGAAGGAGACAACAGGAAGTGAGATGAAATCTATCCCTAGGAAGGGAAATTCTCTCCTGTAAGAGTTAATATGGGAAAAACGTTTCTCCTTTCCACTGATGCTTTATCACCAATCCTTGTTTCACTAAAAACCCCAAATTGTCAAAAAACATTTGTCATTGGGACATAAAGTGAGGTAAAATCTTCTAAAGCGATGCACAGACAGCAAAACAAATGTCACAGGGATGATAACCCTTCCCTATGTTTTCCAAAAAGCTTAAAAATAGATTTTTTGGCTGGAGCTACACTTTAAAAATGTACCAGTTCAAAATTACAAACAGATTCTACTTAACAACAAACCTACAGTCCCTGTCTTGTTTGCACCGCCTGTATACTGCTGTTCAGAGGGCCTTTTTTTAATTTGAGTGCGGGGTTCCCCTTAATATCCATACAAGACCCAAAGGGCCTGGTAATGGACCGGGGGGGTACCCATGCCATTTGTCTCACTGATTTTCATCCATATTACCGGGACCGGACATTACATTTAAGCCATAAGCAGTTTTAAATGACTTTTATTCCTTTAAAAATGTCATTTTGTTCAGGGACTGTTCTAAGCACGGGAAACAAGCGCCACTTACCAGGTATACTATAGACACCCCCCAGGTACAATATTTAAAGGAATATTTCACTTTTTTTTTTTTCACTTTAAGCATCATTATAATCACTACCCCTGAAAAAACGGCCGTTTTTATAACTTTTTTTTGCATACATATACATGTCCCCTGGGGTAGGACCCGGGTCCCCAAACCCCTTTTAGGAGAATACCATGCAAATTAGCCTTTAAAATTAGCACTTTTGATTTCGAACGTTCGAGTCCCATAGACTTCAATGGGGTTCTAAAGTTCGCACAAATTTTCGGTCCGTTCGCAGGTTCTGGTGCGAACCGAACCAGGGGGTGTTCGGCTCCTCCCTACTCCTCACATACCTTCCACTTTAATCTGTGAGTCAACATGTGTGTCTAAGGAGTTATATTCTTGTGACCTGTTAGTCTCATAGCCTCTTGTGACTTGGTCGGCATAAGTCGTTCCAGGTCACTTATTTCTGGTAAGCACCCTAAGACCCTGGGTGGTGGCGTTCTCACTTCCCCTACAATTTCCTACATCATTGGTGGACTTTGATTTTAATTTGGTTCCCTGTGGTGCTAATCCTACTCAAGACTTTTTTGGACTGTACTTGCTTTTTTCTTCATGTTTATTTATATTTGTATCACTGTTCACACGGCTTGATATTTTTATCATTTATATATTATATATACAGTGTACCATTTCCGTTTATATTAACACTGCAGGGTTTTTTTTCACATTGGTTCACATTTTTTGTATACTATATATATATATATTCATCTAGCCTTTTCACATGAATATCTAATCATATGGTATGTCATGATTTATATATACACTTTATTTGGCTTTGAGATGTCATTTATTTGGAGTTTATAGCGCCACACTTTTCTTTATACATCTATTTACAACTTGGGTCTGCAGGTATGTTGCCAGCTGTTCACTCCCTTTTACACGCAACACTGTATTATTTTTTGTACTATTCTGTGGCTAAATAAAGTCTTTGATACGGATGTGCGAGTTGTTGGCTCGGCTTATCTATCTGCTGTCTTTCAGACATGCAGCAATTCTTACCGCCCTCTGATAAATGATCCATGGTGGATCACTTTTCAGCAGGGGGATTTTGTATAAAAAAAAAAATATTTGACCATAACCGTGTTTGGCATGCGTTTGTTCTGCGCTCTCTTTGAACTCAATGAACAAAGCAAAGCATTGCAACCACAGCATGTCTACCACTCTGTCGGGCTGTAATGTTAGCATTTGGTCTACGACGAGATGAGATACTAATTCCTATGATGTTTTTGTTGCGGGTATGGTATCGCACACTTGACGGACCTGGAGAGGTTGGTTTAGTTTACTCTTGTCCAAATTTGTTGTTGGTTTTTGTTATATACCTAGAAGGCTGGTTGTAGCCTTTTTTTGGGGGGTAGGGCTAAAAACGAAAAAATTGTGTTTACCAGGCTCTGAGGTGGTCCGCAGTAAATATTGGGGGAGTACAATTGGTGCTTATGACTTGTATATCCTGTACAAATTGTGTTCCAGTAAATGTATACTGAGTACTTGGTATCAATTTAATCTTATGGGTCTTTTTATGTATTATTTTGATACTGTATTTAACCTTTGATGTATGGTAATAAAAACTGAAAAACTAAAAAAGAACAATTGCATTTGTGTGGTGGCTGGTGAAGTTTTTGGATGGGGGGGCACCAGACCCCGCCCATAATGTTTGACCCCTCCCACTTCTCATAAACCACACCCCTTATATAATCCACCCACTCCGTCCCCTGTATTCCACTTGCTACCACCCATAGTGTTAGGAGTATACAGCTCAGATCACAGGACAGAGTATACAGTCCCAGCATCACAGGACAGATTATATATCTAGATAAAATATTGAAAATGTTAATGTTTGAGTCAACGTTAAACAAATGTTTGAGTCAAAGTCAAACTTTATTGTACAACAAACAACAACAAAAAAACTCTGAAAAGATGACTGAATACAAATGCACGCCACATTCACATTAGTGCCAGTAGAACTATTTTAAAATAAATTTTGCTCTCCTTTCTTTCTGGCTTGCAAATTTCTCTATGACCTTCTGGTTGAAGTCAGTCATTTCTGTCACCACTCTCTTTTCCATTGACAGCATGGCCAATGCATTCAGCCTTTCCTGGGTCATGCTATTTCTCAGAAAAGTCTTAATCCTTTTTAAGGTTGAGAAGCACCTCTCAGCTTCTGCTGTGGTCATGGGTGTGGTGATGAGGATCTTTAGCAGAGTGACAGTCTCTCTAAATACATGAGCAAGATTGTTCTCCACAAACAGCTGGAATAGGTCCACAGCACCATTGCACTTTGTGAACTCTTCTGTGCGGTAGATGAGACCAGTGGCATGTTAATTCTCAGGCCAGCCCCTGGCGCCCTGTGATTGGGCGAAAGGGGTCATGTGTAGCAGGTGGGGCTGGCCTGTCCTCAATCGCGGGGGAGCGGGGCGGGCCTTCGTTGTGGCCGCCCTCTTCTCCTGCTCCTCCTCTCCGGTCCGGGTCACCAATCATGTCGGCCGTCGCGGAAGGCAGTCTGTGGCCGCTGTCTTCTCCTCCTCTCCTCCTCCTCTCCGGCCCGGGTCCCTGATCATCATGTCCCCACTGGGGCAGGCAGTGTGATAGTTGGCAGCGCAGAGGCAGAGCAGATGGAAGAAAAAAAGGTAAGAGACTCACTCGGCCGGGGGGGGGGGGGGAGTAGATATGGTCTGGGGAGAGGGAGCTGCCAGAAAGTTAGTGTATAGTGTAATGTATAGTGTTTTGGGTAGTTTATAGTGTATTGTGTGTAGTGTATTGGTCTGTGGGTAAAGTGTTGTGTAGCAGTCAGTATGTAGTGAATTGAGTAGTAGTGGTCTGTGGGTAGTGTATTGTGTAGTGGTCAGTGTGGTGTGTGGTCAGTGTGTAGTGTAGTGGTCAGTGTGTAGTGTAGTGGTGTGTAGTGGTCAGCGTGGTGTGTAGTGTAGTGTGGTCAGCATGTAGTGTAGTGTGGTCAATGTGTAGTGTAGTGGTGTGTAGTGGTCAGTGTGTAGTGTAATGGTTAGTGGTGTGTAGTGGTCAGTGGTGGTCAGTGTGTGGTGTAGTGTAGTGGTCAGTTTGTAGTGTGTAGTGGTCAGTGTGGTGTGTAGTGGTCAGTGTTGTGTGTAGTGGTGGTCAGTGTGTAGTGGTCAGTGTGTGGTGTAGTGTAGTGGTCAGTGTGTGGTGTAGTGTAGTGTGTAGTGGTGTGTAGTGGTTAGTGGTGTGTAGTGTAGTGTGGTCAGTGGCCAGTGTAGTGTAGTGGTCAGTGTGGTGTAGTGGTCAGTGTGTAGTGTAGTGGTCAGTGTGTAGTGTAGTGGTCAGTGTGGTGTGTAGTGTGTAGTGGTCAGTGTGTAGTGGTCAGTGTGTAGTGGTCAGTGTGGTTTGTAGTGTAGTGTGGTCAGCATGTAGTGTAGTGGTGTGTAGTGGTCAGTGTGGTGTGTAGTGGTTAGTGGTGTGTAGTGGTTAGTGGTAGTCAGTGTGTAGTGTAGTGTAGTGGTCAGCTTGTAGTGGTCAGTGTGTAGTGGTCAGTGTGGTGTGTAGTGGTCAGTGTGGCATGTAGTGGTCAGTGTGGCGTGTAGTGGTCAGTGTGGCGTGTAGTGGTCAGTGTGTAGTGGTTAGTGGTGGTCAGTGTGTAGTGTAGTGTAGTGGTTAGTGTGTAGTGTAGTGGTCAGTGTGTAGTGGTCAGTGTGTTGTGTAGTGTAGTGTAGTGGTTAGTGTAGTGTAGTGGTTAGTGGTGTGTAGTGTAGTGTGGTCAGTGTAGTGTAGTGGTCAGTGTGTAGTGTAGTGGTCAGTGTGGTGTGTGGTCAGTGTGTAGTGGTCAGTGTGTTGTGTAGTGGTCAGTGTGGTGTGTAGTGTGTAGTGGTCAGTGTGTAGTGTGGTCAGTGTGTAATGGTCAGTGGTGTGTAGTGGTCAGTGGTGTGTAGTGGTCAGTGGTGTGTAGTGGTCAGTGGTGTTTAGTGGTCAGTGGGTAGTGGTTAGTGGTGTGTAGTGGTCAGTGTTTAGTGGTGTGTGGTGTGTAGTGTATTGTGTAGTAGTATAGTGTAGTGGTCAGTATAGGAATCAGGTAGGTTAGTGTGTGGTGTTTAGTGTAGTGGTCAGTGTGGTGTGTAGTAGTCAGTGGATAGTGTATTGTGTAGTGGGTAGTGTACTAGTATAGTGTAGTGGTCAGTATACGAATCAGGTAGGTTGGTGTGGTGTGTAGTGGTCAGTGTATAGTGGATTGTGTACTGGATTGTATAGTGTAGTGGTCAGTGTGTAGTGTAGTGGTCGATGTAGGAATTGTGTAGGTTGGTGGGGTGTGTAGTGGTCAGTATAGGAATCAGGTAGGTCAGTGTGTAGTGTAGTGGTCCATGTAGGAATCGGGTAGGTCAGTGTAAGGGTCAGAATGAGATAGGTCAGTGTATTGTATAGTGTAGTAGTATAGTGTAGTGGTCAGTATAGGAATCAGATTAGTGGTCAGGTAGGTCAGTATTATTGTAGGAAGGGACTCAGGGAGTGCGAATTGTCCGCAGGTTAGGGGGGCGCAAATTACTTGCCTTGCCCCGGGCGCTGACAACCCATGCTACGCCACTGGATGAGACCAAGCTCTGTCTTTAACTTATTCTTATTGAGCATTGGATAGGCCTTCAAAGTCTCACTCAGTGCATCCTCCAGAAACTCCTTTGCGTACTGTTCAAACCTGTCTGCTTGAAGCAAGGTGGCACCAACAAGGTGTTTTGTGAAGGAGAAACGTTGCATGGTGTGTAATAGTATGGTATCACAGACCTATAGAGTGAAGCATAAAAACAAAAATTAGGTAGTGATGACAAAATGTCAGTGTCATCTGTGTTAGCTCCCTGAGCATCAGAAATGCATGAAACTTATACATATTTACTAAGAATGTCTTGTCCATGTGTATGGAGTTCTGAGAAATTATGGATTCAAAAACACTGAAACTGATCTCCCGTCATAACATTAAAACTGTCCATTTTAAAATATTCAGTTTTAAGTTATAAAGGGAGATCGGTTTCAGTGGTTTTGAATCCATAATTTCTTAGAACTCCATACACCTGGACAAGACATTCTTAGTAAATATGTCAAGTCTCATGCATTTCTGATGTTCAGGCAGCTAATACAGATGAAGGCTGTAATACTAATGTTATCCACTAGAGGGAATAACAAATCCTTTTAGATCACATCATTTTTAAATGAATATTGTAAGAAAAATATTTTTCTTTCCAATCTTCATATCTATATAAGTGAACTATCAAAAATACAAATATTGCAACAAATTAAAACTCACCTCGGTTGCAATGCGTTTATGTTCTCCTGGATTCAGCGAGCCCCGCCTCTTCGGTTGAGAACCACCTTGACTGATTTGGTCAACCAGGGATGGCATAGAATCTCTGCAAAATGTATGAACAATAATAATAAAAAAATAATAATAATAACAACACATGGAAAAGGAGGAATACAGCTGCTACCTGATCTTCTGTATGTCCCGCTGGAACTGCTGGATGCTCCCCTTAATATGGACTGAATCTATGTCCTTCTTCTGGAGTTTGGAATAGAGGAGGTCCACATGTGGCATGATGTTGTGGAAAAGTGTAAGAAAATATTTAAAATCCTGATCCTCCGGCAGCACGGCAAAGCCTACTGCCTCTCTCATGGTAACAGGGTCAAAGTCACCTGAGTCTAGCATGGTTTCAAAACAGTGGATGAGGTCCTCTCTGTGCTCAAACACTGTATTGACGGCACGGCTGTTGAAGTTCCATATGACACTGCTTGATGTTGGTAGTCTATGGGCAACTACTTTATCAAGTACATCTGGGTGATCTCGCAAAAAAGCTGGCAAATCCTCCAAGGTTAGCAAAAAAAAGCCTCACTTTGGGTATTTGAGAAGTGGCCTGTTGCATTATCAGATTGAGCTGATGTGCATAGCAGTGGATATAATGGGCATTTGGGAACATAACCAAAATCTTCTATTGAACCCCTTAAGTGGTACCCCTCATCACGCTGGTTCCATCATATGCTTGGAAGATAAGTTTATGTTTCTGATCCCCTGGAAGGATGACAGCAAGACGCTCTTGTAGTGCTGTAGCAATGGAATCTGCATTAGCGGAATGTAGAGGGATAAACTCAAGAAACCTCTCCTGTACGTTGTTTTTGGCATCAATGTAGCGCAGTACAAGCACTGAGTGGCAATATCAGTGGTTTCGTCAGCCTGGATTGAAATGAAATTGCTGCTCTGTGCTTCTTGAATAATGTGCTCCTTCACTACAGACAAGATACAGTCCAACAGCTCGTTCTGTAAGTTCCCTTAAAAACAGTGGCATTCTCAAGGTGCTTTTTTAAAACTCCATCAAGAGAAGCAACAAAATCGACCAAGCCACGGAATATCCCAGGATTATCGGAGCTCTCACTCTCATCATGGCCATGCAAAATCAGCTCAAATGCACCACAAAATTTCACACAGTCTATTTTTTGTGACCTCTTCATTGTGTTTTCTAATGGCAAATCTGTAGCCTGCATCTAGCTGTTCACCAATGCTGCGCTTCCCAAAAAACTAGAGCCTCATAAAATTGTCAAGATGGCTTTGGGTAGTTTCATGCCACTTGCACTTTTCAGTGAGATGCTTTAGGTCATTAAACCCTGTTGATATCCACAGCGTGTCGGTGCCATGACTTTGGAATAGCAAACAGGGAAAACAATAATAGGCATGAGTCACATCACATCCAGCTAGCCAACTCCATTTATTATAAGAAGCGGTGGAAAAGCTTTGAGTGTAAACTCGACCACGATCACTTGACCTCTGCTGAATTTTCAATTTGGGTTGATGTGGTCCCAGCTCCTTTATCCTCTTTTTTTCCTCATTCGAACGCCTTGTGAAGGGAAATAGTTTCAAGGATGGAACCGAATTTTCACTCATTTTCAAAACAAATTCTACAATGATCAATACCTACGAGTCAAATGAAAATATGGGTACGTTTAAAAGAGAGATAGGTATGACGCTGCCAAATGCAAGTGTCTATTTCATCAAATGCAGCCTCACTGTGCCCATCAATTGCAGCCTCACTGTGCCCATAATGAGGGGTTCCCACCATTCCTGTGCTGGGTTCCTGGGTCTGTACAGCTGCTGGCTGCTGTGCCCATTATAAAGGGTTCCCCCCATCCCTGTGCTGAGTTCCCGGGTCTGTGCAGCTGCTGGCTGCTGTGCCCATTATAAGGGGTTCCCCCCATCTCTGTGCTGAGTTTCTGGCTGGCTTTTATACTGTGGCAATAGACTTCAGAGGACAAGTGTACAGGGTACATTATGTAGGTTCAATCTGATCACCAAATTTTTATTAAATATTTAATATTGCCATGTGAAAAACACAGCCAGAAATTTTAAGTTTATCTTGGAAAAACAATAGCTATCAGTTGTTATTTTGGGGTATTTCCCTTTAGATTGCACACTTGAAAGGCGGTATAGACTAGGGGTCTCCAAACTATGGCATGAGAACGACATCCGACCCACTACAAGATTTTACCCGGTCTGCAGCAACTCTGATATGATGGGGGCTTCTGACATACAGGGGGGAGGGGTGGCTCTTGGATGTGATGAGGGGGCTTCTAATGTTAAAGGGGGATCCTGATGTGATAGGGGGTGTCTGGTGTGAAAGGAGGGGCTCTTATGTCATGGGGAGCTTCTGATGTGAAAGAGGTATTCTGCACATCATATACCAGGCTGTACATTATACACAGAACTCTGCACATAATATACCAGGCTGTACATTATACACAGGGCTCTGTACATCATATACCAGGCTGTACATTATACACCGGACTCTGCACATCATATACCAGACTCTACATTATACACAGTGCTCTGTACATCACATGCCAGGCTGTATATTATACACAGGACTCTGTACATCATATACCAGGCTCTACATTATACACAGGGCTCTGTACATCATATACCAGGCTCCACATTATACACAGGACTCTGTACATCAAATACCAGGCTCTACACTATACACAGGGCTCTGTAAATCATATACCAGGCTGTACATTATACACAGGGCTCTGTACATCATATACCAGGCTTTACATTATACACAGGGCTCTGTACATCATATACCAGGCTTTACATTATACACAGGGCTCTGTACATCATATACCAGGCTCTACATTATACACCGGACTCTGCACATCATATACCAGGCTCTACATTATACACAGGGCTCTGTACATCATATACCAGGCTCTACATTATACACAGGGCCCTGTACATCATATATAGATTTGTGGGTTGAAAATATCAGTCCAGCCTTTTGTATCTGAAGTTCTCCCTTTTGATGTTCAGAGAAAAATATAGCCTCTGTCTCCATTTCTTTTTTGGACATTATTAGCATTCATTTATTTAATTATTACTACTGAAATAGTTTTGGCTATATAAGAGGCACCACCTTCCTCTGTTACCCTGTTTCCCCAAAAATAAGACCTAGCGTGATTATCGGTGATGGCTGCAATATAAGCCCTACCCCCCAAATAAGCCCTAGTTAAAGTCCTTGTAGGTCTTATTTTCAGGGTAGGGCTTATTTTCGGGGAAACAGGGTAGGGCTTATTTGGGGGGTAGGACTTATATTGCAGCCATCACTGACAATCACGCTAGGTCTTATTTTCAGGGAAACAGGGTAGTCAAAATAATTTTCAGTAGTAATAATTAAAATAAACATAATCTGCCCCAAGTGTTAAGTACACCAGATTACACTCCTGCTTGCTCTAGGTCAGTTCTACGGCCAGAGACAGCCTGGCAAGTGGCAACTAGTACTTGTCAGCATGAAAAGCTCTGTATATCATCAGGTACAGATTTTCTTTAAGGACACTGCTGCGATGTGGGAACCCTGCGAATCTACTGCTCCTGGCGGCAGTTCACACTGCCCTATGCGAACTGCTGGGAGTGTCAGTTAAAAGTTAATGACACCCCCAAATCAGTTTGCATATCGCAGTGCGATCTGCAAAGTCGGACAGGAATCAGATCGCATGGTGTGAACACCCATGCGATCCGATTCTGCTGCGGACCAACAAAAGGGTCCTGTGCGAGTTTGGCCCAAATGCAATGCGAATTCAGCCATACTATCGGTATGGCAGAAATCGGATCGCACGTGATTTGTACTGCAGTGCGGTGCGAATCACATCTGATCTTGGACATCGCAGCAGTGGGAACTGGCCCTAACACTTGATAACATTTTTTTTTTTTTTTTAGTCTCTTTTAATGAGTATTTAAAACCAGTTTTCTTTTTGCTATAAAATGACTTAGAACCCCCAAACATTATACATTTTTTTTCTAAAACCCTAGAGAATAAAATGGCGGTCGTTACAATGCTTTCTGTCACACCGTATTTGCGCAGCGGTCTTACAAGCGCACTTTTTTAAAAAAAAAACACTTTTTTGAATTAAAAAATAAGACAACAGTAAAGTTAGCCCAATTTTTTATACTGTGAAAGATAATGTTACGCCGAGTCACGTTTTAAAAATTGCGTCCGCTCGTGGAATGGCGACAAACTTTTATCATTAAAAATCTCCATAGGCGACATTTAAAAAATTAAACTGGTTGCATGTTTTGCATTACAGAGGAGGTCTAGGGCTAGAATTATTGCTCCTGCTCTACCGATCGCTGCAATACCTCACGTGTGGTTTGAATACCGGTTTCCTATGCAGGCGCTACTCACATATGCGTTCGCTTCTGGACGCGAGCTCGGCGGAACGGGGCGTATTTAAAACATTTTTTTTCTTATTTATTTTACCTTTTATTTTTTATTTTTACACTGTTTTTTAAAAAAAAAAATGTGTCACTTTTATTCCTATTACAAGGAATGTAAACATCCCTTGTAATAGAAAAAAGCATGACAGGTCCTCTTAAATATGAGATCTGGGTCAAAAAGTCCTCACATCTCATATTTGGACTTAAATGCAAAAAAAAAATAAAAAAAAAAAAAAAAAATTTTTGTCATTTTGAAAAAATGACATAAAAAAAATGTGCCTTTAAGAAGTATGGGCAGAAGTGACGTTTTGACGTCACTTTCGTCCAGCTATGGTATGGAGATGGGTGGGGGCCATCTTCTCCCTCACTCGTCTCCATACCTAGCAAGGAGACACGTGCGATCGCCTCCGCCGCTGCCGACAGCTCCGGTAAGTGGCGGAGGGCACCGGATCGCAGCGGGAGGGGGGGGCCCTCTCCCGCCACCGATAAAATTGATCTTGCGGCGAATCCGCCGCAGAGATTACGTTTATCTTGTAGCTGACCACCGGCTGAACACCGGGATACCAGAGTTATGGCAGCTAGCTGCTACCATAACAACGATATCCGTCCCCAAACCAAGGATACATCGGCGTGTGGCGGTCAAAAAAAAAAAAACAGTGAAAAGTTGAAGTTTTAAAAATTACTGTAATATAAGATATGTAAATGTGATGACGTAGATTATTATATCCCAGAATCACTATTCTTCAATCAGATATTTTTGAAATCAGTTGTTATCAGTTGCAATCTTATGGTGAGAATTTACATAGGATTTAATTGACAGAAATGTGTGTGAAACAAAAGTGGATGCACCAAAGCCTCTCATTAATGTTCAGTAACACTAACATGGGGCTTAATACTTTATCCATATTGTGTCAGTCTGTTCCACTTTAAGACATTTCAAATGTCTTAAAATGGAACAGACTGACACAATATGGAATAAAGTATTAAACCCCATGTTAGAACATTTGAGTCCCAGGACTGACTTTTGCAGCTATTTATTACTAGCTGTAGGTTTTAGAGATAGAGAACAGGTCAGGGTGTATTCTAAAGGGCATAAGTCTTATAGATTCTATGTAAGTAACCTAAAGAATTGATTGGGTTGCGTGAAAGTTATAGTGCCTACAAACTATGGTATATATATAATGGAATTTTATTTTTATACTACTAATGGTGGCTTTCAATGACTTATAATGGAACTATGATAGTGCTGCGGTCAATCTGACACTAATTGATTGGGGGGGGGAACTGACTAACTGCCACTGACATAACATACACTGTCACGGTGAGAAACTGACAGATTGCTCCCTCTGTACAGAGCTCTGGGCTGTGATTGTACATAGCTGATCAGCAGGTCCCGGCTGTGAATCATTGGCTGGGACTTGCTGACAGGCTGTGACAGGTGTGCAATCACAGCGGTAGGTGGGCTTTGGGGGGGGGGGCTTGCATGTACACGCCCTAAACCCGTACGTGAGCAGCGACATATGGGTGCGCCTACGACTATTATGACTAGTAAGGATCCAACACTACCAGTGAGTATCAGAGCTTGCCCCTAAGCTCCATCATAACACATTCTTTTTGGAATCATCACTATGATGGACATCCTCACTGGCCAATAGGAATGAGCAGAAGAAAGAAAGAAACAATAAATCTCATTGCTACTATGAAGTGCCAAAAGTTTGCCTGTCAGAATGGCCTATGGTTAAACATGACACAAATAGATGGGAGACTGCTGTATGAATGTTCAGGTACTTTATACCTACAGCCATTTGTGCCCCCAAAGAGTTTGTTCAAGGATGTAAATATATCCCATGCAATGTACCTCTACAACTACTTCCTAATATGACAACATCTGCTTGTCTATGGCCAGCCTAAGCAATTTTGTTTTACAGCATATTCAATTTTAATCCATACTTGAGGCACTTAGGTTTTTGTGTTTTATACTTGTGGGTCACATTATACATTGCTAAAGTTTCAGTCCCCTTTCTTCGCAGGCCAAATTCTGGATGTATGACAACATTTTCCTCCCCAGGCAATACATTTGGCAGTCTCAAGCTTATCTCCTGTATTCTTTCTGCCAAATTTTCTCTCTTGTTCTTAATGGGGGCTCCATGCTCCAATTACTGCTGATACTTCAGTAACCCTCCCTCTTCTATGCAATCCACTAGAGCTGTGTGTGTCTGACTATGACTGACGGGACCACATTAGCTAATCTAAGGTATACAGTAAAAGTTAGAAATAGACCAATTCCTCTGCATTATGTACAGAAAGCCTCAAGAGTAGCAGCAGGTAAATTGAGGTATTTTGTGTTCTTTATCAAAATCTTAAACTACATAGCAAATCAAAATTACTTGGCTTATTTGATAAACGTGTCAGAACTCTTTCATTTCTTATCTCTAGTTTTATATTCAGAAGCTTAAACTGCACTTTTTGCAGCAATTTATAACAACCTATGTATTATTTTGCCCAGGAGATCATCTCAAAAATCCTAACATTCAGTTTTAAAAGAATCCCCTTTTAAAATATAACAGCGGTGCTGCCAAAACATGCCAGGGAAATACTAAATGTGATTGGAAGATTTAAAGTGAATGTACACTTAAATTCTAAACATTTAGGATTATGTTTCTGTCAGGTCACCTGAGCCAGGTGACAGATGCACCCTGTTGGGGTCAGGAGTGCACCGCAAGGCAGTGGACTCTACAGCTGACTGCTGTGGATGGAGCTCTAGGTGATTCAGGATAGCAAGTATACTGGAGCACTAACACGAATCACACTGGGAGCTAGAGCATGAGATTTCCCAGGGCGCGGAATATAAGAGCCAGTGGGTGATCACCAGAGGCCCCTAGTGGTGGGGATGGATTTAGCTGCAGTCTGGCTCCAGGTCGCGACCCCCAGGGCCTCCCAGCTCATGGTCACGGTAGACTACAGGAAGGTAGAGAGGAAGCAGCAGACAACAAAAGATAGTCAGGAGATAGCCAAAGGTCGGGGCAACAGGCAGGTAAGGATAGTCAAGGAACACGCCAAGGTCGGGACATGAAGCAGACAAGGACAGTCAAGAACAAGCCAAGATCGGTAACTAGAATCAGACATTAAACAAACATCAAGAAGCACACAGAAGCCAAACACACAATATTGATCAGCAGGGCTGGCTTGCAGTGCACACTTTAATATAGAGTTCCCTGATAGGGGCTGGGGTGGAGCCATGCTTTGAGGAGAGATTATGTAAGCAGCCAGGTGAAGGGGGCTGGTCTCTAAAGCTGAACACATGGAGAGGTAAGCTGACAGACAAACATTACTGCAGATCCATGACAGGCCTCATAAAAGGGGGAGGGGGAGGCCTATTACGGACCAATAAATCTTGTGGCAAACTTCAGAGAAGGAACTCGGAGCTTGATGTTCCTGGTGGAGAGCCAGACTTTGTCCCCTGGCTGTAGAGAAGGTGGTTTACACCTGCAAAGCCAGGTCTGCAAAGCCTTTGAATTTGTCAGCAGCTGCCCGGAGGGAATCTTGAATGTCTCCCCAAATGGAATTGAAAGACTCCTGAGCTGTAGCCAAAGCTGGAATGTCTGGAGAACAGGTCATGGGAAGAGGGAGTTGAGGGAATTTTCCATAAACTGTGAAAAAGGGTGTCTTCTGAGAACTGGTATTTACATGATTGTTGTGAGAGAATTCTGTCCACGGGAGTAGAAAGGACCAATCGTCAAGATGAGCAGAGACTACGGTGTGGAGAAAGACCTCTAACTCCTGATTAACCCTCTTAGTCTTTCCATTGGATTGAGGATGGTAAGAAGAGGAAAAATCCAAGACAATATTGAGGGGTTTGCAAAAAGGTCTCCAAAAACGAGACGTAAATTGAATGCCCCTGTCGGAAACAATATCAGAAGGAACCCCATGGAGGCAGAATATTTCTCGAACAAAAATGGGAACCAAAGCAGGGGCAGAAGGGAGACCAGGAAGAGGAACAAAATGAGCCATCTTTGAGAACCAATCGATTACTATCCAAAAGACTGTATTATTTTCAGACAGTAGGAGATCGGTGATAAAATCCATGGCAATGTGAGACCAGGGCTCCTTAGGAATGGGAAAGAGCATGGGAAGACCAGCAGGGGCTTGTGTGGAGGATTTAAACTGAACACAGACATGACAAGCCTTAACGTAGTCTTTGACATCTGAGCGGAGATTAGGCCACCAGCAGTAAGCAGAAAGGATCGGAAGAACCCAGCATGACCTGCCACCTTGGAATCATGTCCCCAACAGAGGATCTCTTAGTTCAGTGGAGACAAAGGTCTTGCCAAGAGGAATTTTTGGCTCCAGGATGGTAGAATGGGCAACAATGCATGAAGTCTGAATGATTGGCTCAGGTTCAGTGGTGGACTCCTCGTCCAAAGTGTCAAATGACCTAGAGAGTGCATCAGCCCGACCGTTGCAGGGACCAGGTTTTTGCGTAATCGTGAAATTAAAACAGGAAAAGAAAAGACTCCACCTGACCTGTCTGGGATTCAGACGTTTAGCATTCTGTAAGCACTGTAGATTCTTATGATCAGTAAAAATCATTATGGAGTGAGGGGAACCCTCCAAGAGATGACACCACTCCTCTAACGCCAATTTATATATATATATATATATATATATATATATATATATATATATATATATATATATATATATATTGTATTCAGTTTAGCTAGATCTGTTCCTGTTATTCTCTTCCTAATATACTCACAGGCAGGCAGGCGTTTTTTACAGTATTTACAGTATTTACAGTTAGTGTACTCTGTCCTTTGCACAGTGTGCACCTAAAGCTAGCTGAAGAAAATTGCTGGTGTTCTTCTGGTCCTATTAATACCACAGGCAAACAGCTGCAGGATTTACAGTTAGTGTATTGTGTCCTCTGCACAGTGTGCACCTACAGCTACCTAAAGACAATTGCTGGTGTTCTGATCCTATTAATACCACAGGCAGGCAGCTGCAGTATTTACAGTTAGTGTACTGTGTCCTTTGCACAGTGTGCACCTAAAGCTACCTGAAGACAATTGCTGGTGTTCTTCTGATCCTATTAGTACCACAGGCAGGCAGCTGCAGTATTTACAGTTAGTGTACTGTGTCCTCTGCACAGTGTGCACCTAAAGCTACCTGAAGACAATTGCTGGTGTTCTTCTGATCCTATTAGTACCACAGGCAGGCAGCTGCAGTATTTACAGTTAGTGTACTGTGTCCTCTGCACAGTGTGCACCTAAAGCTACCCGAAGACATTTACTGTTGTTCTGATCCTATTAATACCACAGGCAGACAGCTGCAGTATTTACAGTTAGTGTACTGTGTGCTCTGCACAGTGTGCACCTAAAGTTACCTGAAGACAGTTGCTGGTGTTTTGATTCTATTAATACCACAGACAGGCAGCTGCAGTATTTACAGTTAGTGTACTGTGTCCTCTGCACAGTGTGCACCTAAAGCTACCTGAAGACAATTGCTGGTGTTCTGGTCCTCTTAATACAACAGGCAGGCAGCTGCAGTATTTACAGTTAGGGTACTGTGTCCTCTGCACAGTGTGCACCTAAAGCTACCTGAAGACAATTGCTGGTGTTCTGATCCTATTAATACCACAGGCAGGCAGCTGCAGTATTTACAGTTAGTGTACTGTGTCCTTTGCACAGTGTGCACCTAAAGCTACCTGAAGACAATTGCTGGTGTTCTTCTGATCCTATTAGTACCACAGGCAGGCAGCTGCAGTATTTACAGTTAGTGTACTGTGTCCTCTGCACAGTGTGCACCTAAAGCTACCCGAAGACAGTTACTGTTGTTCTGATCCTATTAATACCACAGGCAGACAGCTGCAGTATTTACAGTTATGCCCCGTACACACGGTCGGATTTTCCGATGGAAAATGTCCGATCGGAGCGTGTTGTCGGAAATTCCGACCGTGTGTGGGCTCCATCGGACATTTTCCATCAGATTTTCCGACACACAAAGTTGGAGAGCAGGAGATAAAATTTTCCGACAACAAAATTCGTTGTCGGAAATTCCGATCGTGTGTACACAAATCTGATGGACAAAGTGCCACGCATGCTCAGAATAAATAAAGGGATGAAAGCTATTGGTCACTGCCCCGTTTATAGTCCCGACGTACATGTTTTACGTCACCGCGTTTAAAACGATCGGATTTTCCAACAACTTTGTGTGACCGTGTGTATGCAAGACAAGTTTAAGCCAACATCCGTCGGAAAAAATCCTCGGATTTTGTTGTCGGAATGTCCGAACAAAGTCCGACCGTGTGTACGGGGCATTAGTGTACTGTGTGCTCTGCACAGTGTGCACCTAAAGTTACCCGAAGACAGTTGCTGGTGTTCTGATCCTATTAATACCACAGACAGGCAGCTGCAGTATTTACAGTTAGTGTACTGTGTCCTCTGCACAGTGTGCACCTAAAGCTACCTGAAGACAATTGCTGGTGTTCTGATCCTATTAATACAACAGGCAGGCAGCTGCAGTATTTACAGTTAGTGTACTGTGTCCTCTGCACAGTGTGCACCTAAAGCTACCTGAAGACAATTTCTGGTGTTCTTCTGATCCTGTTAATACCACAGGCAGGCAGCTGCAGTATTTACAGTTAGTGTACTGTGTACTCTGCACAATGTGCACCTAAAGCTACCCGAAGACAATTGCTGGTGTTCTTCTGATCCTTTTAATACCACAGGCAGGCAGCTGCAGTATTTACAGTTAGTGTACTGTGTCCTGTGCACAGTGTGCACCTAAAGCTACCTGAAGACAATTGCTGGTATTCTGATCCTATTAATACCAAAGGCAGGCAGCTGAAGTATTTACAGTTAGTGTACTGTGTCCTCTGCATAGTGTGCACCTAAAGCTAAAGGGAAGGGAGAGAAATTGCGCTCGGTGTTAAACTAAAAGACTGAAAAAAAACATGAAGTGAGTCCTGCAGCTAAAACACAATAACCCCAATACAAGGGCACATAAACTGAACAATAGATAAAACAGTGTAGCGCTGGACTAATACAAATACGCATATATTGGTATATGCGAGTGAGCAGGACCCATAAATGTGTAAATGAAGTGAATAATAAATAAAGACCATATAACACTTGATCTAAAAAAATGCAGTGTCCATGTACGTGTATTGTAACACTGGAAATTAATCAAGTGCACCTGTGTATATTTAAAAAACGAAAAGTGATATAAGAGTAAATGTAAAAATAGTGGACTTTAGGTGAATTAAGGTAAACCACTGTGACAACACAAAATAAAAATTAATTACATCAACCTGAAAACCTCTATTCACTAATAGTGTTGATTAATCCTAATACTTAGTGATCACAATAAAAAGGGAATTAGAAAAAGTAAATTAAAACAGTCCCAAAAATTATGAAAAAAAGGTCCCAAAGCGTAGTGACACTCCAACACAAAATCTGGTTCAATGTTCCACCGCAGCTGTTGCCCACTACCAAAGGATTAAAGTTGGAGGCTTACCGAACAGCCTGCGACCACCCTTATTTAGGGGGGTCAAAACAGGCTCAGTAGAAATATGTGAATCCAGAAGATGTCCTCACTAATAGTCTCCAGGTGTTCTCCAGGTATCTTTATGGCAAGCCAAGAGGGGTTCCAAACGGGGTGCAGCTAGGACTTGGCCACAGGATGCAGCAAATAAATGGCCACACATGCCCCAAAAAAAGGAAAAAGATACTCCAATAGTGCAGAATGATTGTGCCAATTTATTAAAAGTGAATACAAACAAATAGGTTTAAAAAGGCAAAGCTTCTGACGGGGAGAAATGAAACAAGCTCCACCGCCGTTTAAAATCCAATCGCGCATGCGCGATACGTGCTCACGTTGTGACCCTACGGCCGTTTCGTCACAACTGACGTCATCAGTGGTACGTGGCCATGCTCGCGCATGCGCTTTAAATACAAAAGCGCCACAGCGCCCTAGCTCATTCATTGGCTGAGGGGGAACAGGGGCGGATAGTAATGCTGTATTACTAATCATACCAGCCCAATGAAAGCCGCCCATACATGAATCCTTCCTTGTTGTAAACCTGGGGATAAATAAAGAGCAAAGCTATATGCCGTGCAACGCCATCTAGTGGCTAAAGAAAAAAAGTGCAGGACACACTCCAAAATTTCTTTAAACGTGTAGAAACATGAACCAGCTTCTACAACTCAGAAATGTGTATTCCACACTACCATCTAGTGGCGGAAAAAGAATAGTGCACCAGTATAAAACATATGATAAAGTGCATGAGATTAAGGTGCATAAAGACCAGAATAAATATGGGTGGGTTTAAGTTCCCCATCAGCCATATCTCCAATAAAAAATATATACATAATCGTGATTACATTATATTAAAAACATCATCATGTATATATCAAAAGAAAGAACACTTGATTGTTCAAAAATATCTAAGAGCGCATGATAGATAAATGCATGTTAATAAATTGTCAATAAAAATACATATCAGTAAAAGAAAAAGAAAAAGAAAGGGGGGGAATCATCTGTAGAAATTGAATTTCAACTATTATTAATAAAAAAGAGGGGAGGATCATCCGTAAAAAAATTCCTTTCAACTATTGTTAATAAAGCAATTAATATCCCACTCTATGTTCAACCCATAAGGGGGATGGGAACCTAATCTGTAGATCCAGCTTGTTTCGGATCTAGAGATGGTTCTTTTTCCACTGCTACCCCGCCAATGGGGAACGTACTTCTCAATACCGATAAACACAGTTCCCTTAGGGTTCCTATCATGTACTGCATCATAGTGCCTAGAGACACTGTGTTTATCGAAGCCCTGCTTAATGTTGGTAATGTGTTCTGCCAACCTCACATTCAGTTTCCTAATAGTACGGCCAACATACTCCAACCCACATGGACACCTCAGTAAATATACTACGCATTTGGTTGTGCATGTGATAAGTGATTTGATGGAGTATGTGGCACCTGTACCACTAGAGGTGAATTCCGTTATTCTTCTATCTCGTAATGAGTTGATACTGCAAACATTACATCTCCTACAGGGGGAGAATCCTTTTAAGTCCCCAAAAAAAGTAGGGCGTTTAGGTGGGACAGGGATATTTGGTGCCAACAGATGTCTAAAACTGGTAGCCCCCCTGAATAAAACTCTCGGTTTTTCAGACAAAAGGGGTCCCAAGACTCGATCATTTTTAATAACGGACCAGTGTTTTCTAATGATTCTTTTGATGGCCCAGTGTTGGCTTGAATAGGTTGTGATGAAGGCTAACCCAAAATCCTCCCTGTCTTCTACCTGGGGGTTTGTCACGCAGTAGTTCCTCACGCTCCCTGTTCCATATTTCCACAATTAGGGAGTCCAACACAGCAGCATCATAACCTTTGGTCAAAAACCTCGATTTCAAATTCAAGGCCTCCCTATGGAACTCATTGGCATCAGAACAATTTCGTCTCAAACGCAGGAACTGGCCCTTAGGCACGGCAGATAGCCAGGACTGATGATGACAGGAGTCAAGTGGTATAAAACTATTCCTGTCAGTTGTTTTGAAATAAGTCGAAGTGGTAATGGCATCATTAACAATAGTGATAGCCAAGTCCAAAAAATGGATTTGGGTGGAGCTAGCTTCATGGGTAAGTGATATACCTCTATCGTTATTGTTAAGTGCAGACAGAAAGGTGGTCACAGAATTGATGTCACCGTTCCAAATGAACAGGACATCATTAATAAATCTCCTCCACATGACCAACTGGGGAGGACTGTCCTTTAATACCACATCCTCCTCCCACTTGGCCATGAAGAGGTTGGCCATACTAGGAGCAAATTTAGCTCCCATGGCCACTCCCTTCGTTTGTAGATAATGTGTGCCACCATACCAGAAATGGTTGTGCTCCATCGAGAAGTCCAGTAGCTCCATCACGAAATTACATTGCGTGACGGAGATACTGGAGTCTCGATAGAGGAAATGAGGAAATGAGGATAGGGACGGTGACATCAATTCTGTGACCACCTTCCTGTCTGCACTTAACAATAACGATAGAGGTATATCACTTACCCATGAAGCTGGCTCCACCCAAATCCATTTTTTAGACTTGGCTATCACTATTGTTAATGATGCCATTACCACTTCGACTTATTTCAAAACAACTGACAGGAATAGTTTTATACCACTTGACTCCTGTCATCATCAGTCCTGGCTATCTGCCGTGCCTAAGGGCCAGTTCCTGCGTTTGAGACGAAATTGTTCTGATGCCAATGAGTTCCATAGGGAGGCCTTGAATTTGAAATCGAGGTTTTTGACCAAAGGTTATGATGCTGCTGTGTTGGACTCCCTAATTGTGGAAATAGGGAACAGGGAGCGTGAGGAACTACTGCGTGACAACCCCCCCCAGGTAGAAGACAGGGAGGATTTTGGGTTAGCCTTCATCACAACCTATTCAAGCCAACACTGGGCCATCAAAAGAATCATTAGAAAACACTGGTCCGTTATTAAAAATGATCAAGTCTTGGGACCCCTTTTGTCTGAAAAATCAAGAGTTTTATTCAGGGGGGCTACCAGTTTTAGACATCTGTTGGCACCAAATATCCCTGTCCCACCTAAACGCCCTACTTTTTTTGGGGACTTAAAAGGATTCTCCCCCTGTAGGAGATGTAATGTTTGCAGTATCAACTCATTACGAGATAGAAGAATAACGGAATTCACCTCTAGTGGTACAGGTGCCACATACTCCATCAAATCACTTATCACATGCACAACCAAATGTGTAGTATATTTACTGAGGTGTCCATGTGGGTTGGAGTATGTTGGCCGTACTATTAGGAAACTGAATGTGAGGTTGGCAGAACACATTACCAACATTAAGCAGGGCTTCGATAAACACAGTGTCTCTAGGCACTATGATGCAGTACATGATAGGAACCCTAAGGGAACTGTGTTTATCGGTATTGAGAAGTACGTTCCCCATTGGCGGGGTAGCAATGGAAAAAGAACCATCTCTAGATCCGAAACAAGCTGGATCTACAGATTAGGTTCCCATGCCCCGAATGGGTTGAACATAGAGTGGGATATTAATTGCTTTATTAACAATAGTTGAAAGGAATTTTTTTACGGATGATCCTCCCCTCTTTTTTATTAATAATAGTTGAAATTCAATTTCTACAGATGATTCCCCCCCTTTCTTTTTCTTTTACTGATATGTATTTTTATTGACAATTTACTAACATGCATTTATCTATCATGCGCTCTTAGATATTTTTGAACAATCAAGTGTTCTTTCTTTTGATATATACATGATGATGTTTTTAATATAATGTAATCACGATTATGTATATATTTTTTATTGGAGATATGGCTGATGGGGAACTTAAACCCACCCACATTTATTCTGGTCTTTATGCACCTTAATCTCATGCACTTTATCATATGTTTTATACTGGTGCACTATTCTTTTTCCGCCACTAGATGGTAGTGTGGAATACACATTTCTGAGTTGTAGAAGCTGGTTCATGTTTCTACACGTTTAAAGAAATTTTGGAGTGTGTCCTGCACTTTTTTTCTTTAGCCACTAGATGGCGTTGCACGGCATATAGCTTTGCTCTTTATTTATCCCCAGGTTTACAACAAGGAAGGATTCATGTATGGGCGGCTTTCATTGGGCTGGTATGATTAGTAATACAGCATTACTATCCGCCCCTGTTCCCCCTCAGCCAATGAATGAGCTAGGGCGCTGTGGCGCTTTTGTATTTAAAGCGCATGCGCGAGCGTGGCCACGTACCCCTGATGACGTCAGTTGTGACGAAACGGCCGTAGGGTCACAACGTGAGCACGTATCGCGCATGCGCGATTGGATTTTAAACAGCGGTGGAGCTTGTTTCATTTCTCCCCGTCAGAAGCTTTGCCTTTTTAAACCTATTTGTTTGTATACACTTTTAATAAATTGGCACAATCATTCTGCACTATTGGAGTATCTTTTTCCTTTTTTTGGGGCATGTGTGGCCATTTATTTGCTGCATCCTGTGGCCAAGTCCTAGCTGCACCCCGTTTGGAACCCCTCTTGGCTTGCCATAAAGATACCTGGAAAACACCTGGAGACTATTAGTGAGGACATCTTCTGGATTCACATATTTCTACTGAGCCTGTTTTGACCCCCCTAAATAAGGGTGGTCGCAGGCTGTCCGGTAAGCCTCCAACTTTAATCCTTTGGTAGTGGGCAACAGCTGCGGTGGAACATTGAACCAGATTTTGTGTTGGAGTGTTACTACGCTTTGGGACCTTTTTTTCATAATTTTTGGGACTGTTTTAATTTACTTTTTCTAATTCCCTTTTTATTGTGATCACTAAGTATTAGGATTAATCAACACTATTAGTGAATAGAGGTTTTCATGTTGATGTAATTAATTTTTATTTTGTGTTGTCACAGTGGTTTACCTTAGTTCACCTAAAGTCCACTATTTTTACATTTACTCTTATATCACTTTTCGTTTTTTAAATATACACAGGTGCACTGGATTAATTTCCAGTGTTACAATACACGTACATGGACACTGCATTTTTTTAGATCAAGTGTTATATGGTCTTTATTTATTATTCAGTTCATTTACACATTTATGGGTCCTGCTCATTTGCATATACCAATATATGCGTATTTGTATTAGTCCAGCGCTACACTGTTTTATCTATTGTGCACCTAAAGCTACCTGAGGACAAATTCTGGTGTTCTTCTGATCCTATTAATACCACATGCAGGCAGCTGCAGTATTTACAGTTAGTGTACTGTGTCCTCTGCACAGTGTGCACCTAAAGCTACCTGAAGACAATTGCTGGTGTTCTGATCCTATTAATACCACAGGCAGGCAGCTGCAGTATTTACAGTTAGTGTACTGTGTCCTCTGCACAGTGTGCACCTACAGTTGATTCTGCTAGCTTCAGTATAATCAGTATATATATACATCCCAGCTTTGTGCAGCTACATCTCACTGTAGGCCATTAGTAGGGATGAGCCGAACACCCCCCTGTTCGGTTCGCACCAGAACATGTGAACAGGAAAAAATTTTGTTCGAACACGCGAACACCTTTAAAGTCTATGGGACACGAACATGAATAATCAAAAGTGCTAATTTTAAAGGCTTATATGCAAGTTATTGTCATAAAAAGTGTTTGGGGACCTGGATCCTGCCCCAGGGGACATGGATCAATGCAAAAAAAAGTTTTAAAAACGGCCGTTTTTTCAGGAGCAGTGATTTTAATAATGCTTAAAGTCAAACAATAAAAGTGTAATATCCCTTTAAATTTCATAGCTGGGGGGTGTCTATAGTATGCCTGTAAAGAGGCGCATGTTTCCTGTGTTTAGAACAGTCTGACAGCAAAATGACATTTCGAAGGAAAAAACCCATTTAAAACTACTCGCGGCTATTGCATTGCCGGTTCGACAATACACATAGAATTTCATTGATAAAAACGGCATAGGAACTCCCCACAAGGAAACCCCGAACCAAAATTTAAAAAAAAAATGACGTGGGGGTCCCCCTAAATTCCATACCAGGCCCTTCAGGTCTGGTAGGGATATTAAGGGGAACCCCGGCCAAAATTAGAAAAAAAAATGACGTGGGGGTCCCCCTAAATTCCATACCAGGCCCTTCAGGTCTGGTACGGATTTTAAGGGGAACCCCGCGCCAAAAAAACAAAAACGGCGTGGGGTCCCCCCAAAAATCCATACCAGACCCTTATCTGAGCACGCAACCTGGCAGGCCGCAGGAAAAGAGGGGGGGATGAGAGAGTGCCCCCTACTCCTGAACCGTACCAGGCCACATGCCCTCAACATTGGGAGGGTGCTTTGGGGTAGCCCCCCAAAACACCTTGTCCCCATGTTGATGAGGACAAGGGCCTCATCCCCACAACCCTGGCCGGTGGTTGTGGGGGTCTGTGGGCAGGGGGCTTATTGGAATCTGGAAGCCCCCTTTAACAAAGGGACCCCCAGATCCCGGCCCTCCCCCCTGTGTGAAATGGTAAGGGGGTACTTACCCCTACCATTTCAATAAAAAACTGTCAAAAATGTTAAAAATGACAAGAGACAGTTTTTGACAATTCCTTTATTTAAATGCTTCTTCTTTCTTCTATCTTCCTTCATCTTCTTCTTCTGGTTCTTCTAGCTCTTTTGGTTCTTCCTCCAGCGTTCAGTATCTCCTCCGCTGCGTCTTCTATCTTCTTCTCCTCGGGCTGCTCCGCCCCCATGGCATGGGGGGAGGCTCCCCCTCTTCTCTTCATCTTCTTCATCTTCTTCTCTTCCTCATTTTCTTCTCCGGGCCACTCCGCATCCATGCTGGCATGGAGGGAGGCTCCCGCTGTGTGACGGCATCTCCTTGTCTGACGGTTCTTAAATAACGGGGGCGGGGCCACCTGGTGACTGCGCCCCCCTCTGACGCATGGTGACTTGACGGGACTTCCCTGTGACGTCACGGGGAATGCCACAGGGAAGTCCCGTCATGTCCCGTGCGTCAGAGGGGGGCGGGGTCACCGGCTGGCCCTGCCCCCCGTTATTTAAGAACTGCCAGACGAGGAGACGCCGTCACACAGCGGGAGCCTCCCTCCATGCCAGCATGGGTGCGGAGCGGCCCGGAGAAGAACATGAAGAAGAGAAGAAGAGAAGAAGAGAAAAAAATGAAGAAGAGAAGAAGATGAAGAAGAAGATGAAGAGAAGAGCGGGAGCCTCCCCCCATGCCATGGGTGCGGAGCGCCCGAGGAGAAGAAGATAGAGGACACCGCGGAGGAGATGCTGGACGAGAACGCCGGAGGAAGAACCAGAAGAACCAGAAGAAGAAGAAGATGAAGGAAGATAGAAGATAGAAGAAGCATTTAAATAAAGGAATTGTCAAAAACTGTCTCTTGTCATTTTTAACATTTTTGACAGTTTTTTAGTGAAATGGTAGGGGTAAGTACCCCCTTACCATTTCACACAGGGGGGGGCAGGATCTGGGGGTTCCAGATTCCGATAAGCCCCCCCCCGCAGACCCCCACAACCACCAGCCAGGGTTATGGGGATGAGGCCCTTGTCCTCATCAACATGGGGACAAGGTGTTTTGGGGGGTTACCCCAAAGCACCCTCCCAATGTTGAGGGCATGTGGCCTGGTACAGTTCAGGAGGGGGGCCGCACTCTCGTCCCCCTCTCTTTTCCTGCGGCCTGCCAGGTTGCGTGCTCAGATAAGGGTCTGGTATGGATTTCTGGGGGGACCCCACGCCGTTTTTTTTTTTTGTGGCACGGGGTTCCCCTTAAAATCCATACCAGACCTGAAGGGTCTGGTATGGAATTTAGGGGGACCCCCATGTCATTTTTTATTTAAATTTTGGCCGGGGTTCCCCTTAATATCCATACCAGACCTGAAGGGCCTGGTATGGAATTTAGGGGGACCCCACGTCATTTTTAAAAAAAAATTTTGGTTCGGGGTTCCCCTGTGGGGAATTCCCATGCCGTTTTTATCAATGAACTTCTATGTGTATTGTTGGACCGGCAATGCAATAGCCGCGAGTAGTTTTAAATGTGTTTTTTCCTTCGAAATGTCATTTTGCTGTCAGACTGTTCTAAACACAGGAAACATGCGCCCCTTTACAGGCATACTATAGACACCCCCCAGCTATGAAATTTAAAGGGATATTACACTTTTATTGTTTGACTTTAAGCATTATTAAAATCACTGCTCCTGAAAAAACAGCCGCTTTTAAAACTTTTTTTTGCATTGATTCATGTCCCCTGGGGCAGGACCCAGGTCCCAAAACACTTTTTATGACAATAACTTGCATATAAGCCTTTAAAATTAGCACTTTTTATTTCTCCCATAGACTTTTAAAGGGTGTTCCGTGGCATTCGAATTTGCCGCGAACACCCCAAATTATTCGCTGTTCGGTGAACTTGCGAACAGCCAATGTTCGAGTCGAACAAGAAAACCAGAGAGAAAGTGAATTCATAGATGAGGAACTGGCAAGAGTCAAATTAAATAATTAAATGCTGTTTATTGAAAAAAGCTCACTATAAACACCAATCCAAAAATATCCTGAAAATTCCGGTACCATCACCATTAAAAAGACAAAACAGTCATGTGCAGACACAGATGGCCACCTATCACATCAACCACTCGCATGTAACATATGAAGACATTCAGAATAAATGAACATGAATGATTTCAACATAAAAAATACAAAACAATGCTGGAAGTCCTTATAATAACAAGGGAGGGCAGCAGATGATGAATTGTAAAAATAAGGTTAGATGATGGGTGGTTGTGACAACAGAACCGATCAACACAATGTTATAATTGGGGGGGCAGAATAAACCAAGGAGGGGAAGAGAGTAGTAGAGGGCCGGGCTGGAAAGGCCCTTGATGGAGGGTGTATGGATGACTCAGCAGCAGCCTCCAAGCACAAGTGTGTGCTGACTGGGGAATCGAGGTCTTTCTAGGCCGGGAGTGGCTCACAAGACTGGAGGCTGAAAATTGTGGGTGGAAGATGCAGGCAACTAATATTGGAGGAGCGGGACTAGGCTGTGTAGCTGACTATGTGGAACGGATGGCGGTTGGTAAACACTGGGAATTGCTGAGGATAACAGTCCCGGATCAGGGATGCAAATAAGTAAGATCTCACCCAGTGTTGACTGCCGTCCACGTCGGGAAAGAGAGTGAGAGCTGTCACCGTCTCCTACTTGTAGAGTGCCATGTTGCTGGTAGTTCAATCCTGCAGAGGATCATCCAGAGTGTGCCTCCATAGGTGGTTGCAAATGGGCAGTGAGGGGAGGTAGACTCAGGTAGTTGCTGCGGGTGAGGTCCGGGTGGCTAATGCCGCAGATTTCGAAATCTGCGGCATTAGCCACCCGGACCTCACCCGCAGCAACTACCTGAGTCTACCTCCCCTCACTGCCCATTTGCAATCAACTATGGAGGCACACTCTGGATGATCCTCTGCAGGATTGAACTACCAGCAACATGGCACTCTACAAGTAGGAGACGGTGACAGCTCTCACTCTCTTTCCCGACGTGGACGGCAGTCAACACTGGGTGAGATCTTACTTTTTTGCATCCCTGATCCGGGACTGTTATCCTCAGCAATTCCCAGTGTTTACCATCCGCCATCTGTTCCACATAGTCAGCTACACAGCCTAGTCCCGCTCCTCCAATATTAGTTGCCTGCATCTTCCACCCACGATTTTCAGCCTCCAGTCTTGTGAGCCACTCCCGGCCTAGAAAGACCTCGATTCCCCAGTCAGCACACACTTGTGCTTGGAGGCTGCTGCTGAGTCATCCATACACCCTCCATCAAGGGCCTTTCCAGCCCGGCCCTCTACTACTCTCTTCCCCTCCTTGGTTTATTCTGCCCCCCCAATTATAACATTGTGTTGATCGGTTCTGTTGTCACAACCACCCATCATCTAACCTTATTTTTACAATTCATCATCTGCTGCCCTCCCTTGTTATTATAAGGACTTCCAGCATTGTTTTGTATTTTTCATGTTGAAATCATTCATGTTCATTTATTCTGAATGTCTTCATATGTTACATGCGAGTGGTTGATGTGATAGGTGGCCATCTGTGTCTGCACATGACTGTTTTGTCTTTTTAATGGTGATGGTACCTGAATTTTCAGGATATTTTTGGATTGGTGTTTATAGTGAGCTTTTTTCAATAAACAGCATTTAATTATTTAATTTGACTCTTGCCAGTTCCTCATCTATGAATTCACTTTCTCTCTGGTTTTCTTGTTATATGCGCATGAATTCAGAGGAACACACCTACCATTGATTGGTGTCAGCAATTGTTACTAACTTTACACAGACGTGGTTAAACTATACCCTCAGTCTGTCACTATTATACCTAACTACAGGTTGTTTGGGTTCTTTTATAATCTGCTTTTTTTGATTAATGTTCGAGTCGAACATGAGTTCGACTCGAACTTGAAGCTCATCCCTAGCCATTAGTATGTCTGGAAGACCAACAAGGAGAGGCAGACAGCACAAGCCAATAAAAGAGGGCAAGCAGGCTCTGTGTCTAGAGGCAACAGTGCTGGTCATGGACACGGTGCATTCTCATCAGCACGTGGCTGTGGGACATGCTTGCCCTTTTTTTCGGCAGCTGGCCGTGTTGAGCCGCAACATGCCGAAGATTTGGTAGAGTGGATGACCAAGCCGTCCTCATCCTCCTCATCCTCTCTCACCCAGGCTCAGGGTACTTTGTCTGGCAAAGCAGCTGCCAAAGCGGCCTCTTTCCTCGGCTCAATGGCATCAGTCACTCCTTCCCTAGTGCCACCATGTCCTCCTGAGGAGTTCCCTGAACGGTTTGACCACAGTGTTGGGTACATGCTCCAGGAGGATGCCCAGCGTTTTGAAGGCTCCGATGATGGTACCCAGCTAGAGGAAGGCAGTAACGTGAGCCCAGAGAGAGGGGGTGCCCAAGAGGACAGTAATCTAGCAGTCATGTTCCCCCAGCTGCAGCATACTGCCAGCTTTGCTTCAGTGATGAGGAGGGAGGGGATGATGAGGAAGTCACTGACTCCACGTGGGTGCCTGATAGGAGAGAGGAGGAGGAGGCACATCTCCAATGAGGCAGGATGCCCTCCAGGGGCCAGCTTAAAGGCAGCACACCGACTGCATCACACCGCAGAGCTCCGCATGTGCAGGGCGCTGCTGTCTCTGCGCGTTATTCCAAAAGTTCTTTTGTGTGGGCTTTTTTGAGATGAGTACATCAGATCGCACCACTGCTATTTGAAACATATGTCTCAAGCGTATCTCGCATGGCCAAAACATCACCCGCTGGGGCATCACATGCTTGACCAGACATATGTCGACCTGCCATGCAGTTCGTTGGCAAGCGTACCTAACAGACCGACACCAAAGAACAAAGCAGACCTCTCCTTGCTCCTCATCAGCTGGGATCTCCAACCCCACTATACCTTCAGTCCTCTCTGAAACCTGCACTGAGAGTAATGAAGGTGTAGAATTAGGTGTGTCACAGCCAAGTACTTGCGGGCAATCTGCTATCGATACACCGACGTCAGATTGTACCAGGCAAATTTCCCTGCCCCAGCTGCTGCACCGCCAAAAGAAGTTCACTCCCAGCCATCCACATGCCCAGCGGTTGAATGCTAGCTTGGCTAAATTGCTAGCACTTCAACTGCTGCCTTTTCAGTTGGTAGACTCTTCCCCCTTCCGTGAGTTTGTGGAATGTGCGGTTTCTCAGTGTCAAATTCTCAAACGCCACTTTTTCTCATGGAAGGCGATTCTACCGGCATGTGGAAGGCAATGTTTTGGCTTCATTGGACAGGGCGGTCAGCGGTAAGGTGCATATTACCGCTCACTCATGGTCCAGCAGGCATTGACAGGGACATTACCTATCTTTCACCATGCACTGGGTAACTATTCTTGCAGCTGGGAAGGATGCAGGACAGGGTGCAGTAGTGTTGGAGGTTGTTCTGCCACCACGCCTCCAAAATCCTACTAGTGGTGATTCTGCCACACCTCTCTCCTCCACCCCCTCCTCTTCTTCTTCCTCCATGGCCTCTTCCTGTGCTGATAAACACCAAGAATTACCGCGCTACTCTATGCGATGATACCAAAGTTCTAAAAAATTAAAGCTGCAGTCCTAGGGTGAGGCGTGCACATAATAGACAAAAATAATCAAAAAAGACTGCGCTAAAAGGAATGACATGTGTTGTAACTATACAAACATGAATAAGAGGATAAATGAATACAATCTATCGAGTGTTATTATTAAATGAAACACAAAAAAATCTAATAAGAATAAATAAAAATAAAAGTGAATAAATAAGAAAAGTCCCAAATGAGGTTAAATATTGCACACCGAATAACAAAAGTGACTGTAGATGGGATAGAAATGGTCGAAAAGCAAACAATCCTTGGAGCCAAGGCAGATACAATTGGTGATCATAGATGTTAAACGACAAACACCCAGTGAGGAATCCTCCACCTAATAAGATGTGCGCTTACCAGAGGTAAGCTGTATGTCAGCTTATTTATAGACATCCACTCAGGGGAAATCAGCTCCTCAAGTCTCCTCACAGGGAAGGGGCAGACAGGATCTCTCCGTGTATAGGATTCAATCAGCATATCGGGAGGACCCAGAAGGATAAAGAATTTTCTCCATAGTGTAAATCGGTATAACCATTTATTTAAAGTAGAGAAATAATCACACTTACATGTAAAATCACGGTAGTAGGTACATAAGAAGTAAAACAGCCGGCCGGCTAGCATGCACCCGTTCAGAACGAATAAGGATAAAAACGATGACGTCAGCGCGTCAGCCTTCCGACGTACGTTTCGTCCTATTGGACGTCATCATGGGAACGTTCCCACGTGATTTTCTCTACTTTAAATAAATGGTTATACCGATTTACACTATGGAGAAAATTCTTTATCCTTCTGGGTCCTCCCGATATGCTGATTGAATCCTATACACGGAGAGATCCTGTCTGCCCCTTCCCTGTGAGGAGACTTGAGGAGCTGATTTCCCCTGAGTGGATGTCTATAAATAAGCTGACATACAGCTTACCTCTGGTAAGCGCACATCTTATTAGGTGGAGGATTCCTCACTGGGTGTTTGTCGTTTAACATCTATGATCACCAATTGTATCTGCCTTGGCTCCAAGGATTGTTTGCTTTTCGACCATTTCTATCCCATCTACAGTCACTTTTGTTATTCGGTGTGCAATATTTAACCTCATTTGGGACTTTTCTTATTTATTCACTTTTATTTTTATTTATTCTTATTAGATTTTTTGGTGTTTCATTTAATAATAACACTCGATAGATTGTATTCATTTATCCTCTTATTCATGTTTGTATAGTTACAACACATGTCATTCCTTTTAGCGCAGTCTTTTTTGACTCTTCCTGTGCTGATTTGTCCTCAAAACCAGTGGTGCTCCGTAGGCGTTCAAGGGGCTACGCAAGCATGCAGGCCAAAAGATGCCATGCGGCGCTTGAGCTGGTGTGCTTGAGGGACAGGAGCCACACTGGGGCAAAGATTCTGTCAGCTCTGCAGGGGCAGGTTCAGAGTTGGTTGACGCCATGCCAGCTTAAGGCAGGTATGGTGGTTTGCGACAATGGCACCAACCTCCTCTCCGCCCTCCGACAGGGACAACTGACCCATGTGCCCTGTTTGGCTCACATCCTTAGCTTGGTTGTGCAGCGCTTCTTGTGCAGATACCCGATCTTACAGGATGTCCTGAGGCAGGCCAGGAAAGTCTGTGTGCATTTCCGCTGGTCATATAATGCCAGTGCTCGGCTGGCTTACCTCCAAAAGGAATTTAACCTGCCCAAGAACCTGTCTGTGACATGCCCACCAGGTGGAACTCAACATTGGCCATGCTGCAGCAGCTGCACACGCAGCAGAGGGCCATCAATGAGTACCTGTGCGACTATGGCACTAGGACAGGGTCAGGGGGGTTTGTTTTTTTTCCCCACGCCAGTGGTCTATGATCAGGAATGCATGCACTGTCCTGTCACCATTTGAGGAGGCCACGAGGATGGTGAGCAGTGACAGTGCATGCATCAGGGACTCTGTCCCTCTTGTCCACCTGTTGGAACACACACTGCGTGGAATAATGGACAGGGCACTTGAGGCACCAGTGCCCAAGGCCCAATTTTTCAGCCCCTGTTTAACAGGGGCTTATAATTACAATTTTTGATGCAATACTTTGCAGCAGGGCTCATTCCTGCGCTCCAACTATAGTATCTGTGAGGGGTTGCAGTGTTGTGGCAGCAATGGCTAAGGCCCAATTTTTCTGCCCCTGTTTAACAGAGGCGTGTAATTACAATTTTTGATGCAATGCTTTGCAGCAGTGTTCATTCCTGCGCTCCAACTAAAGTATCTGTGAGGGGTTGCAGTGTTGTGGTATCAGCACCAGTGCCCAAGGCTCAATTTTCAGCCCCTGTGGCGTGTATAATTACAATTTTTGATGCAATAGTTTGCAGCAGGGCTCATTCCTGCACTCCAACTATAGCATCTGTGAGGGGTTGCAGTGTTGTGGCACCAGTGCCTAAGGCTCAATTTTTCTGCCCCTGTACAACAGGGACATGTAATTACAATTCTTGATCTAATATTTCACAGCAGGGCCCATTCCTGCGCCCACCAAGAGTAACTGTGAGGGCTTACAGTGTTGTGGCAACACCACCACCACCACCAAAGGCCCAATTTTTATGCCCCTGTTCAACAGGTGCATGTAATTACAATTCTTGATCTAATATTTCACAGCAGGGCCCGTTCCAGCGCCCACCAAGAGTAACTGTAAGGACTTACAGTGTTGTGGCACCAGCACCACCACCACCACCAAAAGCCTAATTTTTCTACCACTGTTCAACAATGGCATGTAATTACAATTCTTGATCCAATATTTCACAGCAAGGCCCGTTTCTGTGCCCACCAAGAGTAACTGTGAGGGCTTACAGTGTAGTGGCAACACTAACACCTAAGGCCCCAATTTCTGCAGAGTATATAGGGCAGGCCCCTACTTCCAAACATCCAACTTCCAAACGACTCCTACTTGCTTGGACCCCAAGCCATGATCGGCCCAGAAGGCCAGTCCACATGTGGAGAGTGGAGCTGTAGCCAAGGAAGGCCCAACTCAATGGGGGTTGAGGCCTAAGGTAGAATAAGGAAGGATATCCACTCCTGGTGGAGTATCCCTACAGACATCTTAATAGGGAGAGTCTGGAAGCGGATACGACCCCCTGGGAGAACAGTGCCATCAATTGCCAAGACTACCAGTGGAGTAGCGAGGGACGAAAGGGTAAGCTTCATGGAAGAAGCAGTTCTCCAGTCCATAAAATTGCCAGCAGCCCCGGAATCCAGGTATGCAAAGATTGGTTGAGAGGAAGCACCTACATGAAGGAACCCCGGAAGAAGAAGATGAGAAGGTGATGTTTCTGGGTCCAAAACTCCACCTTCCAGATGTATTAGACATGGGCGTTTCCAGGACGAAGCGAGCAGGAGTCACAAAAATTACCCTTGTCCCCACAATAGAGACACAAGCACAGAGTTCTGTGCCTAGCACGTTCTTCAGGGGTTAGCCTGGTCTGACCCAGCTGCATAGGTTCCTCAGAAGGCAAAAGATGCTCCACGGGATGAAGGGAGGGGAGCTCAGACTGGCTAGGGCCTAGGGAGTGCTGGCTTCTTTTTTCTAGGGACCTCTCCTGAAAACGAATATCGATCTGGTTACACAAGGAAATGACATCGTCCAGACCAGCGGGGATGGCTCTTCCCAGTAATTTGTCTTCCACTCAGTCAGAGAGGCCATGTAAAAAGGTTTAACTAGGGCCACATTGTTCCAGCTCAACTCAGCTGTGAGGATACGAAACTGAAGAACATATTGTTCCACTGAAGAATATTCTTGGCGAAGACGTAAAAGGGCACTGGCCGCTGAAGAAACCCAAGATGGTTCCTCGAAGATGTTTAAAAAAAAAGTAGAACATGCTGCATTTTTCTGCACTGGACTGTATTGAAAAGCTGTAAAACGTATCAAAAACGCAATTGAACGCACGTGTCCTTATTTAAGGTTAAGAAAAAAGAGGTGTGAAAAAAAGCACTGGACTGCATCAAAAACGCACCAAAAACGCACTGGAAGGCATCAAAAACGTGCATGCAGAAAAGCACCTGGAACACGTCCGGACTGCGTTTCTATGGTGTGAACTGGCCCTAAGGGCCCTAAGGGCAAGATCACACCATAGAAACGCAGTCCGGACGCGTTCCAGGTGCTTTTCTGCATGCACTTTTTTTATGCGTTCCAGTGCATTTTTGGTGCATTTTTGATGCAGTGCAGTGCTCCCCCCCCTCTTTTTTCTTAACCTTAAGGCCTGATTCACACCTATGCATTTTTAGTGCTTTTTGCATTTTGAAGGTCTGCACTACAGTCCATTTAACATGGTTTCCTATGGAAACGTTCTGTAGTGCAAATCTGCAAAATGCAAAAAGCACTAAAAATGCATAGGTGTGAATCAGGCCTAAATAAGGACAAGTGTATTGTAGTGTGTTTTTGGTGCATTTAGGTGCGTTCCAGTGCGTTTTTGATGCATTTTAAAGCGTTCCAGTACAGTCCAGTGCATAAAAAATGCAGCATGTTCGACTTTTTTTTGGGGGGACTGGAAACGCACTGAAACTGCAAGCACTGGTGTGAACTATGCCATTGGAAACCATATAACCTACTTTCCGTGCGTTTTTGATTCAGAAAAAAATGCACTGGACTGCATGTGGTGTGAACTGGCCCTTAAGGAAAAAAAGTTATTTAAAACTACTCACTGCTATAATGAAATGTCGGTCCGGCAATTAGGGATGAGCCGAACACCCCCCTGTTCGGTTCGCACCAGAACTTGCGAACAGGCAAAAAATGTGTTCGAACACACGAACACCGTCTATGGGACAAGAACATGAATAATCAAAAGTGCTAATTTTAAAGGCTTATATGCATGGTATTGTCATAAAAAGTGTTTGGGGACCTGGGTCCTGCCCCAGGGGACATGTATCAATACAAAAAAAAGTTTAAAAAACAGCAGTTTTTTCGGGAGCAGGGATATTAATAATGCTTAAAGTGAAACAATAAAAGTGTAATATCCCTTTAAATTTTGTAGCTTGGGGGGTGTCTATAGTATTCCTGTAAAGGGGTCCATGTTTCCCGTGTTTAGAACAGTCTGACAGCAAAATGACATTTCAAAGGAATTGCCGGTCCAACAATACACATAAAAGTTCATTGATAAAAACGGCATGGGAATTCCCCACAGGGGAACCCCGAAACAAAATTTAAAAAAAAAAATGACGTGGGGGTCCCCCTAAATTCCTTAGCAGGCCCTTCAGGTCTGGTATGGATATTAAGGGGAACCCCAGCCAAAATTAAAAAAAAAACGTCATGGGGTTCCCCCCAAATATCCATACCAGACCCTTATCCAAGCATGCAACCTGGCAGGCCACAGGAAAGGGGTCCATGTTTCCTGTGTTTAGAACAGTCTGACAGCAAAATGACATTTCAAAGGAAAAAAAGTCATTTAAAACTACTTGCGGCTATTAATGAATTGCCGGTCCAACAATACACATAAAAGTTCATTGATAAAAACGGCATGGGAATTCCCCACAGGGGAACCCCGAAACAAAATTCAAAAAAAAAAATGACGTGGGGGTCCCCCTAAATTCCATACCAGGCCCTTCAGGTCTGGTATGGATATTAAGGGGAACCCCGGCCAAAATTTAAAAAAAAACGTCATGGGGTCCCCCCAAATATCCATACCAGACCCTTATCCGAGCATGCAACCTGGCAGGCCACAGGAAAAGAGGGGGGGGACGAGAGAGCGCCTCCCCTCCTAAACCATACCAGGCCTCATGCCCTCAACATTGGGAGGGTGCTTTGGGGTGTGCGGAAAGTGTAGAGAAAATGTTGCAGAACAATTTTCAGGTGTACCAAGACACCCCCACATGTGTCCCCACTCACCAAATCACAATGACACCCAGATTTTCAGTCTGGGAGTCAGTAAAGGCTTGTAACGATATCCAAGGAATATTGCAGGATGGTAGGTTCACTGATGAGATGATAAACGATCCTTCAAAGTTAATACTCAGCCATACGAAAAACAGGTACCCAAAAGGGAAGGAAAAGTGGGGGACCAATAGTGAAGTATGCTAAGATTGAAAATTTATTGCGCATAAAAGGGTATACTTATAAAAGTAAGTTAAAATCAGACATTCAACAAATCAGAGGATGCAGCCATACACCATTAACAGCATTCCCACGAGACCGGAAATGACGCCAGAACCGGAAGTGTGTCACGTCAATGCATTTCGCCCTCCCACAGGGCGTCAGGTCCTTTGATGATGCTCTTCCATGGATTTATTCTTGTTGGTACATACCTTAGGTGTGGAGGATGCCCCCCTGAATTCAGACCTACCCAAATCAGTTGTTCTGTTATCTTCTCTATCTGAAAACTGAGCAAACGGCTCCTGGCAGCTGACAGATAATGGTTTCACTACACTTTCTGCATCCTTCAGTCTTTTTCCCAAACGATGAACGTTCTCCTGTAATCTTTGGTTTTCTAGTACTAATTGCTGGTGGATAGCCTCAGAATTTGACATAGAAGCTTCTAAAGTACTGAAGTACCTTTGGTTATTTCTAGCGCTTCTTTTAGGGATGTGTTTTGCACTTTCAAATGTTCATACTGTTTCGCTAGCCACCTGGCCGCAAAGATTAGCTGCGTTTTTTCCCGTGTGCTTACTACAGATTCTTCCAGTGAAATTTAATTTCACATCCTCTACCCTCAGCGGGACAGAAAGTGTCCCTTCTGCCTGGAGACTTTCCTCCCTTAATGCCAGCATGGCCATTTCCTCTCCATATACTGTTACTCTGCCTTCCTCTTCCTGTACATCCCAATCCCCCTGTACTTCACATTTTAGACTTGTGTTGTGGCTCTCCCTTTTTGTCAGCCACTGAAAGGTAACAATTCATGTCAGCCCCTGAGCACTTTGCTGACAAGGACTGGGCAACTGCACAAGGCCCAAATCCTGACAATTTCTCCTTGTCTCCCTGATCATCCCAATTTTGTTTCTTTGTTTGGAATGATTTCTCCTTAAATCCCATAGTAAAAACATTAATTTCCTCTGTTTTATTCGCTGACTCCAGCATTTATAAACTCCAAGTATCTTTTCATATGGCCGTGTGAACCTTTTGTGGCGAGCACGGTACAGATCTTCCCATACTTTAAGTTTAAGTGTACCTTTCTTAGAAAACCTCTTCCCCATCCAACAATCCCAATCATGAATATATTTTACCACCCAGGGCCCATATTGTCTATCATCTCTTCCCATGGAGTCAGTTGGTAGGGTTCACCACATTCAGACCCCCTCTTTGAAGTGATTCTATTGCCCATCCTTACGGACGCTTGGACCCTGACCTGATTTCCCAACCTTTTATAGGTTTCTCCTCCAGAGGTAGCTACTCTCTGGACCGTGATTGGGTTGACAAGTACCGCCCCTATCACCGTTGCTTCTTTTCACTACAATATTTTCCCTGTTCGTAACGATACTCCTTGAAGAAACCTGGAGATTTTCCTAAACTCTTTACTTCAATCTCCCCCGTGGACTTTTCCAAAGTATTCTAAAAAAATGGCTTAAAGAAGGGCTATTACTTTTGTTATCTCAAGAATGATTTCAGCAGACTTGGATAATCAAGAAAATATATGCCTGCTTGGAGTTCAGAAGGCAGTCAACTGAGGCACACTTATATGCAGTATGATTTGTATCAGTTACAGTATAGCCAGTGTTCCCAGGTCTAATTACAAAGCTTACAATCTCCAGTTAGTAATTGCAAAGAAGAAAGATTCATACCCAAGATCATTCAGTGTGATTTAGTCTCTGTTCCCACTAGTGCAATTTGTCATGCGACTTTGGACACATAACATTGCATTACAAGTCACAGCCCATTGACTTCAATAGCACCCGTTCCAATATATGCAATTCAAAGCTGCAGTGACTCTAAAAAGGTACCTGCCCCACCCTGATGCAACTCCGGATGTGACTCCGACCAAGAGTGAAAATTTGGAACAAAGACGCATTCAAAGCTACACCACAGTCACACAAAAGTCGCACCTCAGTCACACTCTCAATCATGTGACCTTGGAGTTATACCAGTGGAAACGTAGCCCTATGCCCACAGGTGTGTTTCAATCACAAAGATTGGCCTAATCTCATTCAAAGGGTCAACTGAAATAGCTTTTTGGCAGAGAGGCACATACCCTTTTCCACTGCCTCCAAGAATCCAAATGGAGCCCTCATCATTCGCACTTAAAATTTCATTTTATATAAACACATTATTCAAAATCAGTCTAATCAAAGTATTAGTATAGACAAAAGGAAAAAAGGAAAGTTCTGAGAAGTTTGTTAGTCTGGGTATTCAGATGGGAGACAGGTCAACACAAACGACATAAGGAAAAAATGCTTAGCGTTTCTGGAGTTAGGACTCTATAGACCTGCTCTGTCTTCACTTAAATGATTAATGATACATAAAATAAGTGATTAAAACCTTTTGTCTATACAAGAATCAACCAATGTGGTTGCAGCTATTACAGATAGAATTAAAAACGAATGATAACTGTGCGAAAAGAATAACAATCAAATTTATTTATGCAGAAAAGAAACGTTAGAATAATCAGAGATTACCAAATATACATAGTGATGTTACAAATACAGTGTTGCCAGTATACAAAGATAATTAATGCAAAAATGATATATGGTTACAATGTATTAAGGCAAATTCTAGGATAGAAAAAGTTAGAGAAAAGAAAAGAGTGGTGTAGTGGTTAGCACTCTCGCCTAGCAGTAAGAAGGGTCGCTGGTTCGAATCCCAACCACGACACTACCTGCGTGGAGTTTGCATGTTCTCCCTGTGCCTGCGTGGGTTTCCTCCGGGTACGCCGGTTTCCTCCCACACTTTAAAAGACATGCTGGTAGGTTAATTGGATCCTGTCTAAATTGTCCCTAGTATGTATGAATGTGAGTTAGGGACCTTAGATTGTAAGCTCCTTGAAGGTAGGGACTGATGTGAATGTACAATGTATATGTAAAGCGCTGCGTAAATTTACGGCGCTATATAAGTACCTGAAATAAATAAAAATAAATAAAAGAGAAATAAGATAATACGGATACGTTACACCGACAGCCTTACGTAACCATGCTTTGTCTTCCATGAGGCTAAGAGACTGAGCCAGGGGTGTCTATTCTGATATATACACACTTGTAAAAACTCACCCCCTTCCATATCCTAAGACTGCTACATTCCCTCAAGGGTGGGGGGTTGAAGAGAGTCCTGTTCCCTTACATAAGCCAGGTGGCCACACTTGGTCAATGGGAGGTCATTACGTGTCATAAAAAAAAGAGAGCTTGGCTTGCTTCTACATCCCCTCTCTGCCCAACCCCATTTAAGTAAAATATGTTTGGTAAGATTACCACTCTCAGTTAGTGATCATACTCACAGCCCCCAAGTGATTCCCTCCGGGCAAGGGACAGTACATCTATAAACCAGGTAGTATAGTGGACACTATAAACAGAGCTTCCTAGATACTAACGCTAGATAACATACCAGAGCTGTTTTATTATGTCAGCTGTTCTTAGAATGTCCAGGTAGTTTTCCGACACGCTGTTTAAGTCATATTGTATGTCCATTTATTAATGCTGATTATCATTGAAGGTAAAAATCATAGGCCTCACATTTCCACATCAAGGTCACCACCCCCAGGGCCCCCAGCTCATGCTCACGGTAGACTACAGGAAGGTAGAGAGGAAGCAGCAGACTGCGACAACAAAGGATAGTCAGGAGATAGCCAAAGGTCAGGGCATAAGCAGGTAAGGTAAAGCAACATGCCAAGGTCAAGATATGAAGCAGACAAGGACAGTCAAGAACAAGCCAATATCGGTAACTAGAATCAGACGTCGATCAGACGTAGAACACACAGCAAGGAGCACACAGAAGCCAAACACACAATATTGATCAGCAGGGCTGGCTTGCAGTGCACTGGTTAATATAGAGTTCCCTGATAGGGGCTGGGGTTAAACCATGCTTTGAGGAGAGATTACTTAAGCAGCCAGGTGAAGGGGGCTGGTCTCTAAAGCTGAACACATGGAGAGGTAAGCTGACAGACAAATATTGCTGCAGATCCATGACAGTTCCTCTATCTCTCGCAATAAACATTCTCATTACTTTTATATGTTAAAGAAATGACACTGGCTCCTCGCAATCTTGTCAGTCCCCTTGAGAATGAAGGGCACCCTTTTAGTTCCTGGCAATGTTCATCACGGAAGCAAATTGTGCAAGCATGGTTAGGCTGTGTCCCTTCTTCTGAGACATAAAGAATACTATTTCAATGCATGGTTGATACAGCAGGTTGCAGGTTCACACAACACCTGACAAGCCCTTATCAGTTTGATTGGCAACAGTTCTCTGGTCCTCTATCTCTGTCTACAACATTAAGTTGCTTGCTCACAGAACAAAAAAAGCTGCAGGGATTTGTGATGTTGGTAGAAACAGCCTCAGACTTTGGGGAGGAAGAGTTGGTATAGCCTATGGAAAAATATTGAAGTAGGCACTTTGTAGCTGTAGTAGATGCTTTTCACTACACCTGCTGATGTTTGGAAGGGAAGCTCAACTACCCGTTAATCTGGCCTTTGGCATTTCGTTAGATCAGACATCAATAACATCTCACTGAAGATATGTAGATCTCTTAAGAAAGAATTTAAAAACAGCATATATAAAAGCTCTGGGGGCCTCCTAGGGTTTCCCCGCAGACAGCTGAAGGTAAACAGAATTGCCGGCAAATAAAAATTCTGAAAAAAACAGCGCGGGGGGTCCCCGCAAACTATTCATACCAGGCCCTTCGGCTAGTTTTAGGGGAACCCCATGCCAAGTTTTTTTAAATGGCGTGGAGTCCATCAACATAGGGACAAGGTGCTTTGGGGGTGAGCCCCCCTGCCCCAGAACACCCCCCCATGTTGAGGGAATGCAACCTGGTATGATTCAGGAGAGGGGGCGCTCACTCCACCCCCCCTTTCCTGGCCTTCCTGGCTGCATGCTCAGATAAGGGTCTAGTATGGATTTTGGGGGGCCCCACGCCATTTTTTTTTAAACTTGGCATGAGGTTCCCCTTAAATTACATACCAGACCCTATGGGCCTGGTATGGATTGGGAGTGACCCTTATGCTCTGACATCACTGACAGCTGATGAGTTATCGGTTGTAAAGGGTGAGGCCCTGTATACAAGCCTTAAAAATTAAAAAAAACTATAAAACTATAAAGTGCAATGTATCAATAGGTCAATATATAGTGCAAATTATCAAGTGCAAAATATCAAAACTCCAGAACATAGGTTTTTTTTACAATAGTCCCCAAAGTCCACTTCAGTTTATCATATAAATTCACATCCGCGCTCTATAGAAGGACCTTTTACCACTTCATGTGCCACCACCACCTTCTGAAATGGGCACTCACCTGAACCTAGAAAAACTTTTGCCTTTGGTTTATATTGGGATAACCACTCCACTTTCCTGGCGTTCCTTCAGCTAGGTTGCCACTAGTTACTCATGTCTCCATGCCAGTCTTGGTATCTCATAAGAAGTAAACATCCATCATTGCGCAACATGCTTATATAAAATTTATTTTAACCAATAAGATAACATCCATCTGTACCGTATAATTAGCTCTGGCTAATCACAGCTAATCACAACAAAGCAAACTGAATGAATCAATCAATTTCATTAGGCAAAATGCTTGCTTAAAGCAATGAAGTTTATTGCTATAAGCTATTATAATGTTTAAAAAAAAATCTCGATTACTTTCTCAAGAGTAGCACAATGTTATTAAGGTATGTGTGTTAGGTACAGTGTGTTAAAAAATAGATCATAAAAAAAAGAAAAGAAAAAATGTAATAAAAAATAAAATAAATTATAAAAAAAACAATTATTAATTTTTTTTTCATTTGGTCACCAGTCAGTATCCCTGATCACCGCCACACCAGTTATATTATGACGCTGTACTGCACTGGTGTCAGTATGTAAGAAAAAAAAAATTGTGCATTTTTTTTAATTTCTTCATTTTCTAAAAATGATGACAAAAAATTACAACTTCAAAAACTCACCATGTGTCTTACTAAATACCTTGGAGCATCTACTTTCCAAAAGGGGTAATTTGGGGGATATTTGTACTGTCCTGACATTTCTGGGCCTCAAGAATTGATATAGGCCATCAGTACATCAGGACTGATCAATTTTCAGATATATACAAGAGTTTGTGGACTCTATAACTACAGACTAAATAATATACACTTATTTGTTTTAATTTTCACCAAAGAAATATAGCAGAATACCTTTTAGCCTAAATGTATGAAGAACAAATATTTATATAAAATTTTATAACAGAAACAAAGAAAAACTCATTTTTTCAACATTTTCAGTCTTTTATCATTTATTTAGCAAAAAACAAAAACACAATGGTGATTAAATACCACCAAAAGAAAGATCTAGTTGTGTGAACAAAATTATAAAAATTTCATTTGGGTACAGTGTTGCGTGCTCTGTACTGAAGTGGTTAATAAAACGAATCAGTGACTAAGTAATGTAACGAATAGTGAGGCGTTCAGTAAAACAGCACAAAATGGTAGTGCAACCCATGCACAAAATTCGTAACCATTTCCTAAGTTATATTGTTTTTTACAACAATTCCTGTGTTTTTGAGAGCAGCATTTGGGAGTCATTAGAGATTTAAACATTTTTTAGTTTTTTGCATGTGTTGTATTTATTTATTTGGAGTATACAGTATATGTGCTCTGGCATTTGGTCCTGCCTGTCATAGTATATACTATACATTTCTAACTTTTTTTTTTTTTTCCCTTTTTTCACTAACAAGCCACCTTTAACCATTCTATTTTTAATAAATATTCACGTGATTGTTGTGATCAATAATGATTTTCTTACAATAGAGAGCTTTAGACTCTAAAATGTCATCTAGGTAGAGGCAAGCACAACAGTGCATGAAGCTAAATCGTCTCAAATTGAACAGAATTCTCACTTTAAAGTATTGTCGCAGAATTAGGTCTCCCCATTAGAAGATTATTCCCCACTTGCTTTGGTGACAGCTTAAAAATGTTGGATTTCCCCTCACTGTCTGAGATGGTAATGGTGGTCACCAGGGCAAGTAAAGAGGTGAGTCTCCACGGTGGGAACACATAGCAATACAAACCTGAAAAAAGGTCCAAATTTATAGATAAAATGTTTGCCTTTACATACCCTTGAATTATTTTAATAAATACTTTACTTTCCTTTTTTGACAAAAATGCCCGTAGTTCCACTTTAACTGTCTTTTAAAATTCATTTTTAGTTTCAAGTAAATTAGGAAATGCATAACATAACACAAAAATAATATACAGCAGAAAGCATCAAATACATAAATAAAAAACTACAGTTTGCTCTCATTATTTGATCACATTTTCTGTGTCTTTTAGCTAATAGCCAGCCATATCCATTTACCATGTTGTTCTTAGGATTTATTCTACTAATGTTCTTTAGTTCTGATATTTTGTCTGGTAGTGCATGCGTTGTGTTTATTTTAGCACGATTTTTGTTTATAAATTGATTTTTTTCACTTTTATTTTCTCCCACTGCAAGCTAACATATCTTGATGACAAACCTCTTATATGATTCCTCATGTGGAACAATGTGAAATGATGGACTGCACTGCAGTAAACAACAGCAGCTGTTGACTGCTATCAACATAATAAAATGATAAATGCAAATTAAAACTTCTACTGTGCTTACTGAAATCCTTATGAACAATAGGTAATAAAAGCAAAGTATAATACAATCTCTGTGGAAATACAATTAAATAATAGTCAAAGTCCAAAAAATACACATAAACATTCATATAAATATCCTCAGAAATGTAAATTAATGGTCCCTGGTAAATTCAGACATTCAGACCAAGTAAGTGTAGACTTCACAACTTTATCCAAAAAAAAAAGGTGTTTGTTCAAGTGCACAGCCATATCGATGTGTTTTTTTTCTTTTCACCATTACTAATATTATTATTATTAATAGAAATTTCAGTACATAAGTTGGACCTATAGATAATAAACAGGGTGTCAATGCGGCAAAGGCATAGACAAAAGGAAATGTCACAGCATCATATTCCATATCAGACTGAGTTTGGAAATAGAGCTTGTTCTATGGGCTAAAGCTTTTTTGTAGTCATACATGAGGTTTAGGGGAGCAACGAGTTCAAAAAAATTGGATGTCTTGTCAGTTCTCCATAATTTAGTCAGGAGTGACTTAGCAGCCAGGAGTATAATTACTGCAATACTACGATAAACTATGGGGAAGCGTTCAATACCAATGAATGTTCTTACTGTTGATCCAACCAATGAGCATCATCTTTTAGGATACTCCCAATTACCCATACCAATTTACCCAAAATGGTTCCACCCAGGGGGTCATGTAAAAAAAAAAAAATTAAAAGCCAGCAGCTACAAATACTGCAGCTGCTGACTTTTAATTGGACACTTACCTGTCCCTGGGTCCAGCGATGCGGGGGATCGAAGCCCCGCTCGTCTCCCCCTCCGTTCAGCAGTGCCGGCATTGCAACTGTGGGCGCCGGGCTGTGGCTTCACAGCCTGGCACCCACTGCGCATGCGCAAGCGGCACCACGCGCCGTGATTGGCCGCTTAGTCACCTGGGACCTGTAATGGGTCCCAGACGATTGACAGGAGGGAGGGAGCAGAGCGGAGCCCTTCCTGTGCCGAGGGGGAAGTGATGTCACCAGCCCAGGAACTGGAAGGGGTAGACTACGAGGGACCCCCTAGCAACAGGCATTTAGAGGTAAGTTAAAAAAAAATATCCAAATGTTTTTTTGTTTTGTTTTTCAGGATTTTTCATGTATTTTTGTTTTTTTAGGTGGAACCCCACTTTAAGAAAGTTCAAGTATATATGTTACCAGACCAATAACCAATTGCCATTGTGTTTTTGCCCCCATATGCTCCTTTCTCAGGCATGGCATTTCTTTCGAGAGGGGTATTTATAATACTGTTGAATGTGCTTTGTATGGGTTCCCAACACAAGCAAGGTACAGCCACACAGCATGTGTGTCTAGCATTTTCAGACAGCTTTAGTGATACAGATGGTTAGGACAAAACCCCTAACTATTGACCCAACAAATATGAAATGCATCAGAGTATGGGGATCAGTAAAGTAATTTTTAAACTCTGGATACATGCAACGTGTGGCTGTACTTTCTTCATGTTGGCATAGTATCTGGGGGGGTGGAGATAAGCTCCTACATCTAGGCAGCACTGCTTTAGCAGTGGTATCACCCAGCTAGGGATTGGGAACAGTATAAGTTTTGTTTATATATATAATATATTATATGAGTGGTCTTGATGTTAACTAAAGCTCTTAAAATTAAAACTTCTACTGTGCTTACTGAAATCCTTATGAACAATAGGTAATAAAAGCAAAGTATAATAAAATCTCTGCCGAAATACAATTAAATAATAGTCAAAGTCCAAAAAATACACATAAACATTCATATAAATATCCTCATAAATGTAAATTAATGGTCCCTGGTAAATTCAGACATTCAAACCAAGTAAGTGTAGACTTCACAACTTTATCCAAAAAAAAAAAAAAAAGGGTGTTTGTTCAAGTGCACAGCCATATCGATGTGTTTTTTTTCTTTTCACCATTACTAATATTATTATTATTAACCACTTAAGCCCCGGACCATTATGCTGCCTAAGGACCAGAGGTCTTTTTCCAATTTGGCACTGCGTCGCTTTAACTGCTAATTGCGCGGTCATGCAATGCTGTACCCAAACGAAATTTGCGTCCTTTTCTTCCCACAAAAAAAAAAAAAAGGGTGTTTGTTCAAGTGCACAGCCATATCGATGTGTTTTTTTTCTTTTCACCATTACTAATATTATTATTATTAACCACTTGAGCCCCGGACCATTATGCTGCCTATGGACCAGAGGTCTTTTTCCAATTTGGCACTGCATCGCTTTAACTGCTAATTGCGCGGTCATGCAATGCTGTACCCAAACGAAATTTGCGTCCTTTTCTTCCCACAAATAGAGCTTTCTTTTGATGGTATTTGATCACCTCTGCGGTTTTTATTTTTTGCGCTATAAACGGTAAAAGACCGAAAATTTTGAAAAAAAATGATATTTTCTACTTTTTGTTATAAAAAAAATCCAATAAACTCAATTTTAGTCATACATTTAGGCCAAAATGGCAGGGCAGTACAAACCCCCCCCAAATGACCCCATTTTGGAAAGTAGACACCCCAAGGAAATTGCTAAGAGGCATGTTGAACCTATTGAATATTTATTTTTTTTGTCCCAAGTGATTGAATAATGACAAAAAAAAAAAAATATTTACAAAAAGTTGTCACTAAATGATATATTGCTCACACAGGCCATGGGCCTATGTGGAATTGCACCCCAAAATACATTCTGCTGCTTCTCCTGAGTATGGGGATACCACATGTGTGGGACTTTTTGGGAGCCTAGCCGCGTACGGGGCCCCGAAAACCAATCACCGCCTTCAGGATTTCTAAGGGTGTAAATTTATGATTTCACTCTTCACTGCCTATCACCGTTTCGGAGGCCATGGAATGCCCAGGTGGCACAAAACCCCCCCCACATGACCCCATTTTGGAAAGTAGACACCCCAAGCTATTTGCTGAGAGGCATGGTGAGTATTTTGCAGCTCTCATTTGTTTTTGAAAATGAAGAAAGACAAGAAAAAACATTTTTTTTTCTTTTTTCAATTTTCAAAACTTCGTGACAAAAAAGTGAGGTCCGCAAAATACTCACTATACCGCTCAGCAAATAGCTTGGGGTGTCTACTTTCCAAAATGGGGTCATTTGGGGGGGGTTGTGCCACCTGGGCATTCCATGGTCTCCGAAACTGTGATAGGCAGTGAAGAGTGAAATCAAAAATGCACGCCCTTAGAAAGCCTGAAGGCGGTGCTTGGTTTCGGGGTCCCGTGCGCGGCTAGGCTCCCAAAAAGTCTCACACATGTGGTATCCCTATACTCAGGAGAAGCAGCAGAATGTATTTTAGGGTGTAATTTCACATATTCCCATGGCATGTTTGAGCAATATATCATTTAGTGACAATTTTGTGCAAAAAAAAAAAAATTTGTCTCTTTCCCGCAACTTGTGTCGCAATATAAAATATTCCATGGACTCGACATGACTCTCAGCAAATAGCTTGGGGTGTCTACTTTCCAAAATGGGGTCATTTGGGGGGTTTTGAACTGTCCTGGCATTTTATGCACAACATTTAGAAGCTTATGTCACACATCACTCACTCTTCTAAGCACTTGAAGACAAAGCCCTTTCTGACACTTATTGTTTACATGAAAAAGTTATTTTTTTTGCAAGAAAATTACTTTTAACCCCCAAACATTATATATTTTTTTAAAGCAAATGCCCTACAGATTAAAATGGTGGGTGTTTCATTTTTTTTTTTCACACAGTATTTGCAGCGATTTTTCAAACGCATTTTTGGGGGAAAAAACACACTTTTTTAAATTTTAATGCACTAAAACACACTATATTGCCCAAATGTTTGATGAAATAAAAAAGATGATCTTAGGCCGAGTACATGGATACCAAACATGACATGCTTTACAATTGCACACAAACGTGCAGTGGCAACAAAATAAATACATTTTTAAAATGCATCAGAGTATGGGGATCAGTAAAGTAATTTTTAAACTCTGGATACATGCAACGTGTGGCTGTACTTTCTTCATGTTGGCATAGTATCTGGGGGGGATGGAGATAAGCTCCTACATCTAGGCAGCACTGCTTTAGCAGTGGTATCACCCAGCTAGGGATTGGGAACAGTATACGTTTTGTTTATATATATAATATATTATATGAGTGGTCTTGATGTTAACTAAAGCTCTTAAAATTAAAACTTCTACTGTGCTTACTGAAATCCTTATGAACAATAGGTAATAAAAGCAAAGTATAATACAATCTCTGTGGAAATACAATTAAATAATAGTCAAAGTCCAAAAAATACACATAAACATTCATATAAATATCCTCAGAAATGTAAATTAATGGTCCCTGGTAAATTCAGACATTCAGACCAAGTAAGTGTAGACTTCACAACTTTATCCAAAAAAAAAAGGTGTTTGTTCAAGTGCACAGCCATATCGATGTGTTTTTTTTCTTTTCACCATTACTAATATTATTATTATTAATAGAAATTTCAGTACATAAGTTGGACCTATAGATAATAAACAGGGTGTCAATGCGGCAAAGGCATAGACAAAAGGAAATGTCACAGCATCATATTCCATATCAGACTGAGTTTGGAAATAGAGCTTGTTCTATGGGCTAAAGCTTTTTTGTAGTCATACATGAGGTTTAGGGGAGCAACGAGTTCAAAAAAATTGGATGTCTTGTCAGTTCTCCATAATTTAGTCAGGAGTGACTTAGCAGCCAGGAGTATAATTACTGCAATACTACGATAAACTATGGGGAAGCGTTCAATACCAATGAATGTTCTTACTGTTGATCCAACCAATGAGCATCATCTTTTAGGATACTCCCAATTACCCATACCAATTTACCCAAAATGGTTCCACCCAGGGGGTCATGTAAAAAAAAAAAAATTAAAAGCCAGCAGCTACAAATACTGCAGCTGCTGACTTTTAATTGGACACTTACCTGTCCCTGGGTCCAGCGATGCGGGGGATCGAAGCCCCGCTCGTCTCCCCCTCCGTTCAGCAGTGCCGGCATTGCAACTGTGGGCGCCGGGCTGTGGCTTCACAGCCTGGCACCCACTGCGCATGCGCAAGCGGCACCACGCGCCGTGATTGGCCGCTTAGTCACCTGGGACCTGTAATGGGTCCCAGACGATTGACAGGAGGGAGGGAGCAGAGCGGAGCCCTTCCTGTGCCGAGGGGGAAGTGATGTCACCAGCCCAGGAACTGGAAGGGGTAGACTACGAGGGACCCCCTAGCAACAGGCATTTAGAGGTAAGTTAAAAAAAAATATCCAAATGTTTTTTTGTTTTGTTTTTCAGGATTTTTCATGTATTTTTGTTTTTTTAGGTGGAACCCCACTTTAAGAAAGTTCAAGTATATATGTTACCAGACCAATAACCAATTGCCATTGTGTTTTTGCCCCCATATGCTCCTTTCTCAGGCATGGCATTTCTTTCGAGAGGGGTATTTATAATACTGTTGAATGTGCTTTGTATGGGTTCCCAACACAAGCAAGGTACAGCCACACAGCATGTGTGTCTAGCATTTTCAGACAGCTTTAGTGATACAGATGGTTAGGACAAAACCCCTAACTATTGACCCAACAAATATGAAATGCATCAGAGTATGGGGATCAGTAAAGTAATTTTTAAACTCTGGATACATGCAACGTGTGGCTGTACTTTCTTCATGTTGGCATAGTATCTGGGGGGGTGGAGATAAGCTCCTACATCTAGGCAGCACTGCTTTAGCAGTGGTATCACCCAGCTAGGGATTGGGAACAGTATAAGTTTTGTTTATATATATAATATATTATATGAGTGGTCTTGATGTTAACTAAAGCTCTTAAAATTAAAACTTCTACTGTGCTTACTGAAATCCTTATGAACAATAGGTAATAAAAGCAAAGTATAATAAAATCTCTGCCGAAATACAATTAAATAATAGTCAAAGTCCAAAAAATACACATAAACATTCATATAAATATCCTCATAAATGTAAATTAATGGTCCCTGGTAAATTCAGACATTCAAACCAAGTAAGTGTAGACTTCACAACTTTATCCAAAAAAAAAAAAAAAAGGGTGTTTGTTCAAGTGCACAGCCATATCGATGTGTTTTTTTTCTTTTCACCATTACTAATATTATTATTATTAACCACTTAAGCCCCGGACCATTATGCTGCCTAAGGACCAGAGGTCTTTTTCCAATTTGGCACTGCGTCGCTTTAACTGCTAATTGCGCGGTCATGCAATGCTGTACCCAAACGAAATTTGCGTCCTTTTCTTCCCACAAAAAAAAAAAAAAGGGTGTTTGTTCAAGTGCACAGCCATATCGATGTGTTTTTTTTCTTTTCACCATTACTAATATTATTATTATTAACCACTTGAGCCCCGGACCATTATGCTGCCTATGGACCAGAGGTCTTTTTCCAATTTGGCACTGCATCGCTTTAACTGCTAATTGCGCGGTCATGCAATGCTGTACCCAAACGAAATTTGCGTCCTTTTCTTCCCACAAATAGAGCTTTCTTTTGATGGTATTTGATCACCTCTGCGGTTTTTATTTTTTGCGCTATAAACGGTAAAAGACCGAAAATTTTGAAAAAAAATGATATTTTCTACTTTTTGTTATAAAAAAAATCCAATAAACTCAATTTTAGTCATACATTTAGGCCAAAATGGCAGGGCAGTACAAACCCCCCCCAAATGACCCCATTTTGGAAAGTAGACACCCCAAGGAAATTGCTAAGAGGCATGTTGAACCTATTGAATATTTATTTTTTTTGTCCCAAGTGATTGAATAATGACAAAAAAAAAAAAATATTTACAAAAAGTTGTCACTAAATGATATATTGCTCACACAGGCCATGGGCCTATGTGGAATTGCACCCCAAAATACATTCTGCTGCTTCTCCTGAGTATGGGGATACCACATGTGTGGGACTTTTTGGGAGCCTAGCCGCGTACGGGGCCCCGAAAACCAATCACCGCCTTCAGGATTTCTAAGGGTGTAAATTTATGATTTCACTCTTCACTGCCTATCACCGTTTCGGAGGCCATGGAATGCCCAGGTGGCACAAAACCCCCCCCACATGACCCCATTTTGGAAAGTAGACACCCCAAGCTATTTGCTGAGAGGCATGGTGAGTATTTTGCAGCTCTCATTTGTTTTTGAAAATGAAGAAAGACAAGAAAAAACATTTTTTTTTCTTTTTTCAATTTTCAAAACTTCGTGACAAAAAAGTGAGGTCCGCAAAATACTCACTATACCGCTCAGCAAATAGCTTGGGGTGTCTACTTTCCAAAATGGGGTCATTTGGGGGGGGGTTGTGCCACCTGGGCATTCCATGGTCTCCGAAACTGTGATAGGCAGTGAAGAGTGAAATCAAAAATGCACGCCCTTAGAAAGCCTGAAGGCGGTGCTTGGTTTCGGGGTCCCGTGCACGGCTAGGCTCCCAAAAAGTCTCACACATGTGGTATCCCTATACTCAGGAGAAGCAGCAGAATGTATTTTAGGGTGTAATTTCACATATTCCCATGGCATGTTTGAGCAATATATCATTTAGTGACAATTTTGTGCAAAAAAAAAAAAATTTGTCTCTTTCCCGCAACTTGTGTCGCAATATAAAATATTCCATGGACTCGACATGACTCTCAGCAAATAGCTTGGGGTGTCTACTTTCCAAAATGGGGTCATTTGGGGGGTTTTGAACTGTCCTGGCATTTTATGCACAACATTTAGAAGCTTATGTCACACATCACTCACTCTTCTAAGCACTTGAAGACAAAGCCCTTTCTGACACTTATTGTTTACATGAAAAAGTTATTTTTTTTGCAAGAAAATTACTTTTAACCCCCAAACATTATATATTTTTTTAAAGCAAATGCCCTACAGATTAAAATGGTGGGTGTTTCATTTTTTTTTTTCACACAGTATTTGCAGCGATTTTTCAAACGCATTTTTGGGGGAAAAAACACACTTTTTTAAATTTTAATGCACTAAAACACACTATATTGCCCAAATGTTTGATGAAATAAAAAAGATGATCTTAGGCCGAGTACATGGATACCAAACATGACATGCTTTACAATTGCACACAAACGTGCAGTGGCAACAAAATAAATACATTTTTAAAATGCATCAGAGTATGGGGATCAGTAAAGTAATTTTTAAACTCTGGATACATGCAACGTGTGGCTGTACTTTCTTCATGTTGGCATAGTATCTGGGGGGGATGGAGATAAGCTCCTACATCTAGGCAGCACTGCTTTAGCAGTGGTATCACCCAGCTAGGGATTGGGAACAGTATACGTTTTGTTTATATATATAATATATTATATGAGTGGTCTTGATGTTAACTAAAGCTCTTAAAATTAAAACTTCTACTGTGCTTACTGAAATCCTTATGAACAATAGGTAATAAAAGCAAAGTATAATAAAATCTCTGCCGAAATACAATTAAATAATAGTCAAAGTCCAAAAAATACACATAAACATTCATATAAATATCCTCATAAATGTAAATTAATGGTCCCTGGTAAATTCAGACATTCGGACCAAGTAAGTGTAGACTTCACAACTTTATCCAAAAAAAAAAAAAAAAAGGGGGTTTGTTCAAGTGCACAGCCATATCGATGTGTTTTTTTTCTTTTCACCATTACTAATATTATTATTATTAACCACTTGAGCCCCGGACCATTATGCTGCCTAAGGACCAGAGGTCTTTTTCCAATTTGGCACTGCGTCGCTTTAACTGCTAATTGCGCGGTCATGCAATGCTGTACCCAAACGAAATTTGCGTCCTTTTCTTCCCACAAATAGAGCTTTCTTTTGATGGTATTTGATCACCTCTGCGGTTTTTATTTTTTGCGCTATAAACGGTAAAAGACCGAAAATTTTGAAAAAAAATGATATTTTCTACTTTTTGTTATAAAAAAATCCAATAAACTCAATTTTAGGCCAAAATGTATTCGGCCACATGTCTTTGGTAAAAAAAATGTCAATAAGCGTATATTTATTGGTTTGCGCAAAAGTTATAGCGTCTACAAACTAGGGTACATTTTCTGTAATTTACACAGCTTTTAGTTTATGACTGCCTATGTCATTTCTTGAGGTACTAAAATGGCAGGGCAGTACAAAACCCCCCCAAATGACCCCATTTTGGAAAGTAGACACCCCAAGGAAATTGCTGAGAGGCATGTTGAACCCACTGAATATTTATTTTTTTTGTCCCAAGTGATTGAATAATGACAAAAAAAAAAAAAAATATTTACAAAAAGTTGTCACTAAATGATATATTGCTCACACAGGCCATGGGCCTATGTGGAATTGCACCCCAAAATACATTTAGCTGCTTCTCCTGAGTATGGGGATACCACATGTGTGGGACTTTTTGGGAGCCTAGCCGCGTACGGGGCCCCGAAAACCAATCACCGCCTTCAGGATTTCTAAGGGTGTAAATTTATGATTTCACTCTTGACTGCCTATCACAGTTTCGGAGGCCATGGAATGCCCAGGTGGCACAAACCCCCCCCCAAATGACCCCATTTTGGAAAGTAGACACCCCAAGCTATTTGCTGAGAGGCATATTGAGTCCATGGAATATTTTATATTTTGACACAAGTTGCGGGAAAGTGATACATTTTTTTTTTTTTTTGCACAATGTTGTCACTAAATGATATATTGCTCACACAGGCCATGGGCATATGTGGAATTGCACCCCAAAATACATTTAGCTGCTTCTCCTGAGTATGGGGATACCACATGTGTGGGACTTTTTGGGAGCCTAGCCGTGCACGGGACCCCGAAAACCAATCACCGCCTTCAGGATTTCTAAGGGTGAAAATTTTTGATTTCACTCTTCATTGCCTATCACCGTTTCGGAGGCCATGGAATGCCCAGGTGGCACAAACCCCCCCCACATGACCCCATTTTGGAAAGTAGACACCCCAAGCTATTTGCTGAGAGGCATGGTGAGTATTTTGCAGCTCTCATTTGTTTTTGAAAACGAAGAAAGACAAGAAAAAACATTTTTTTTTTTCTTTTTTCAATTTTCAAAACTTTGTGACAAAAAGTGAGGTCCGCAAAATACTCACTATACCACTCAGCAAATAGCTTGGGGTGTCTACTTTCCAAAATGGGGTCATTTGGGGGGGTTTTGTGCCACCTGGGCATTCCATGGTCTCCGAAACTGTGATAGGCAGTGAAGAGTGAAATCAAAAATTCACGCCCTTAGAAAGCCTGAAGGCGGTGCTTGGTTTTCGGGGTCCCGTGCGCGGCTAGGCTCCCAAAAAGTCTCACACATGTGGTATCCCTGTACTCAGGAGAAGCAGCAGAATGTATTTTGGGGTGTAATTTCACATATTCCCATGGCATGTTTGAGCAATATATCATTTAGTGACAATTTTGTGCAAAAAAAAAAAAAATTGTCTCTTTCCCGCAACTTGTGTCGCAATATAAAATATCCCATGGACTCGACATGACTCTCAGCAAATAGCTTGGGGTGTCTACTTTCCAAAATTGGATCATTTGGGGGGTTTTGAACTGTCCTGGCATTTTATGCACAACATTTAGAAGCTTATGTCACACACATAGGCGTGCGCAGACCATGGCATTAGGGTGTGCACCCAAAGCTCAAACACACGTGTGTATTTGTATATATATATATATATATATATATATATATATATATATATTATAAAAAAATATTTTATTCATTTATTTTATTTATATTTTTTATTTTTTATATTATTTTTATATTATTTTTTTATCATAAATATTTTTACAATTTTATTTAATAATATATTATTATTATTATACAATTTTTTAGGAGCTCCATTGGGGGGCTTTGGTTTGATATCAGAGGTCTAAACAGACCCCTGATATCTCACTTTTAAGACAGAAATTCCCCAGTCCCTTCTTCTGCAGCCAAACAGCAGGGGGAATCTGTGCAGCACAGCATGATTAGGGTGTGCCCAGGCACACCTGGCACACCCTGTGCGCACGCCTATGGTCACACATCACCCACTCTTCTAAGCACTTGAAGACAAAGCCCTTTCTGACACTTATTGTTTACATGAAAAAGTTATTTTTTTTTTGCAAGAAAATTACTTTGAACCCCCAAACATTATATATTTTTTTTAAAGCAAATGCCCTACAGATTAAAATGGTGCGTGTTTCATTTTTTTTTTCACACAGTATTTGCGCAGCGATTTTTCAAACGCATTTTTTGGGGAAAAAACACACTTTTTTAAATTTTAATGCACTAAAACACACTATATTGCCCAAATGTTTGATGAAATAAAAAAGATGATCTTAGGCCGAGTACATGGATACCAAACATGACATGCTTTACAATTGCGCACAAACGTGCAGTGGCAACAAAATAAATACATTTTTAAAAGCCTTCAAAAGCCTTTACAGGTTACCACTTTAGATTTACAGAGGAGGTCTACTGCAAAAATTACTACCCTCGATCTGACCTTCGCGGTGATACCTCACATGCATGGTGCAATTGCTGTTTACGTTTGATGACAGACCGCCGCTTGCGTTCGTCTTAGCGCGAGAGCAGGGGGCGACAGGGGTGCTTTTTTTTTTTTTTTTTTTCTTTATTATTTTTTTGCTTTTTTACCTTATTTTTAAACTGTTCCTTTCATTTTTTTTTTTTAATCATTTTTATTGTTATCTCGGGGAATGTAAATATCCCCTATGATAGCAATAGGTAGTGACAGGTATTCTTTTTTGAAAAAATTGGAGTCTATTAGACCCTAGATCTCTCCTCTGCCCTCAAAGCATCTGACCACACCAAGATCGGTGTGATAAAATGCTTCCCCAATTTCCCAATGGCGCTATTTACATCCGGCGAAATCTAAGTCATAAAATGCTCGTAGCTTCTGGTTTCTTAGGCCATAGAGATGTTTGGAGCCACTCTGGTCTCTGATCAGCTCTATGGTCAGCTGGCTGAATCACCAGCTGCATTTTCAGGTTCCTTGTTGAGACAGGAGAGCCAGAGAAAAACACGGAAGACGGTGGGGGGGGGGGCATTCCCTCCCACGGCTTGTAAAAGCAGTCTAGAGGCTAATTAGCTGCTAGGATTGCTTTTACATGAAAGCCGACTGCTGGCTGAAAAGAATGATACCAAGATGATACCTAAACCTGCAGGCATCATTCTGGTATAACCACTCAAAGTTGTGAATGGCGTACCTGAAGACAAAAAAATGGTTAACAATAAAGCACAGTAAACGGTAAAGTATAAAAAATTGCACAACTGAAAAGCAAATATGATAAAACATAATAACAATAAAACATTGTAGAATAGAATACAGTAAAAAAGAGCAGAACAATAGAGAGAGAATAGAGAGAGAGGGAACAATAAAACGAGAACTATTTTTTTTTATTTTATATATTTTTATTTTTTTTTACACTTTTTTTGTAACTAACTTTTATAACGGTAACCGGTTCCAGGTTCGGGTCTCTCAAAATGCGATGGCATCTTGGGAGACCCTGTGAAAGTGTGTCTAGTCTGTGCAATGCTGTACCCTACGCTAATACTCAACTAGTGCATGGTAGCGTTCAAAACATTCACCAATGCAAAGACCAGGATTGTCAGGACAGGAGGGACAATAATAGCGAGTGTCACGCCTATATCCACGCTTGCTGCAGACACAACATCTTTTTTGGGGGGGTTCGTTGGGTAGGGGTACTCGGGAGGACATAAAGAAAATGCCTCTCATGCAGCCGACTGCATTTGGTTGGGGATGGGAATGGGGGAAGTACGGGCGCTGCAGAAGCGGTGGGTTCCCAATTAGGATTGGCGAATGCAGCAGGAAGGGCACTATGGGCACAACGGGCCTGTGTTTGTCTTTTTGGTGGCAGCGGGACACTATTTGTGCTTGCCACCTCACCAGCTTGAACTGCACTTATGGGGCTCGCAACGTCACCAAGTGTTACTGCAGTGCTGGTTTGACTACGACCGGGGTGTACTAGGCTGCTGGTGCTTGCCAGTTCACCAAAACGCTACCAAAAAAACTGTTAGCGATCGCAGGGATCAGGCCTGACTCTGCGAACGCTGCAGTTATGCGTTTAGTCTTTTGTAAGTGACAGTGATCGATCGATACTGCACTTGGGTGGGCTGGGCCGGGCGGAGGGGCAAAACGCAGGTGCTAGCAGGTATCTGTGCTGATCCCGCTAACACTGCGTTTTTGGGAACCCTAAACTGCTGGGGACGCTAGTATAGATCTGATCGGATCAGATATTGATCTGATCAGATACTATACCACTAAGGGAGGTGTACGGTGCGTGCGTGGGTGTTAGCGGTACTGGCGCTAACCTGACGCTGCCTGGGGCTGGTGCTTGCCAGTTCACCAAAATACTACCAAAAAAACTGTTAGCGATCGCAGGGATCAGGCCTGACTCTGCGAACGCTGCAGTTATGCGTTTAGTGTTTTGTAAGTGACAGTGATTGATCGATACTGCACTTGGGTGGGCTGGGCGGAGGGGCAAAACGCAGGTGCTAGCAGGTATCTGTGCTGATCCCGCTAACACTGCATTTTTGGGAACCCTAAACCGCTGGGGACGCTAGTATAGATCTGATCGGATCAGATATTGAACCGTTCAGATACTATACCACTAAGGGAGGCGTATGCTGCGTGCGTGGGTGTTAGCGGTACTGGCGCTAATCTGACGCTGCCTGGGGCGACGCATATCACCGCCGGGCGATCAGGGGGCTAAACCTTTATTCGGTAATAAGCGGCGGGTGCCCTAACACTATAAAAAATAAACAAACTAACCAGCATCACCCGTAACACTTATACGGTGATCAGTGGTGAAAGGGTTAACTAGGGGGCCATCAAGGGGTTAAAACATTTATTAGGTAGTATATGGGGGTCCCTGTCGCTATAAAACACTGACCGCGAACCTCAATATTTACGTCCCTAACTAGCGTCACCAGCGACACTAATACAGCGATCAGAAAAATGATCGCTTAGCGACACTGGTGACAGGGGGTGATCAAGGGGTTAAAACTTTATTAGGGGGGGTTAGGGGGGTATCTTAGACCTAAAGGGGGGTAATACTAACTGTCCCAACACTGTAACTGTCACAAACTGACACCATAGCAGTAATCAAAAAAAAAAAAAAAACAACTGCTGGTGTCAGTTTGTGACAGGGGGAGGGTGATCGGGGGGGGGATCGGGGGGGATCGGGGGGCGATCGGGGGGGGATCGGGGTGTTTTGTATGCCTGGCATGTTCTACTGTGTGTGTGTGGTGTTGTGCACTCACATACCTGTCTTCTCTCCTCGGGCCGGAACGGAAATTACCGAGCCGAGGAGAGATGACATCATTTCCTTTGCTGCTGTTTAGCATACAGCAGCAAAGGAATGATGTGATTGGCCGGCGGCGATCGCGAGGGGGGGCCACGAACGGATGGCCTCCCCCTCACCTCCGATCGCCGTGGGACAAAAGACGACCGCCTCGGACACTGGGGGGGGTCCACCCGCGGAAGGCAAATCACGTACATGTACGTGATTTTGCCTGTCCGTGCCACCTTGCCGAGGTACATCGGCGTGAGGCGGTCGTCAAGTGGTTAATAGAAATTTCAGTACATAAAGTTGGACCTATAGATAATAAACAGGGTGTCAATGCGGCAAAGGCATAGACAAAAGGAAATGTCACAGCATCATATTCCATATCAGACTGAGTTTGGAAATAGAGCTTGTTCTATGGGCTAGAGCTTTTTTGTAGTCATACATGAGGTTTAGGAGAGCAACGAGTTCAAAAAAATTGGATGTCTTGTCAGTTCTCCATAATTTATACAGGGCCCTCCTGTACCTTTTGTATTGTACTGTAATTGTGTTGTCCCCCTTTTACATTGTAAAGCGCTGAGTAAACTGTTGGCGCTATATAAATCTCGTATAATAATAATAATAATAATAATTTAGTCAGGAGTGACTTAGCAGCCAGGAGTATAATTACTGCAATACTACGATAAACTATGGGGAAGCATTCAATACCAATGAATGTTCTTACTGTTGATCCAACCAATGAGCATCATCTTTTAGGATACTCCCAATTACCCATACCAATTTACCCAAAATGGTTCCACCCAGGGGGTCATGTAAAAAAAAAAAAAAAAATTAAAAGTCAGCAGCTACAAATACTGCAGCTGCTGACTTTTAATTGGACACTTACCTGTCCCTGGGTCCAGCGATGCGGGGGATCGAAGCCCCGCTCGTCTCCCCCTCCGTTCAGCAGCGCCGGCATTGCAACTGTGGGCGCCGGGCTGTGGCTTTACAGCCTTGCACCCACTGCGCATGCGCAAGCAGCGCCACGCGCTGTGATTGGCCCGCTCAGTCACCTGGGACCTGTAATGGGTCCCAGATGATTGACAGGAGGGAGGGAGCAGAGCGGAGCCCTTCCTGTGCCGAGGGGAAAGTGATGTCACCAGCCCAGGCACTGGAAGGGGCAGACTACGAGGGACCCCCTAGCAACAGGCATTTAGAGGTAAGTTAAAAAAAAATATCCAAATGTTATTTTGTTTTGTTTTTCAGGATTTTTCATGTATTTTTGTTTTTTTAGGTGGAACCCCACTTTAAGAAAGTTCAAGTATATATGTTACCAGACCAATAACCAATTGCCATTGTGTTTTTGCCCCCAGATGCTCCTTTCTCAGGCATGGCATTTCTTTCGAGAGGGGTATTTATAATACTGTTGAATGTGCTTTGTATGGGTTCCCAACACAAGCAAGGTACAGCCACACAGCATGTGTGTCTAGCATTTTCAGACAATTTTAGTGATACAGATGGTTAGGACAAAACCCCTAACTATTGACTGAACAAATATGAAATGCATCAGAGTATGGGGATCAGTAAAGTAATTTTTAAACTCTGGATACATGCAACGTGTGGCTGTACTTTCTTCATGTTGGCATAGTATCTGGGGGGGGTGGAGATAAGCTCCTACATCTAGGCAGCACTGGTTTAGCAGTGGTATCACCCAGCTAGGGATTGGGAACAGTATAAGTTTTGTTTATATATATAATATATTATTTGAGTGGTCTTGATGTTAACTAAAGCTCCTAAAATTAAACATTTGGTTTATTTATTGAATATGAACATACACAGAAATGAAATACTAACCGTAACCAAAGGGAAGGGATAGTAAAAGAAGGATGTTTAGCATGGATGAGAAACTGTTCTAACCATTCACTCATATTATATACATATATTGTACATTCTGTGTTATTTCTTCAACCACTCCCATTGACATGTCTCAGCAATTCATGACCGTGATTGAGCATGTGGGAAGGTTTGGCCAAATGGTTGTTACAGTCAATTTTGTCATTGGTTCCACTTCTATAACTAAATATTTGTGAATAAATGTGTAGAGCTAAAAATATTATTAAATGAATCAAAATGTAAGTGGAAACCTGTGCAAAAAAAGGAAAAAAGCAGTCTGAGTGACACAATGATGTATAATGGGTGCCAAATAAATGCTAACTGAAGTGCACATATAAGTGTTTGAAACACACAAATGGATATTATGCAATCCACGTTGAAGATGTCAAAATAAAAAACACAATATAAAAAGTGAAAAAGTTCACAAGGATGAAAAATTATGCAGATGACACAATGTGACAAAATGATCAGTCTACAAAGTGAAGTGTCAACAAATGATGACGATGTGATAATAAGTCCATATGCATAGGACGTCAAAGTAGAATCACAATATGGTCTCACGTGAGGTATCAATGCTTTTTCAAATGTTGGTGATCAAAACATTCAACAAATTCAGCAACACCTGGGATTGTGCCTCCACCGTCTAGGGGTAAAGGGGAGTTGGTACTCTTTTCCTGAGTTGTGGATCCACACCCCAGCGGTGGTGAATCATGCAAGTGTGAATGCAAACAAGGGTTGCAGGTGACAAACTTCAATGAAGACACGCTCAAGCTCCTTTTCTGACGGTCAACAGGTGTAGGGATCAGGAATGTCAGCAATCACTCGCCACACTTTCCAGGCAATGATGAAAACGGCAATCGTCAAGGATAAAAAGAGAAAAAAAGCCTCCACCTGGCATAGTTAAAAAATTGTAGGGTTTACTTAGATAAAAAAGTACTGACATCATGACAGATGTTTACAGTAAAAAGTGATTACATGAGCGTATAAACGTGTGCAGTAGGTAGAGCTTCAGCAAGCGTTAAAACCCAAACGACTTCAACTGGGGCATACGCTTGCTTGCTACCACTGCGCTATTTATAATAAAAACAGATAAAAAATTTATTGATTGGATGGACCACTTGCAGTGAGGCCAGCATGTTAGCAACATCCGGGGATAGGCAGCATGCGTCTCACGACTCGTGAACATCAACCAATCGGGGGGGGCGTTGCGTGTAAAACACGTCGTGCGCATGCAAGCTGCAATTTTGTAAAATCTGCTGTGTATTTATCTGCTAATCATGATTTTAGTGGATTTTTAGCAAAAATATTGATTTGATAAACATTTGTGCAAATATCGTGGGATCTTAGTAATCAGTAGCACCTTCTTTTTATTCTACTGGTCATGTGCTTTCAGAAAATATATAGTTTTGGGGGTCTTTTACAAACTTTGAAAGCTATAAGTGAAAAATAAAAAAGCAAAGGAAAAATTGCAAAAATGGTCTGGCCACCTGAGTGTACAAAATGGAGCAGAGCGCCTGGCAGAAAAAGGGTTAAAGATGGTATTATTGATAATGACACCCAGAAATATTTCATATGCGATTATCCTGTCACACCAGTAATGTATTTATTACCAAAGATTCATAAGGACCTTTTGAATCCCCCGGGCTGTCCTATAGTGTCTGGAACAGAGTCAGTTACCACTCCATTAGCGCAATATTTAGATAGATGTTTCACGCCACAGGTAATCAATACCAGATCATAATTACGTGATACTGGGGATTTTTTTAGAGAAAACTAGGAATATACAAGTGGGACCTGACTCTTTCCTAGTCACTTGGGATGTCTCTAGTCTTTACACTGTTATTCCACATGATCTGGGTATAGAAGCCTGCCGGCGGCTGCTGGTACAGTCACAGTGTTATAATGATAAACAAATTGATTTTCTGCTTGCATCGCTTAAAATTGTTCTTGAAGAGAACTATTTTTTGTTTAAAGAGACTCATTATTTTTTGCTTAAAGGGGCAGCGATGGGTTCCAATGTTGCACCCCCGTATGCAAATATATTTATGAATATGACTGAGACCTCATTTATTTATAATAATAAAATTTTACTGAACACTGTAAGGGGTGGTTCAGATTTGTTGATGATATTTTTGCATTGTGGGATGGCGACATTGGAACCCTTTTATTGTGTGATCAGTACATCACTTATTTAGTCCCAGGTCTGAAATTTAATGTCTTGTATAGCAATAGGGAGATTTCTTTTTTGGACACATTGCTGAAAATAAATTGTACGAACATAGAGAGTGATCTGTTTATAAAAAGTACTGATCGTAATCAATTATTACACTCAATGTAAAGTAAGATTAAATTAAATGGAAACCAGGCTTATCAAGCGAGGTTATCCAGTTTCATTAGTTAAAAAGGAATGTTTACATTTAGCAGAGAATAGGCATCACTATAGAAATAATAGGAGGATTCAATTTGTATCACAGTATCACCCATATTCACTTTGTATCCTTATTATTTTAAAGAAACATTAAAACGTTAAAGATAGGTTAGCAAAGCACAAATATTCAATCAGAGATAAATTGGAATAGTTGCCTTTATCAAGACATTTTTTGGAGAAAGGACATTCGATTTCCCAATTAAAATCCATGGTACTGGAGGGAATTAGTAAGAATAAAAGGGGTGGTACCTGGGAATCCATTCTAAAAAAGTAAGAGCTGGATTAGATTAATTTTCTTGATACTATTGCCCCAAGGGGTTAAATACAGATCTGGATTTATATTTGTTTATTTAGGTGATAATTCATTAGATGTGATAGCTAGATAGTGACACAGATTAAACGAGTTGAAGGCTTCTGTTGAAATATGGGAGGGCTCTACGCTTTGCTAACCCTTTCCCCACCTTTTATATAAGGATGTCTAAGAAAAGGATCTAATTTGTATTTGATTGATCAATCCCATAATTGATTCCAAATGTGTAAATATATGGAATTATGGTATTTAAGCCATGTGTGTAACTTTGACTTTAGATGTGTGTTTGATTTGAAGAAGGGCATAAGCGTGTGAGCCCAAAACGTAATATGAACTCCCATATTTATAAATATTTTTATTGCAAAAAAGCACAATAAAGGGGAACTTTAAAAGGGTATAAACCTAAAAAACTGGAAATAAGTCAGATGAAAACTATTAACTACCATTTAAAACAGATGTCATGTAGATGTTATGTGAATATTTCCCCCCAAAAATAAAAATACATATAAGCTTAAAATGGAATTCCAGCCTAACACTAACTAATAAAAAAGTTCATTACCCCTTCCCCTACCTAACCTGCCTACCCTTTGTAAAAAAGACCTGTATACTCACCTTTTTTAGTCTGGTTATGTGATCCTGCATCTCTGACCCCCCTGTTCCATGGACAGCTCAACAACTTCTTGGAATTCTGGGAGCGGTGAAGTTAATTGTAGGTTCCCAGCAGCAGCTGCTCACTGACACATGGGACACATGGGACCTGGAGCAGGATCACATGAGCAGATCAAAGTGGATTAAAAAGGTAAGTATACAGATCTTTTTTACACAGGGTAGGCAGGATAGGACAAGGAGGAAAGGAACCTTTTTTTTTAAAATCGTTAGTGTTAGGCTTGATTTCTACTTTAATAAAAGCTAGCTGCATTCAATACGTTCCTACCCTTTTAAGAACTGAAGTATGAATAAATTATGAGAATAGGTAGTAGGTGTTTGTTTCTGAAGGGCAATGCAGCTAAATCATTTTTAGGAGAGGAAATTACATACTGATAAATAGCACTGTCTTTTTTAATACAATACAATGTCAACTATAAAAATGTCTGTCAAAGAAAATTAACTTTTACACATTCATTTTTCAAAACGTTAAGGTTTTTATATTTTAATTTTTTTATGTGTTGTTGGTTGCATATGAAATTGGGATATTGACGGATAAAGGTCAGTTTTTTTCATACAAACACCAGTGTGTATGTTTAACTAAAAAATGTAATTATAAGAGGACTTAACCTGGGAGTTTTAATGGCAAGACTCACCATGAACATTGATGGTATTGATGCTTGTTAAAGCTGGCCATACACAATGGGCTGGCTGAACAAACAAAAAAACAACAAAATAAAAAATCAAATTCATCCATCGGCTCTATACAGCCCGGATGCATGAACCTTCCACTGTGGCACCAGTGGCTATGAAAATACCAAAACAGCATCTCCATTTGATTGGATGCAGCCAATTTTCGGCTGACATCTGTCCACCTGGATCCTTTGATTTTTCAATTGGAGGTTATCGAGCAGGAGAGTGGTGACAGGGCTGCCCATCTAGCGAATTTATCAGGACAAATTTACCATAGTGTATAGGCAGCTTAAAGATATTAATGCTTCTTCCAAACTAAGCCAAAACAAAAGACACTACTTTTGTATTTCCTGTTAGGGCACAACCCTAAATACTTGTCTGTGGAAATGTGTCCAAAGGGACATAATGATGCTGTGAGAAAACAATTGGAAATAAGCTAGCACTTACATTCAATTAAATCAATTGTATGTCCAGGTATACATAAACCATATTTTCTCATTGACTTTGTAGACTTATCCTCACAGTGCACTCACAGAGCAAGTCCATAACTTGACTAATACATTGAAAACAATGCACTTGCATTTTTAAAAAAAACTTATCTCAGAGGTTGTTAAAGAGACCCTGTCACTAGACCATTTATTCTAATCCGAATTTTTCTATACGATTGCATATGTGCATTTATTCGTTTATACATCTTATTTACCTGTAAAAGCCTCCTTTGTGTAGACATCCAAAAGCCCTGAGACTGCTGTTGGATGCTGCCATATTGTATGTGATGTTAGCAGCCGCAGCAAGCTAAGAGCTGTCACTCAGGTAACACTTTATAGTACTTTGCTTTGACCATAGGTGTGCACAGCTTATTGCATTAGGGTGTGCAAACCAAAGCTCAAACATATTTGTGTGTGTGTGCATGTGTATATGCAATATCCTGAGGGTGTCAGCAGAACAATGGATGGTATCAGTAGGGAAGTGGACAGTGTCAGCTGTTTTTATTTTTATTTTTTACAATTTTGTTAGGAGCCCTGTTAAGGGGGTTTGGTGAAATATCAGGGGTCTGAACAAGAGCACCACACAGGGCGATCAGGGTGTGTCCAGGCATGTCCTGGGAGGTTAGGGGTTGGTACAATGATTAAAGCTGAGCACCAGCTAATTCAGTTCAAATAGTTCAGAGATTGGAGTTTGAGTCTATTGATTGTAGTCTATATGGCTAGCTACCTCTAGATGTTCCCTTAATATACTTGCTGAAGAAAATGCCTATAAATTAATGTTTTGTTGGTACATGCCCCCGGATGGCCTATCAACATTACATTCTAATACTTTGCCACAATGCTTCCACGCCTGTACTGACCGAGGCACTTTATTATACATTTGGTGGACTTGTCCTGTGGCCTCTCATTTCTGGACCAAGACATTTGATCCACTGTGTTCAATCCTTCATATCACTCTCACTAAAAAACCTTGAGCAGTTCTCTTACACAAACCTGCCCCCCATCTAAATAACTGTAAGCGAAAGCTGGTAGGATTAGTCTTCTTGGCGGCCTGACAAACATTAGCCAAAGCCTGGAATTAGAAATAAATACCCTTCTCTCAAACAAAACCTTTTGGGCACTATGGTTCACAAAAAATTGACTTCTATCCTCAACGTTAGTCACACTAAATTCCTAAAAATATGGGAACCATGGCTTAATTATATCAAAAACTTGAATATTGATCATTCCCTTCTTTCTCTCTGATCAAATGCTTTGACAGCTACCGTCATTACCAATATTGGTTCCACATGGGATTACCTCCTTCTTGTCCCAAACTTTCTCCACCCCCCTTCTGTTCACTACTTTCTTTTTTCCTTCATCTACTTACAGTGGGCCAAAAAAGTATTTAGTCAGCCACCAATTGTGCAAGTTCTCCCACTAAAAAGATGAAAGAGGCCTGTAATTGTCATCATAGGTATACCTCAACTTCAACTATGAGAGACAAAATGTGGAAAGAAATCCAGACAATCACATTGTCTGATTTTTAAAGAATTTATTTGCAAATTATGGTGGAAAATAAGTATTTGGTCAATATCAAAAGTTCATCTCAATACTTTGTTATATATCCTTTGTTGGCAATGACAGAGGACAAACGTTTTCTGTAAGTCTTCACAAAATTGTCACACACTGTTGCTGGTATGTTGGCCCATTCCTCCATGCAGATCTCCTCTAGAGCAGTGATGTTTTGGGGCTGTCGCTGGGTAACACGGACTTTCAACTCCCTCCAAAGGTTTTCTATGGGGTTGAAATCTGGAGATTGACTAGACCACTCCAAGACCTTGAAATGCTTCTTATAAAGCCACTCCTTCATTGCCCGGCGGTGTGTTTGGGATCATTGTCATGCTGAAGGACCCAGCCACGTTTCATCTTCAATGCCCTTGCTGATGGGAGGGGGTTTGCACTCAAAATCTCACTATACATGGCTCCATTCCCTCTTTCATGTACATGGATCAGTCGTCCTGTTCCCTTTGTAGAGAAACAGCCCCAAAGGATGATGTTGTCACCCCCATGCTTCACAGTAGGTATGGTGTTCTTTGGTTGCAACTCAGCATTCTCTCTCCTCCAAACACGATGAGTTGTGTTTCTACCAAACAGTTCTACTTTGGTTTCATCTGACCATATGACATTCTCCCAATCCTCTTCTGGATCATCCAAATGCTCTCTAGCAAACCTCAGACGGGCCCGGACATGTACTGGCTTAAGCAGGGGGACACGTCTGGCACTGCAGGATCTGAGTCCCTGGCGGCATATTGTGTTACTGACGGTAGCCTTTGCTACGTTGGTCCCAGGTCTCTGCAAGTCATTCACTAGGTCCCCCCGTGTGGTTCTGGGATTTTTGCTCACCGTTCTTGTGATCACTTTGACCCCACGGGGTGAGATCTTGCATGGAGCCCCAGATCGAGGGAGATTATCAGTGGTCCTGTATGTCTTCCATTTTCTAATTATTGCTCCCACAGTTGATTTCTTCACACCAAGCTGCTTGCCTATTGCAGATTCAATCTTCCCAGCCTGGTGCAGGTCTACAATTTTGTTTCTGGTGTCCTTCCACAGCTCTTTGGTCTTCACCATAGTTGAGTTTGGAGTGTGACTGTTTGAGGTTGTGGACAGGTGTCTTTTATACTGATAACAAGTTCAAACAGGTGCCATTAATACAGGTAATGAGTGGAGGACAGAGGAGCCTCTTAAAGAAGAAAATACATGTCTGTGAGAGCCAGAAATCTTGCTTGTTTGTAGGTGACCAAATACTTATAAAATTCTTTCAAAATCAGACAATGTGATTTTCTGGATTTGTTTCCACATATTGTCTCTCATAGTTGAGGTATACCTATGATGACAATTACAGGCCTCTCTCATCCTTTTACGTGGGAGAACTTTCACAATTGGTGGCTAACTAAATACTTTTTTGCCCCATAGTATATTTTTTTACGTTTATAATTCACTTGACTTAAAGTGATTGTAAAGGTAAAAAAAAAAATTACAAACATATCATATTTACCTCCACTGTGCAGCTCGTTTTGCACAGAGTGGCCCCAAACCTGCTCTTCTGGGGTCTCCCGGTGGCTCTTGCAGCTCCTCCCCACATCTGATAACCCCCTTGGAGAAGCACTTCCCCAAGGGGGTTACCTTGCGGGCACGCTCCCGAGTCCAGCATTCAGCATCCATAGAGGCCGAATGCAGGACTCGGTCCGGCCCCCCGGCTATCGCTCCATTGAATTTGATTGACAGCAGTGGGAGCCAATGGCTGTGCTGCTATCAATATATCCAATTAAGAGCCGAGAACCCTGGGCAGAGAGACAGCGCGTTCCCCTGGGTCAAGTTCGAGGGTTCAGGTAAGTAAAATGGGGGGCTGGGGGGCCGGTCACTGACAGGTGTTTTTTTACCTTAATGCATCCAAAAAACATGAAGGTTTACAACCTCTTTAATTGACTTGGATCTTTTCCAATCCATTTTACATTTTTATTTTTGTTATGTGATAATTGTTTTTATTCACAAAAATGTATGATACATTTAATGCTGTATAACTTATTGACAGGTATTGTGTTCTGTGTCATTCTAATAATTCAAAAATTGTTCTTGTTTTTTTCTTTTTTTTTCTCTTTAATGAAACTCAATAAAAATATATTGTAAAACGGAGATTGGAGTTGGAGATTGTGACATCATCAGCCTGCCTTTCTGGCTCAGCCAATAAGAAGAAGTTTTGTATTCATTGATATAATACAAAGCTGTCTATGAATGGCTGAATGCCACTCAAACCAACGCTATTTTATCCTGAAAGTGAGACAGGAAGGTCTTATCTTGCACCCAGACCCCAGTGCTGTATACAGTGTATACAGCACGTCCAGCGGCTGCACACATTACTGAGGGAAATAGTTTGTTTTGGGCCAGCTTTGCCTTAAACTGAAACTAATGCTGGAGATCAGCTTTAATTATACACTCTCAAAAGAGGAGAGTGCTATGACATGCAAGAAGGGAGGAAGATGTGTTATGCAATTTTCATTTATTGAACAGATATATAAAAATGCTTCCAATGGTATATTTAACAGATCAAAAGGGAGCAATTAAGAGAAATTCTTTATTAGAGTTTGCATTACCTTTATTACAATAACAATAATATCACAAGCATGTAAAAATATGAACGTCACAACAAATGTTACCTTAAGGTAAACACTGCCATAATACCTTAAAATATTGCGTAATGGAAACATACAATGTGTCCCCTTTACCAAGGATGCATTGATCATCTTGAAATGTGACCTGTAACTGGTAAATGTTCTTTAGTGAAGGTGTTTCAACATTGATTCCACAATAAAAAATGATGTTCACTTTTCTGCTTTTCCAAATGCCTTTATGGTTTCCTCCCTGGAAATACACTTGACATTTTTTTTTTAATATGGATATTTCTGTTACAGAAAGGGGGTTAGGCTTACTGTGGGGGACATGGTTTAACATAAACGGTTTATTCTTTGTATAGAAAAGGAGCAGAAAATAACATTCCCATGTTATTCAAAGCTAAATTAAAAAAATGTTTAAATGTATTTGGGCTTCAATTAAACTACCGGAAAATGCATAGGAATCATGTTACATAAAGGCAGTAATAATAAAAGAAGTGATAATGTTATTGAATAAGATAACCTGCATAACTACAGAAAAACAGAAATGCATATTACAACTTTATTTGCCTTTATGAAATATTAGAAAATTAGCAATGATTATACTGTGCTGGCACTTTAGATGTTAAGGAGTACTAGGTCACATGGTTGGTAGATGCAAAATTGTTGTAATATTCTGACTGCCAATAGAGAATTTTATATGCCTTTTTATTTTTTGAGAACAGTAAATTTAGTGGATATTTTTGTAAGTTCAAAGCCTCAGTCACACATGTGGTGGTCCTATACACACCTTTAATCCATAGTGGATTGGATATTTGTAGTGGTGGTGTAAAGGCAAATTTTAGGCATCCATAAGGTGGTACTGCTGCCAGTGCTAATGTTTTTTCCCCAATATTAAGGGGGATTTTTCACCACAATACCATGGCGGAACTGCTTACCAAGCAGTTAAAAAGGATATGGATCAACAGCCTGTTTTTACCACCCCTTTTCCACCTGTGTGAACTTAGCCTAAGGGTTCATTTAAAATAGGTGCATTGAACTGGCATGATAAGCATTGATTAATGCAGGCTAAATGCAAGGACATGTTGTTTGTTTTATGCTTGGTTTGCTCTGTAAATACGCGTTGGTGTGTAAAAATGCAACATGTTTGCATTTTTATGCAGCGCAACACACAACGGCACATTACAACACACTTTAGCACATATGCAATGTCATTTTGTAACACATCAATAAAGTTGTAACAATGCATCACACCCCCCCTACACACCGCACACCAGCCCGTGTACATTACATGGAGCATAAAGTGCGTGGACTGGTTTACACAGGCCCTAAAAGTCTACATGAATACATTACTAACCTTTCGTGATATGTACAGTAGTAGTGGAATCATTTTTCATAGTTTTACTATATACAGTATATACAGTGCCTTGCAAAAGTATTCACCCCCCTTGACTTTTTACCTATTTTGTTTTTTTAATCTGAATTATATGTGATGGATCAGAACACAACAGTCTAAGTTGGTGAAGTAAAATTAGAAAAATATATACATAAAACTATTTTTTCAGAAATTAAAAACTGATAATTGGCATGTGCGTATGTATTCACCCCCTTTGTTATGAAGCCCTTAAAAAGCTCTGGTGCAACCAACTACCTTCAGAAGTCACATAATTAGTGAAATGATGTCCACCTGTGTGCAATCTAAGTGTCACATGATCTATCATTACATATACACACCTTTTTGAAAGGCCCCATAGGCTGCAACACCTAAGCAAGAGGCACCACTAACCAAACACTGCCATGAAGACCAAGGAACTCTCCAAACAAGTAAGGGACAATGTTGTTGAGAAGTACAGGTCAGGGTTAGGTTATAAAAAAATATCCAAATCTTTGATGATCCCTAGGATCACCATCAAATCTATCATAACCAAATGGAAAGAACATGGCACAACAGCAAACCTGCCAAGAGACGGCCACACACCAAAACTCATGGATCAGGCAAGGAGGGCATTAATCAGAGAGGCAGTACATTTACTTGCAAGGTAAAGAAGACTACATGGTGAATCTGGGCAGAGATGATAATGTTTTGTTAGCTAGGAGGCTGAATAGTTTTTGTTGAACTTGTGCAACACTAATGACCCCTTATGAGGGCAACTTTGTGTAAGTAACTTTGCCTAGGCTGATGTTCTAGTCAATCTGCTGCAGCTAATATGAAACATTATCTTAGTCTCTTTTCCCCTGTGATCAGACTTCAATGCTGTAGATTTGTAGCAAATCACATGGTGAGAGGCTGAAGAAGAAGCTAATCTGTGTCAGTAGTTTGTGAACTAAGCAATATTTGCAAAAAAAGATGGGACTATCAATTTGAAAGAAAAAGCAGATGAATGTGCTGTCAGGGGGAGTATTATGAGAGGTCAAAAAAAATTCTGTAAATGTTACACCAACAGATTATTTAGCATGCAAGCACTTAGCATGAAACATATATCCAATGCTAGATCCATTTTAACTACTAAAGGCAGCCAAAGGCAGATCATGTGCTGCCTTGCTAACTACAGTACATTATCTTTTTATGCTAGCCAAGTATTCCTTGCACTGCCTAGACATCAGGAAATTGGCAGGACTTTACATCCATAACATGATAGTAACATTGTTGTATAGCAGGCGTCTTCTCAAGAGGCAGATTGAAAACTGAGCTATTTTTAAAAAGGGGACACTTCCTATGAGACAGCAAATCCACTGGCACCTTTGCATCCGGTCATATTTGAACTAAGTCTAAGTTTATAGTCTGTGGGCCCTCTAGTTGGGTTCTAAACCCACTTCTGAGTATTTCCTGTTATGAGCCTTTACTATGGGAGAAGAAGTGAATAGGCATTAGGTTTGGGTTCAGACCGAAGTACGATTTAGTCTGAACTTTGCCTGTAGCATTTGGCAATGCGAACTAAAGCAAACTAAATGGGGTGTGCGTCCACCCACCACTCACCCAGCCAAACCTCAGACTACAACAGAAAGTCATACACATAGACGCAGTATTACTACTGCTGCTAAAAATTTAAGTTTTCTGCTCAAGGCTCCTGGTTGCTAGGTATTCAGCAGTTTCTGGTGTCCTAACAACCACTGATGCATTCTGCCTGGTCTATTAAGCCATCAACCGAGGATTCCTACCCAGAAGATGGATGTAACAAAGGGACAGGGATGGTGGCTGACATATTTGGATATGACCATGGCTACATTTGGACAATAACATTAACCACCATCCCTTTATTTACAAACCAGCTGCCATTCTGTCATTTGCTATCAGGAGTGTGATCATCAGCTCTGCACCTTATTGTGATTGACAAGGACCTACATTGTATGAAATGATTGATGATGGATTTATTATGAGACATTTTTTTTAATTTTCTTTTTTTTTTTAATAAAGGACATTTGGTAATGTGTGGCATGTTTATATACATTTTTTTTTTTGTTTTTTTTTGTGAATGAATAAGGGTACAATGTATTCTTAAACATTCGGGTGGGGGCATATCTTGGGACTTCCTTATTTTAAACAGTGTTTCCAGTTTCCAATAAGCCACTAGCAGACTCCCACAGCCACAGGGGACAGTTTGTTAAGATGAGCACCTTGTCCTTATTAACATGGGGACAAAGTGCTTTGCCAGTAGGTCCCTAAGGTAAGGTATGACTCAGGAGAGAGGGACCATACACTTGCTGCCCCCCACACCTTGTTATGGCTGCATTCTCAGATAAGTGTATGGTATAGGTTTTGGAGGGGGGCCTATGTCATTTTTTTGTGAGATACAAACTTAATTTCCATACCAAACCCTATAGGGTTGATTTACTAAAGAAAATAGAATTATAAACCCATTTAAGTTTAAAGTATAATCTAAAAGTGGTCAACAAAAAAGATTACAAACATTTTACAAATGCTGGCTGTCACCACTTTCATGTGCCCATTGTGTCACCAGAATCTACAGCTAACAGGCAAGACTGGTTATAGAACAGTGTAAATCGTGACAGACGGCCAGAACACACCGCAGATAGTAGAAAAGTCAGTCAGTTCATGATGGTCATATCAGGGATAAATTGATCCTACTCAGAATGAAAGCAGTATTAACCCTAAAGCAAACAAGATTTGTATTGCAGCCAGGGCCAGGACAAGGGATGCTCAGAAGGGGAACCTGCCCTGGGCACTGCCGTATCATGTGAGGTTGGATGAAACAAATTGACTCGATTCCCCCATCCACACACTCAATGTGGATGGGGGAATCCTTCTCGTTGATCTATTGTATTTTAATAGTGAGGAGACTTCCGTGCCATCAGAATACACAGATCATTCTTATCGGCGGTGGGAGAGGGGCCCCCCTCCCGCTGTGCTCCGGTGCCTTCCGCCACTTGCTTACCAGAGTCATCGGTGGTGGCGGAGGCGATCGGGTACTCTTCCGTGTGTGGTATGGAGATGAGTGAGGGGAAGATGGCCCCCACCCGTCTCCATACCATTGCAGAGCAGAAGCAACGTCAAAACGTCACTTCCGCCCATAGCTCTTAAAGAGACATTTTTTTTTCAAATTACAATTTTTTTAAATTGAATTTTAGTGTAAATATGAGATCTGAGGTCTTTTTGACACCAGATCTAATTTTTAAGAGGTCCTGTCATGCTTTTTTTCTATTACAAGGGATGTTTACATTCCTTGTAATAGGAATAAAAGTGACACTTTTTAAAAAAAAAGAACAGTGCAAAAATAAAAAATAAAAGTTAAAATAAATAAGAATTTTTTTTTTTTTAAATGAGCCCTGTGCCGCCGAGCTCGTGTGCAGAAGCGAACGCATACATGAGCAGCGCCCACATATGAAAACGGTGTTCAAACCACACATGTGCAGTATCACCATTATCGTTAGAGCGAGAGCAATAATTCTAGCCCTAGACCTCCTCTGTAACTCAAAACATGCAACCTGTAGAATTTTTCTAAACATCGCCTATGGAGATTTTTAAGGGTAAAAGTTTTTCGCCATTCCACGAGCGGGCTCAGTTTTGAAGCGTAACATGTTGGGTATCAATTTACTCAGCGTAACGTTATCTTTCACAATATACAAAAATTGGGCTAACTTTACTGTTGTCTTATTTTTTAATTACATTTTTTTTTTCAAAAAAAGTGCGCTTGTTATACCGCTGCGCAAATACGGTGTGACAGAAAGTATTGCAATGACAGCTATTTTATTCTCTAGGGTGTTAGAAATAAAATATATAATGTTTGGGGGTTCTAAGTAATTTTCAAGCAAAAAAACCTGTTTTTAACTTGTAAACACCAAATCTCCGAAAGAGAGTCGGTTCTTAAGTGATTAACATTTACCACCAAATGAAGTCAAACTTTCTGCATCAGGGAAACAAGGTTTCTGCTCCTCAATGCAAAAGGAAGCAATTGAAGAATGCAATAAAAACAAAAATCTCAGCAATTCTAGGTTTATATAGTAGCATATCATGAGCATATTGCAAAAGTGCTTCAAGACAAGAAAAACTATGATGAAAACCAATAAGTTGAATTCAATGGAAGTCAATTATCTTTTATTGCTGCTTTGGGTGCATCACAAGATTGCATATAGATCTAATGGGTAAATATCCTCTTATATGCAGATTTCACTTTTGGACAGTATGTAGGTAAATTCAAGATAAATACTGATGCAAAGTCTTATGTAAAACAAATTACAATGGTTAATTTACTGACTGTGCTTTTGAAAAGTGTTATATTGGTGTGCATAATATTGAAAGTGATACCTAATTAAATGCCAAAAAGAGATCCTATTGTTTAACACTTTCCCAGCCAGAGCCGTTTTTGCATTTTTTGCACACATATTTAAAAAAATCATTTAGGCCTGAAGATTACATAAAACCCCCAAACATGTATGTCACTTGTGTAGCAGTGCCACCGTGGGGTCGCTGCATGTTCTAACATCCAAACATTTCACCCTGCTGGTCAGACATCCATTCTGGCACACTTTCCCAGACAATGAACAGTCAGTCTCTTGCTTGTTTTCGTTGTTTTTATTAGGGGATTAAACTTGGATGGGGAAAAAGGGGCAAATACTTCTTAATGAAATCAATGTTGGTTGAGTCTAGATTTGACAGTTTCTTCTTCTGCACATCTCCTCCAGCACACTACTTGAGATCACTTGCTTCACTTCACTGTCCAAATCTAAGTTCCATTCTCCATTAGTACATGACTAGGCCTCACTCTGAATAAGTCCTAACGTTCTCCTAATAGCCCATTACAGGCAGGGGTCTGCAGGCCCATTTGAGGTAGCAACCGTTTTAGTAGAGAAGAATAAATGTGCTAAATGACACTTTGTGGATTATTGATCCCAGCACGTCCGATGCAAATCCTGCCAGCCCTCGTGGCTGCAACGACTTGACTCCAAAACAACATCACAGTCTCTCCCTCTGTCTCCACATCCAAATTCTGGCATGTCTCTCCAAGAGCTTCACACTGTGCTTCTCACTTACTGACCCTGGCTTGGATCCCTCCTCAATGACTTTCCTTGTAGTTCTCCCAACTGTCCTCTTCCGGCACCTATTCCAGGACACCCCTCAATGATTGTGTAGAGAGAGGCTCCCTTCCAGCTCCCAAGCTCCAGGCTTGAGTTCACCCCAACAGAAAGGGGGTTCCCTCAGACCACGACAGTCTAATACTCCATCATTCAGTTCTTCCACCCGACAATTCCTCCCACAGCAGGCTGACCATGGGTATATATAGGAGGCCTGCCTCCTGCCAATCCTAGATGGGGATTGTTTGGGGCCCCCACATACACCCCATGCCACTTCAGCTCTCTGCCATGCCTCTTTTCCAGAACCTTCTGAAAACCAGAGGAGGCACCCAAGAGCTTAAGCACATGTCAGTCACCTGCTGCTACACTAAACCACTCCCCTGCCCCAGATCAAAAACAAAAAGACCTAGCTCACAGCATAGGTCTGCCTAAATTTATCTGCCCTGACAGTACAAAACAAACCCACTACTCTAGCACCTACCTACCTACCTAAGGTAGAGGGTGCTACACTTGATATTACTGCAAAGGTCTAGGAAACACAAAATTTCAGTAAACAAACACACTAAAGTGTCCGCTCTTCTCCCTCTCCTCCACCCGCCGGTCCCGAGTACTGGGTGTGTGTTGAGGCAATTGGGCATGTGTGGCAGCACAACAGCCTGAATGCATCCACCTAACAGGCAGGAGTCTGCCTCGCAGTTTTACACAGTTTACACACCGGATTGTGTGTGAACCCCCCCCCCCCCACATTGTCAGGTTTGTACGACGTATAGAGGGTTAAAGCACATATTGTCTAAAGAAGCATGTGTTTCCTTACTTAAAAGAGAAGTTTGAGTTTCAGCTAAAAAAAAAAAAACTATACTTATCTAGGTGGATGCAGCATCAGTCCGATGCTGCGCCCGCCTCTCACCAGTTATAGGAACTGAGCGATCAAACACTGCTGATTGCTCAGCTCTTGGTCTTCAGGCTGTAGAGAGCTGGTCACTGTCAGACACTGGCCCTCTGCTCTGACCCTCCAACTCTGGACTGAGAAAGGGGCGCAGGCGGCTCAGGCTCTGAGTGGCATGCTGAGAGGCTGAGCCAGCTGCCGGTCCAGGCATCTGGATGGATCCTGACATTAAAGTTGGGATAGATCCATAGCATGGACCCACCAAGTCACAGGAGTATAGAATGAACTGCACTCCTGTGATCAATAGAAGTACAGCCATAAAAACTTTGGCTATGTTCCTCCTTTAAATCTTGGTGTGTCTGGTGTATTTCTTCCAGATCTCTGCATTAAAGTGGTTGTAATCCTAAAAAACAAATGCTCCTGACCCATTAAGGCATGGGATATAGCACAGTGCTTCTGCCATGTCAATTGCCCCTTTTCATGTTGCACAATAGCTGCCTGATCCTGCCTGTTCTTGTCTTCTTCTCTGTAAACTTACCGTGTTTATCATGGTTGCTGATCTCTGATAGCGTTGCGAGTTTACGTGCCTCCGTCATCCATGCATGCACTGTACTCACTTACTTGGGAAGGAAAGCAGAGAAAGGTCACATGATAGAACAGCAAGGCTCTGCAAAGAAGGTATTTAGCGTTATAATTTTAGGAAAACACACAAACTGTACTGAAAGGGGACCTAAACACAGACAGAATAAAAGTAATGAATACATGTGACTTTCACAACCACTTTCATTCAGCATGAAATTGTACCTCTGTGCAGTAGCTTCTTGTAATAGATGGTCACTTCTACTCTCTCTTCTTGTGCAGGGTGATTGGTTTTGTATCAGCCCCCTTCCTATAATTTTCTGCAAGCGGCCAGTAGTGGGTTGGACCTGTTGTGTCCCTCCCACACCTATGCTCTCTGTACAGACTATGGGCAGGAAAGGATACTACTGTCACTGCTACTTTTCCAAGGTAATACCTGTTTGCAAAGGCAGTTGGTGTACACAAAGTGAATATTTCCTTTGTGGTTATTAAGGGGATATACAGTATAAAAATAAAACTTTTAATATCCACAGTTCAGCTTTAAAACACATTTTAGGCTACATCATGCAAAATGACAAAGTTCATATGTTAAAGTCATAAGTAGCTGAAAAAGAAAAATGAATAGCACTCTCTCCTTTTATAAAAAAAAATTAGAGTAGAACTTGTAGTAAGCTTCAAGTGGCTAGTCAAACTCTAAGCAAATAGTTAAATATATGGATGAAATAAATATAAGGGAGCTTTTTTACTATTCTAATAATTTGTATATCTGTCTATCCAGTTCTGAGATATATACAGCTCTGCCGTATATCACAGCCCTGTCTGGCAGGGGAGGACACTTGATTTTTCTCTGCTGCAAATGTAACATTTACAGGTCATGCCCCTCCCCAAACCTGTGACTGTTCAATGAAAGGAGAAGCAGCAGACTGATACAATCATTTCTCTGTCACTCTGATCTCTCCTTCTATTAGCATTGGATGTTTACATTGCTGCCATTAAAAAAAAAATACATGTAATGCTGTATTAATGATTACAGAGCTGCTTTGATTTGTGTATGTTATATCTGCATGGAGTTCAGCTTTAATTGTTTTCTAGAAAAACACCATATTCTTGCAAACCTATGAGTTACTACAGTAATGTGTGGCTGTAGAAATATGCCCTATGCTATAATGATCAGACTTATGCAAATGCATTCAGAGTTTAAACAAACAGATGTTATGATCCCTGGCAGTCTCTAAAATCATTGAAAAGACAATGAGAACATAAGTGTCAACTTGGATTTCATAAATCTCGCTAAAGCATTCAAATACACGGAATTTCTCTGTTTCTATGGTGTATGATCCAGACTAAGGGGAAAAGCATTCTTCACTATGTTAGATAAGAAGAATGTTTGCTGCCATGTCAGTTCAGAAGAACAGTGAACACCGTTGTGCACTTTTAATACACCTTAGGCAAGACATAAGTTTAACTGGCTACAATAAAAAATAGAATGTGCCAGGGAAGTGTTTTAACAAAGAACTGCAGACACTGAAGGCATCTACTAAATAGCATACGACAGAATAATAGCTGTCTTGACCAAATCGGGGCATTTTTTTGCACAAAGATGTAAAAAAAAAAAACAAAAAGTGGAAAAATAGGAACATTATAGTTTCATTGGACATGAAGCACAATAATAAAAAAAAAAACCTGCAGCAATTCAAAACTTTGTTGCGCTACAGGACAAAATGGATCCGATGTGCTTACTAGACATGAATAGTTATCACAATATAAATATTTACCAATAAGAATCTCGTGAGAATGCCACAAAATAAACATATTCTGCAGTAAAGAAGACAGGAACAAAACAACTCTCAAATTTACAGGAAACTGTTGAGATATACGGTAATCATCTAGTTTTCTGCTCCTTTACCTGTCGAAAGAATTAAAAACACAAACAGATACATCCAAAGGGGGTCTTGGTGCATACTGTAGCTCACACAAGAAGAAAAAGCAATATCTTATGTACAGTAAGAGCTGAGCATGAGCAACATAGAGACAAGAGAGAAAATCTATATGCTTATGGCCACATCGTTTTATGATACATGAGAGATAGTTGGAGGAATCATTTGGATTTTTTCCCTTTACTCTGCAAGCTGGAAGGAAAAAACTATATGCTTATGGCCAACTTTACTCCATCACTGTTCAAGTCTGAATTTGTAAAGGACTCCTGTTGTACTCCTGTTGTCTGAAATAATCTCCAGCACAAGTAATCACATTTATGCATTCCAGCGTGAAATTTAACTGACTAATAATAGTCCTTGAAATTGATCTAAATGATTCAAAATGTAATTTTTTTTCGAAATGTAAGGCCTGGTTCACATGGGCATACTTAAGCATACTGTACACCTTGCAAAAGGGTTGTGTTTGCCTGAATGGGATGCACAGGTGTTTTGCGCATCCACCGCCAGGCACCTTCAATCGTGTCAATTTGGACACAGTGGCTGCATATACACAGCCTCTACTCTCAATTTGAAATCTTTGTGGGAGTGGGTACGTGTGCTGGCATGTCCTGATTCTGAACTCACACTGTATGCATTTGTGGACACGCACGTGCACCCACACAGATGTCAAGGTGGGAGCAGCAGCTCTGTCTGTGCAGCTGCTGCATCTTAATTGACATGAATGGGACTGCCTACATGCAGATGCATGGAATGCCTGTGCATCCTATGGGGGGAAAAGCCAGAACTTCACACAGTGTATGCTTTTGTATGCTCATGTGAACAAGGTCTCAGGCTGGGTTCACACTATTGCGAATTGGATGCGGAATCCCCTGCATCCAATTCGCATGTTAGGAGATTGTGACCGGCTCTCTATGGAGTCCTGTGCATCTGCTGGTTCGTTTCAGGTCTGAAAACAGCCAAAACATTGGACTGAAATCGGACCTGAAATGGTGAACAGAGATGCACTGGACCCCTGCTGTGAGCTTCTCCGTGCTTTAGTGTGAACCCAGCCAATGGCTGGCCATACACTATACAATTTTCCTGTTCAATTTTCTTTAGATTTACCTTCAACTGTGTAGTGCAAGGGCCTGCCTGACTGCATACACATTGAAAGTGTTTAGGTTTGACCATTTTATATGGTTTTGGTAAATTTAAAAGAAAATTGAACAAGAAAATTGCATAATGTATGGCCAGCCTTAAACTTTGTTTGATTAAGTTATTCATCACAGGTGTTGCTCATTATTTAGCAGGTCTCCAAAACACCCAGTGGCGGAAGTATAGGGGTCGCTGAGGTCGCCATGGCGACTGGGCCCCATGCTGCAGGGGGCCCTTGAGGGCCCGCCTGTTTATCTTGTTAGGAGGAGCGGCTGAGATCGATCTCCCCATTGTCGGCCGAACTGTAATCGGCACTGTGCAGGGAGCCTGTCACACTGTTCTAAAGTGAAAGCAGTGTGTGTGTGCTGTGCTCTTTGTCTCCCCCTACAGTGCAGTACCCGGCAGGAAGAGGTAAGGTAAAGCACTGCCGTTTTTTAAAAGGGATTCTGTATGTGTTCCTATATATGTGTTCCTATATATGTGTTCTTATATGTGTGTTCTTATATGTGTGTTCTTATATGTGTGTTTATATGTGTGTTCTTATATGTGTGTTTATATGTGTGTTTATGTGTGTGTTCTTATGTGTGTTTATGTGTGTGTTCTTATGTGTGTGTTCTTATATGTGTGTTCTTATATGTGTGTTCTTATATGTGTGTTTATATGTGTGTTCTTATGTGTGTGTTCTTATGTGTGTGTTCTTATATGTGTGTTCTTATATGTGTGTTCTTATATTTGTGTTCATGTATGTGTTTGCATGTGTTTATGTGTGTATTTATATATGTATATGTGTTTGTATATTATGTGTGTGTTTATCTATGTGTATGTGTGTGTTTAGATGCAGTGAAGGCATGTGCATTAAGGGCGCACGGGCGCTGCCCTCTCTTTCCAGCCACCCCTCTATCACCAATAGATAGATTCATGCATTGCATGAACCTATCTATGGCCGCCGCTGCCACCCCCCAATTCAGGTGCCCAGCCCTTTTTTGGGCGCAGGGAACCTGAATTACAGCGGCGGGGGGTGTTTTTGAAGCACCGGATTAGAGCCATAGGCTCTAATAAGCATCAAAAAAGGTGACCTCACAGGCCACTCAGCTGTGTTAGAAAAGCGAATGACTATTCGCTTTCCTAACACTAAACTGCCTCTCCACCAATCAGGTGCTCGGGTCTGTTACCCGTCACCTGATTGGCTGAAACGACAGGCGCCGCTATTGGACGAGAGGACGGGAGATGAGGACAGCAGGAGACGCATGGAGGACCCCACTCGTCGCAGTCACCCGCTGCCCCACCAAGACAGGGTAAGTGCCAATGAGCAGTCGGGGGTCACACTGGCAGCATTTAATGGGCACACTGGCAGCATTTGATGGGCACACGGGCAGCATTTGATGGGCACACGGGCAGCATTTGATGGGCACACGGGCAGCATTTGATGGGCACAGTGGCAGCGTTTGGCACAGTGGCTGCGTTTGATGGAACACTGGCAGCATTTAATGGGCACAGTGGCAGCATTTGATGGGCACACTGGCAGCGTTTGATGGGCACACTGGCAGCGTTTGATGGGCACACTGGCAGCGTTTGGCACAGTAGATGCAATCGATGGCACAGTGGCTGCGTTTGATGGCACACTGGCAGCATTTAAGTGGCACACTGGCAGCATTTGATGGGCACACTGGCAGCGTTTGATGGGCACACTGGCAACCTTTGATGGCACACTGGCAGCATTTAACTGGCACAGTGGCTGCAATTGATGGGCACAGTGGCTGCATTTGATGATTTTTTTTCAAAAAATGTTTGTACCCCCAAAAAAATTTTGAGCACCAGCCGCCACTGTTTAGATGTATGTATGCACATTTTATGTATGCACGTTTAATCCTGATACCCTATATGTGTACAATCAGGACTGATTTTTTTTTTTCTTGCTCGTTCAAAGTACCAGCAACAAAATGTTTTTCCTCTGAAAAGCGATCCATGCTCAGATCACTTTTCAGAGGCATTTGACAGCCGGTAAAGAGGCAATATGTTGCCTCCTGACCACCTGTTTTAACCCCTTAAAGTGATTGTAAAGGTTTTTTTTTAAAATAACAAACATGTCATACCTTTATTGTGCAGTTAGTTTTGCACAGAGTGGCCACGAACACCGACTTCTGGGGTCCCACAGCGGCTCTCGCGGCTCCTCCTCTTATCAGACATCCCCCTAGGAAAAGCACTGTCCAGGGGTCAGGGGGGCCCTTCATGATTTCTTGCATCGGGGCCCTGAAGGTTTTAGTTACGCCACTGGAAACACCTGCCCAACTACTGATGAGTGGAGCACTGAGAAATACTACAGAAACTCACAAAACCTCAGGAGTTATGATAAGAATGTAGAAAAAGAATGAAGACAGCCATCAGGAGCTATGTAGCCGAACACTGACTAGACAATATCATCAACCTTGGAAGAGAACATCTGAGTTAGTTTCCACTAATGCAAGAGGATTCAAACCATACAACCAACCAGAATCAAATGGAATCTCCTACATTGCAGAACAAGGGTCCTTTGTTCTTAAATTAGCATGCTAGTTCAAAAGCCACCAGGTCTGTAGTAGTTTTTTAAAATTCAAGAACCAAGAAAATACTTACTATACATAAGCAATATTTTAAAATAAACATGTTATACTCACCTGACCTGTGTAATGGTATTGTACAGAGCGATGCCTTTCCTTCTCTTCTGGTCTCTCTCACCGGCACTCTCTACTCCTGCTCCCTACCGAGTGCCCCCATAGCAAGCCGCCTGCTGCAGAGGCACATGTGCAGGCTCGATCCCAAGCTGGGCTGTGTGCGTCTATAAACACACAGAGCGTGGCTTTGCTCCATACCCTGCTCCTTCCTCACTGGATTTGATTGACAGAAGCAGGAACCAATGGCCAATGAGACCTGTGAGGAGAGGTAAGTATTGGAGGGGAAGCTGGGGGGGAGCTGATCATGGAAGGTTTTTTTATCTTAATGCATAGAGTGCATTAAGGTTATAATTGTTATGCCTTTACAAGCACTTTTAGGCAGTTACCCCAAGATTTCATATTCCTGAAATGTGCCTGCTGTACAGTGTTGCCAACCGCCCGTTAATTTACAGGCAGCCCGTAAATTTCAACTCATTTTCAGGCTGCCCGTAAATGTCTTTTATGGGCAGTGGTGCCCGTAAAAAAGATGGCTGTGGGCCGACAGTGCAACTGTGGATTCACCGTTCCAAAGCCTGCAGGACTTGGGAGAACTTGCACATGCTCGGCCAGGTGCTGCAGACGGGCGCATGCGCAGTGATGGGATGGCACTGCCTGGTGCCATTTTTGAATGGCAGGCGCTCATTCTCCACAGCACCATGCCACCATCCATCCAGGTCAGTCAGACCTCAGACATGTTATGTGCTGACCTATACTGAGCCAAGGAGGGAGGAGGGAGGAGGGAGGAGAGAGGACAGATAGACAGAACAGGAGCAGATGACAGACCCCCTCCTGTACCATGTCTGCACATGCCTCTGACCCCTGTACCATATATGCACATTCCTCTGACCCCCTGTACCATGTCCGCACAGCCTCTGACCCCTGTACCATGTCTGCACAGCCTCTAACCCCTATACCATGTCCACACATGCCTCTGACCCTTGTATCATGTCCTCACAGCGTCTGACACCTGTACCATGTCTGCACAGCCTCTGACCCCTCTACCATGTCCACACAGCCTCTGACCCCTGTACCATGTCCACACAGCCTCTGACCCCTGTACCATGTCCGTACATGCCTCTGACCCCTGTACCATGTCCGTACAGCCTCTGACCCCTGTACCATGTCCGCTCAGCCTCTGACCCCTTATACCATGTACGCACATGCTTCTAACCCCTGTACCATGTCTGCACAGCCTCTGATCCCTGTACCATGTCCGCACAGCCTGTGACCCCTGTATCATGTCCGCACATGCCTCTGACCCCTGCACCATGTGCACACAGCCTCTGACCCCTGTACCATGTCCCCACAGCCTCTGACCCCTGTACCATGTCTGCACAGCCTCTGACCCCTGTACCATGTCCGCACAGCCTCTGACCCCTGTACCATGTCCGCACAGCCTCTGACCCCTATACTATGTCCACACAGCCTCTTACCCCTGTACCATGTCAGCACAGCCTCTGACCCGCTCCTGTACCATGTAAATGGAGAAATATGTTTTTTTACTTTTGTTTAACCTAAACACATTGCTAATATTGATATTGAAATAAATATTGATATTCACACTGTTTAGCACTGAAAACTTTTTTACAGTGCCAGTAAAAAATGTGGCTCTGTTAGTAAATTGCATGATTTTTGCCAGTAAAAAAATTGGTGGCGTTTTTTAATTTTGGTGTCCTGCTAGTTAACTTCATTTTGGGGGGTTGGCAACACTGCTGCTGTACCATGTACTTGTATTAAAAAGTATCTTGTTCTCTTTGTATTGCTTTCCTTGGTGTGAAATCCCTGGTGTTCCTGCTAGTTCCCTTGCTTTCCTACCACACGAAGCAAGAGAACACACCCTGATCAGTTCTCTAGCTATGCTGCGAACTGAGTGTATTCTCCTCCAATAAACAGACTACCCTAGCACTTATGCAGCTGAGAACAGTGGGAATGTGATCACTTATAAAAAAGGGAAAAGGGTATTTATATATATTTTTTTAAAACTACACATAAATGTTGCCTTTCATTTCTATTTTAAACTGAATGGGTTGTTTTACAAGGTGATCATTTACAATCGCTTATAGCAATATAGATGATCAAATTGGGAGACTCACTGATTCAACACTTTTGAATCCTTTTGAATATTTCTGTATAAATAGTCTCATTTACAGTCCATAAAATTGTTAGTAAAAACATTTAATAATAATAAAAGTAAATATTGTTCATTAATTGTATGAGCCTATGTCTAATGGACTTTTCTGTATGCATATATAACTAGGAGAATCCAAAAAGTGTTACAATTTGTTTATCAACCTTTGAGCATACTTTTCAAACCAATTCACTCATTACTATGAGCATGCTTAGCGATGATTTAGACTGGTCTTTTTCAACCAGGGTGCCCGGGCAGCTGGAGGATGAAGCCTACCTTTTAGTTATATCAAGTCAAGTTTTCATTGTGCACCATTAACCTTCTAACCCTCAGCATCCTGATGTAATTGATTGATAATGAGAACATTGAGCACCTGCAAATCACTGCCCTCCAATGCCCCTGTCAGCACTGAGGTCACATTATAATATAAAAGTGGATTGCGCTAACTTCTGTGTATGATACTACTGCTGAAATATGCAAAAAGAGGATATCTATCCTATGTAGCGTGCTTTTCTGTATCAATTAATATTGTGTCAAAAATATGTCCACTTAGTGTTTACTAGTGACAAAATAATATTAGAAAACTGTTTAAAGTGCTAGTGCTAAAAAATAAAATATGACAAATATTAAAAAATGTGCGATGTGCCAATATTACTTAGTGACCATCAAATATCACATATCAACTTGCATATAAACTACTTGCTGCAAAAAATGTCCTCATGCAAAAACACTACAGCCCAGTAGATGTCCTTAGTGGGTAATTACTCCTGTGCAATGATGTAGGCGCTACCAAAAGCTATTTAAAAAATGATTAATACTAAACAATGTGCCAATATTACTAACAAAATATTACATATCAACATGTATATGTACTGCATAGTGCAAAAAAATATATATGTCCTTGACATTTGCAGAAACACCACAGTACACTGGATGTCTTTAGTGAGTGATCACTTCTGTGCAATGACGTTCCTTTTCAGTATATTGTGCTCCTATTTCACCACTTATCGTGACTTCACCACCACCACATGCAATGGCCACTCACCAGATGTAGTAAGAATAAACGCCTTTGGTTCATTAAGGATAACCAATCCGTTTGTGATGGGTCCAATAGCAGCCTTTCCAAGTAATGTATTAGTGTCTCTTGCTCTGTCCAGTGCTCATAAAGACATATGGATAGCCATCATGGTATAGTATGTCATTTAATTTTATGAAAACTTAAAAACGTGGTTAAACTCACATGTTATGGTGCCCTTAAGCCGGCACCAAGCAAATCCAGCAGTGTATATGGGGAGCGGTGTCTGAGTTTGTTTAGTGGAAGTAAGATAAGATGGGTACTCTTACCATATGACGTGGACTCCACTGTCATATGACATGGAGTCAATGGTGCATGGAGCCAAACCTAGGCTGAAAAACGATATCCGGAACAGTGGAACCTCTGTCTCACTTCTCGACTTCTCTGGTGGGGTGAAGAAACATCAGGAAGGGCCGCCAACTGGATATCAGCCAATAGACCTCAAGGATGTGTTCCAAGGAGAAGCCGGGGACAGATTTGATCCAGACCCCGTGATCTCCCCTTCCTTACGCTGCTTAGATTTTATTTTAATTGTGATCGCTTTTATCCATTTTTTGTATGGTATTTTTAGAAATAAAAATCCCTGGTTTACCTGCACTATACAGAAGCTTTTTATTTTTTATTTGCATATTATCCCGATGCAAGAAACTGCCTTCCAGTAGCCCTACTTCCATCACGGGGTCTGGATCAAATCTGTCCCCGGCTTCTCCTTGGAACACATCCTTGAGGTCTATTGGCTGATATCCAGTTGGCGGCCCTTCCTGATGTTTCTTCACCCCACCAGAGAAGTCGAGAAGTGAGACAGAGGTTCCACCATTCCGGATATCGTTTTTCAGCCTAGGTTTGGCTCCATGCACCATTGACTCCATGTCATATGACAGTGGAGTCCACGTCATCTGGTAAGAGTACCCATCTTATCTTACTTCCTGATGTTTTCATACTGATGCCCCATATCGAGATGTTGGTTTACAGCTACGGAAGTTCTGTACCCCGTTGTTGACTCAGTCACAGATCCACACCGTGCACCATTGACTTTATTTTCTAGTTTCACATAATTTTTTGGTCCATACCAAATCATCCATTTACCATATGTGGACACTTTATACTGTGTTTGTTCATTTCATTTCACTTATGGTTTTTGCACATATGCTTTACTGTTCAGTACAGCATCTCTTACTTAATTGTTTCACTACACCCTAACTTCCTAATACTTCTTAGCGCCGCATTTTTTTCCCATTTACTAGTATATTTTTAGTTTTGCGCCGGTAGCACATTTGGCTGGATTACTGAGGTCACATTAGCTGAGGAAGGGAGAAAAACTGAGGGAGAAGAGAAACATTGGAAAACTAGTACCAGTGTGCAAAGGTGTATTTGCTTTGGAAGAATAAAACATCTCTAACGTTGGGTGTCCTATGTGTGTGAATTTTGCTACATTATGTAAAACTATCAGTTTAGTTTTTTACATTTAAGACTGGGGTGCACCAAGATTGTGCATAATTTTAAAGGGTGCCTTGATCAAAAAATGGTTTAGAAACCCTGCTTTAGACTTCTCATATTATAGAGTCTCTATATACAGTAAATGGTCACATGATCTGCTGAAAACTTAAAGAGCGCGGCATGTCTCGTAGTGTACAGCTTGCACAAACATTTAAAAAAAATTTAGACATTACATTAATGGATACCACTGCTTTAGAAAAGGGTTGCCCATAACTATACCATGATACCCTACACATACTGAGGATGAGTTTGTAAGCAGGTGGATGTCAAATGTTTATGTTTTGTTAAAATGTTCTGTTGTTTCCCTTTTGATGTACAGTGAAGGAAAAAAGTGTTTGATCCTGTGCTGATTTTGTACATTTGCCCACCGACCAAGAAATGATCAGTCTATAATTTTAATGGTAGGTTTATTTTAACAGTGAGAGACAGAATAACAACAAAAATATCCAGAAAAACGCATTTCAAAAAAGTTATACATTTATTTGCATTTTAATGAGAGAAATAAATATTTAAAACCCTTGAAAAACATGACTTAGTACTTGGTGGCAAAACCTTTGTTGGCAATCACAGGAGGTCAGACGTTTCTTGTAGTTGGCTACCAGGTTTGCACACATCTCAGGAGGTGATTTTGTCCCACTCCTCTTGGCAGAACCTCTCCAAGTCATTAAGGTTTAGAGGTTGACGTTTGGTAATTGGAACCTTCAGCCCCCACCACATATTTTCTATGGGATTTAGGTCTGGAGTTAGCTAGGCCACTCCAGGACCTTAATGTGTTTCTTCTTGAGCCACTCCTTTGTTCCCTTGGCTGTGTGTTTTAGGTCACTGTCATGCTGGAATACCCGTCCATGACCCATTTTTAATGCCCTGGCTGAGGGAAGGAGGTTCTCACCCAACATTTGACGGAACATGGTCCCGTTCATCGTCCCTTTGATGCGGTGAAGTTGTTCTGTCCCCTTAGCAGAAAAACACCCCCAAACAATAATGTTTTTACCTCCATCTTTGATGGTGGGGATGGTGTTCTTGGGGTCGAAGGCAGCATTCCTCCACCTCCAAAGATGGTGAGTTGATGCCAAAGAGCTTAATTTTGGTCTCATCTGACCACAACACTTTTACCAAGTTCTCCTCTGAATCATTCAGATGTTCATTAGCAAACTTCAGACAGGCCTCTACATGTGCTTTCTTGAGCAGGGGGACCTTGTGGGTGCTGCAAGATTTCATTCCTTCATAGTGTAGTGTGTTACCAATTGTTTTCTTGGTGACTATGGTCCCAGATGCCTTGAGAGCATTGACAAGATTCTCCCGTGTAGTTCTGGGCTAATTCCTCACCATTCTCACAATCATTGAAACTCCACGAGGTGAGATCTTGCATGGAGCAGCAGACCGTGGGAGATTTACTCTTATTTTGTGTTTCTTCCATTCATAAATAATCGCACCAACTGTTGTCACTCTCTCACCAAGCTGTTGGAGATGGTCTTGTAGCCCATTCCAGCCTTGTGTAGATCGACAATCTTGTCCCTGACATCCTTGGACAGCTCTTTGGTCTTGGCCATGGTGGAGAGATTGGAATCTGATTTATTGCTTCTGTGGACAGGTGTCTTTTATACAGGTAACAAGCTGAGATTAGGAGCACTGCCTTTAAGAGAGTGCTCCTAATCTCAGCTCGTTACCTGTATATAGGACACCTGGGAGCCAGAAATCTTGCTGATTGATAGGGGGGTCAAATACTTTTTTCACTTATTAAAATGCAAATCAATTTATAACTTTTTTGAAATGCATTTTTTTGGATATTTTTGTTGTTATTCTGTCTCTCTCTGTTAAAATAAATCTACCATTAAAAATATAGACTGATCATTTCTTTGTTAGTAGGCAAATGTACAAGCAGGGGATCAAATACTTTTTTCCTTCACAGTAAGTGGTTTGACTTCTGTATTATAGTCTAGGCATTTTGCACCGTTTAGTTGTTTTTGCCCTGCTGAGGTGGTACTCCCTGGAAGGTAAGGGTTAACACTGCTGGCCAAGTCTTCCTGGGCTTTTTGGTTAAGTACCATCCTCTGTTGGGACAGACACATAAAAAGGAGGAAACCACCTCTCGGAGGTGCTGTAGTTAGTAAGACAGCTGGAGGTATTGTTCTGGGTTACCCCAGTAAGGAACAAGGAGGAGCATGGAGATGTAATTACTACTTGCTGCCTAACCACCCCTTGCGGAAACCTGGTAAGGTTTTATATCTAAATACTTTTTTTTTGTTTTCAAATGGTTTTATTTAAGAAAAGAAAAAAGTTCACATACATTGAAAGAGGGTATTCAATTCTTTCAGGGTATAATACATTTTGAAAGGACAAAAGTACAGAGTAGTCTATCACATTAAGAACCATAAAGTAACATTATCTTCTCCTGAGCTGCCCTGAGTGTGACAAATGAGAAGTTATACCCAAAGAGTTGGGTGTGTAATAATTATTAGATAAAAAGAAAGGAAGACCAAACAAAACAAAAAAAAAAGGGGGGGGGGGGGGGAAATCATACTAGAAACAATAACTCGGTCAGGAGTGTTCAATCTTGAAGTCTTAGTAAGAACCATGGATTCCATTTGGCATTGTATGCAGGAATAGAGTCATGAAATGTATGAAAAATTTGCTCAGATATCATCATATCATCAATTCGTGCAATAATTTGCGCGAAAGGAACAGTAGCGGATTTCCAGTGAAGAGCTGTGCACCAGATCATAGCTATACATATTGTGTGAATTAATCTCAGGAGAGGTTTTGAAATGTCAGGAATATCTTGAAAAAAGAGGCAATGAAGATGAGTGAGACTGATGGGGTGACCCGCCAGTCTATCTACCAGCTTAAAGACCTCTCTCCAGGTAGGTTGAAGTTTTCCACACTCCCAGAAAATGTGCATGTATGAGCCAAAAAGCGTGCATCCCCTGAAACAGTCAGGGGAGGTTTGTGGATATATTTTGTGAATACGGGATGGGGTATAGTACCATCTTGTCATGAGTTTAATGGCTGTCTCCCTAACGGCAAGGGATTTGGTGCATTTGCGTATATTTAACCACCCTCTTTCCCAATCCAAAGCGTCCTGTTCTAGATTTAGTTCTTGGTCCCATTGAGACCTATATTTCAAGGATGGGACATCCACAGCAGACTCCAAAAGTTTATAGATCAGTGAGATGAGACCCCGCTGTCGAGGGGCCTCATGGCATAGATCTTCATATAGAGTCGTGTCAGTCTCTGAAGGGTTGGGGTAGTGTTGATGAAAAAAGTGACGTATTTGAAGGAAGCGAAAAAACTCCTTGTCTGGAATGTTAAATCTAGTTTTTAGTGATGAAAATGTAGTGAATTTGGAGTCTACCTGAAAATCCCTCAGGGTGATTAAGTTGTGTTGTGTCCATTCCTGGAAAGACTCTGGGTGATAGTAAGCTGAGGGGAATCTAGGGTCACCAAGAAAGGAGGCACCCTGAGGGGATTGAGTAGAGAGGTTGAACCTATGTTTGTAGGAGTTCCAAAGTTTTAACCCCAGTGATACAACCTTATTTTTGGAGGAGATATCTGGGAGGGAGGGGATGGAGGACCACATTATCCCAGGGAGGAATAGGGGAGAGATAGATTCTTGTTCGAATTTGACCCACGGGACCCTAGAGTTTTGGATATTCCATTGGGCTTGTTGAGCGTATCTACTGGCTAGGTAATAAAGCCAGATTTGGGGGACCCCCAATCCCCCGCTTCTAGCAGAGCGGTAAAGGGTGTCCCTAGCAAATCTGGAGGGTTTGTCCTGCCAAATAAATTTATTGAGTTGTGCTTGAAGGTTCAGCAGATATGATTTAGAAATCCTGATTGGGAGGGATCTAAAGAGATAGAGTAACCTGGGGAGGATTACCATTTTGAGGGCTGTTATTCTACCTATAAAGGAGATGTGAAGTTGGGACCACATTTTCAGAGTTCTCTTTAGTTTGGAGATCATGGGAGGGAAGTTAGATTCAAAAAGTCCGCTGAAGTCTCCCGTCAAAAGGACGCCCAGATAGGATATGTGGGCGTCTGCCCACGTAAAATGGAAGGAGTTTTTAAGGTGTTGGAGTTCCGCTGGAGAAAATCCCACCGGTAGGGCTGTTGATTTCGTAACATTGATCTTAAGACCAGAGACTCCAGCAAAATTCGAAAGGGTCTGAAGGAGATTGGGAAGGGAGATGAGGGGGTTAGTCAAGAACATGAGGACATCGTCTGCGTACATGCAAAATTTGTATGTAGAGGCACCTTTTGAGTACCCCGAAATATCTTGGTTAGTGAGTATGGCAATAGCCAGGGGTTCCAGGGCCAGGGCAAAAATCAGGGGTGAAAGTGGACACCCCTGCCTAGTGCCACGACCAACTGAAAAAAACTCAGAGCAACAGCCTGGAATCTTAATGCGAGTTTTGGGATTGAGATAAAGGGCATGGAATCCGTGCAAAAATTCGTTGCAAAAGCCCATCCGCTGCAAAAGGACGGAAAGGTATTTCCAGGAGACGCTATCGAACGCCTTATGTATATCAAGGCTGAGCATGAAGAGTTTCTTGGAGGTCTGATTTGCATCTTGAATTATATTAGAAGCTAACCTGATGTTATCCGTTATAAATCTATGGGGAATAAATCCTGATTGAAAGGGGGAGATAAGGGAGGAGATAATGGAAGCCAACCTATCTGCCAGAATTCTACTAAAAATCTTTAAGTCATTATTCATGACTGAAATTGGTCTATAATTTTGGGGGAGAAGGTGATTTTTATTGGGTTTGGGGATCAGGGACATGTTTGCTAATAGCATCTCGTCAGGGAAGTTACCCCCCTGTAAGACATAGTTAAATAACTGTACTAAGTTGGGGGCTAGAAGAGTGGCAAATTTTTTATAGTATATGGCTGAAAAGCCATCTGGGCCTGGGGCAGAGCCCCCCTTAAGGGATTTGATTACTTTAAGCACTTCTGACGTGGTGATAGGGGCGTTAAGTTTCTCTATTTGTGAAGGGGAGAGGGAAGGTAAAGGGACATTTTGAAACCAAGTCTTTTCAGTACTAGTGGGAGGAGTTGGAACTGGCGCTAGAAGGGAGGAGTAGAAGCGTTCGAAAATGTGAAGCACTTCTTTAGGATGAGAGGTGGAAAGACCTGCTGTGGAGGTCAATTTATATACATGTGTGGGGCGGGAGGCTTGGTTGAGTTTCCTAGCTAAAAGGGTTGTAGTGGAATTATTATGCAGCATAAATTTGGCTTTGGACCATCTAAGGTCTTTCTCAATCTTGGAGGATAAGAGAGAGTTTAACTCTAGACTCTTCTGATCTATTGTTTTCCTGGTAGATTCCAAACCCAACTGAGCGGTGTTTTTATATAAGCGGTCCAATTCTGTCGTGAGGTCAAGAATTTTTTGTCTGTGCATCTTATTATGGGAAGAGGCAATACTGATAAGCTTTCCCCTTATAACTGCCTTGTGGGCAGACCATAGTATAGTAGGTGGGGTTTCTGGGAGATCATTGAATGAGAAGTATTCCTCAATGGACTTAGCTGTCTCAGATTCAGCCACTAAGTCCGAGAGCAAAGCCTCGTTCAGTCTCCAGGAGTGTGGGGTGGGAGCTAGGCCTATGAATTGTGTAGTGAAAGAGGTGATATGATGATCCGACCAGACACAAGGTCGGATCGTAGCATTCGACGAGTTGGCTAAAATAATGGGGGTGGTGTAAATATAATCTAACCTAGCATAGCTGTTATGTGGATGTGAGTAAAAGGTGTATCCCCTTAGTCCAATATTATGTGATCTCCAGGTATCTATTAACTGGTGGTCCACCAGACCCTGTGAAAGAGACTTCGGGAAGGCTTTAGAGGAGATCGTGGAGGAGGATCTGTCCAGTGTTGGGTTAGCAACTAAGTTGAAGTCACCACCTATTATCATATGAGGTGAGTTCAGAGAAACCAGTTTGCTAAAAAAAGATTTGAAAAAGGATGCAGGTGCGTCATTGGGGGCGTAAACACTAGCTATGGTTATTTCTTTGTTGTGAATCAGCCCTTTGATAATGACGAACCTGCTATCCCTGTCTTTATAACAATGCTTAACCTCCATTGGCAAGGAGGAATGTAGAAGTATGGCGGCACCCCTGCTTTTGGTTGCATGAAGTGAATAGAATGCTTGGGGAAAGCTCCTGTGAAGGAATTTTGGGTATGAGGTGTGGGAGAAATGAGTCTCCTGGATTAGGAGAATCCTAGCCCCCAGATGATTATATTGATCGAAGGCTTTGCGCCTTTTGACCGGGGAGTTGAATCCCTTCACATTATGGGAGATACATGTGATAACCATGATATATCATAGTTAAATTATTAAATCTGAAAAAGTTTATAGTAAAGCCTACACAGAGGGTAAGCTGGGCTTGTAGGTTGAGGTGTAAGAGGTCAAGCAGGAGTACCGCCATTACAACATTAGATAAATTGCAAATATAGCATCTAAGGACGTGAATCTTGAGTGCATAGTAATACTTAACAATATTTATAAAGAGACCGAACATTAGGTATCGAATTAGTTGGCCAAGAAAACGAAAACGGAGAGATTTTTGATAAAAAAAGAAAAATAAAAATGAAAAAAGGCCCAGATTTGGGCTACTAGAAGAAGACATAAAGTCAAACTTTTAAACCGGATCAGTGAAGGTTGTAACAGTGAAAAAAAACCTTACTACCTGATGAGAAAAAAAAAAAAAACACAAACAGTTCACAAGCGAGACAACTAGGTCTCGTACCCAGCTGGACTGCAATGCCAGTAAAGAAGGCTGCAGAGTGTGTATTCAACAGGGCTTACCTTGCCCCAAGGGAAAAGAGAAAATAAAAAAAGAGTTACTTTGCTGGGTGGGGAGAACATATCGCGGCACCGAGGGACGGTAACCATCCTAAGGAAAGTACTGGTGGTGCTGAGCATCTGATGTGAGTTGCTAGCGTAATTGTTCTGCGAGGCCCTCTCCGGCTTCATAACGAATCCTCCTCCTGTCTCTCCTGGGCGGAGGGGTTTGCCAGATGGGAGCTGGACGGGGTGTTGATGGAAGGCGACGTAGTGCAGAGGCATCCAAGAGGCCGAGCTTCACCAGAATTTCTTGGCCCTCACGAAGGGAGGAAGCAGCAAACGTAGTACCATTATGGGGGACCAGCAATTTGAAAGGGAATCCCCATCTGTATCGAATGCGTGCAGACTGTAGCGCTGTGGTGATCTCTTTCATGCCTCTGCGTCTATCCAAAGTTGCTGGAGAAATATCTGGGTAAATTTGGATAGTATGATTATCCAAAGTAATGCGTTGGTTATTACGAGCAGCCCTCAGGATTTCTTCTTTAGTGAGGAAGTCCTTCATACAGAGGATCACATCCCTGGGGGGCTTGTCATCAGGTGGTTTAGGGCGGAGAGCCCTATGGATGCGATCGCACTTGAAGGCCGCAGATTCGTGGTCAGGGAGAAGTGACTTGAATAAACGGATCACAGTAGGGATTAATTCCATCTCAGATTCAGGGATGCCTCTGAGTCTCAGATTATTCCGTCTGTTTCTATTGTCGAGATCCTCGACTTGGGCTTGTATTGTATTGAGGGCCAGAGATAGGGATTCGTGGTCACGACTAAGGTCATTATAAGCCAGGGCTAGCTCATCGTGTTTAGTTTCGAGGAGTTCAGTACGTGATCCCAGGGCTGCTATCTCTTGTGACAGAGTATGGGAAGTTTTATGGAGCTCCGTTTGGAATTTGGTTGCCAATTTTGTGTACATGGCTTCCAGACTACTGTCCAGGTCTGCCTTGGATAGGGTGGGGTGGTACTCACTGGAGCTGTGTTTGTTAGGAGAGAGGTCCGGCTGCGGCGGAGTGGATGGAGTCGGAGAGTTCCCTCTTCCCGCGGCGCCATCTTGGGCCATGCTGTAGCGTTCCCGCGTGCGGAGGAGATAGTGGGTTAAAGTGTTCTGAGAGGAGCCCCGAGATTTCTTCCGCTTCGACGGCATGCACCAAGCATATGTGGCTTGAGGTGTCCTAAAAATAGATGAGGTTCGAGCTGTTTATGGCCCTCAGGAAGCCTATAGTGTCCCGGGTGTAGCGGAGCTACTGTATCAGGCGTCCATCTCCTTCTGCGCCGCGCATGCGCCCCCTATATCTAAATACTTTAAGCACTTTTCTCACCTATTTTATGAAGAAAAATGCAAAAAAATGCATCCGGAGGACACCCCCTTGGACTTTAAAGGCAGGAAAAGATAATAGTAATAAAGAGTAGATAAATATAAAAGGCAAAAGAATGCCAACTTTATTGGTATACAAAGATATAAAAAAAATTGTAAGAAAAATTCAGAGTTATACACAATACAAAAGTGCGTCAATGATGGAAGTCAAGATAGATTTACACATGTACAAATATATATCACCCAAGCTGGTAATTCAAAGTGTTGCTCAAAATGAGTTAAACTCTGTTTGAATTGCACAGCATATATCCCGACATGTTTCGGAAAATCGCATTGAGATGTACTTTTCCTTCTTCAGGGGAATTTTCTAAAAATGGGTGTATTATTGTAATATCTGTAACATAAATATAAATATAATGGGTACATAATTCATAATAATGTAGGCATCAACAATGTGTATTTTGGAGCCTAGTTGTATCATAGATAGTGATGTAAGGATGTAAAGTACTTACATATATACCATTGACTCATTGGACAAGGAAGAGATAAAAACAAAGAAGGGAATACAGGCCGGCTGTGTAAATCCATAAACATGGCATAATGATTAGCCGTGCATCCATGGGCCGGAAAGCGGGATGCTTTCACAAGGGACGCCTGGTTTCACAGCGGCGAACAATAGTAACCACTGTGAAAAAAGTGATAAGAAAATAGAAAAGGAGGTAATTAGATTATTCTGATAATAGGCAGAGTTTTGCTGGCTAACGAAAATACATGGACAGAGGAAACATCCAGGTAATAGCCAGTGTGATAGTAAAATATTACCTTGAGGGGATAAAGCACAGCTGACGTCCAGGCTGCGACCAAAAGACTGACACAGGGAGTATAGGTGTCAGCTTTTATAAGCCCACTCTGATTGGTAAAGACCAATCAGGTGGTGCACTCCGCTGGATCAGCTGTATGTGTTACAGCTGTTCGCGGGGATCAGGACGTCCCTCTGACAAAGGGGCGCGCGGCGAGGTGTGCGATGACGTCACACGTGTCCACGCCACCGGCGGGAAAAGGAAGGCATCCGACGCACTTTTCTCACCTACTATGATATGACTACCTCAAGGGGCAGGGGGAATTAGAAGATCATGTACAGGAATGTGTATTAAAGATGTGTATTAAAGACATCTTTGTTGAACTGTTCATATGATATATTTAACCACTTCCTGACCAGATCCCATACATATACGCAGGCCCAGACTGGGCCCAAAAATAGGCCCGGCATTTTAGACTAAGCAGCCCAGAGGGTGTCGGAGGCTTTTACACAGGGTGGGGGGGGGGGGCGGTTGGTGACCAGATTTGTGGTTTCAGGATGTGTTGATTTGATTAGGTATGTGTTTTGGTTTAATGTGATATATTGGGGCCAGTGTAGGTCAGAGCTGCCATATGAAGCTGTTTTTTTTCTTACTTTAAAGTGGTTGTATACCCTTTTTTAAATTTTTACCTACAGGTAAGCCTATAATAAGGCTCCTTTTGCTAATCTTGTGTTACCCTGTTTTCCCGAAAATAAGACCTAGCGTGATTGTCGGTTATGGCTGCAATATAAGCCCTACCCCCCAAATAAGACCTAGTTAAAGTCCTTGTAGGTCTAATTTTTAGGGTAGGGCTTATTTTCGGGGAAACAGGGTAGGGCTTGTTTGGGGGGTAGGGCTTATATTGCAGCCATCACTGACAATCATGCTAGGTCTTATTTTCGGGGAAACAGGGTGGTAAAAGTGAGAGACATTTTGCGCTGTTTCAGACTCGTGGTTTTCAGATCGTATTTTTGCTGTTCAGTTTTTGCTTGTGTATTTGTATCTGGTCTTCAGTGCGTGCAGCGAGTTACCCTTGACTTGTCATTGTGTTCTTGTTCGTTCGTTACTGATTTTCAGGTCGCTCTTCACAGGCCTTGCTGTTCTTCAGTGCATTCTGTTACTTCGTTCTGAGCAGCCGACCGTTTTCTAGCCATGTTGTGTATACGTACTCATCGTAGAGTTTGTGCTGTGCGGGTCTTGGTGTTGGGGTTCTTACTTTGACACAAGCCCAGTCCATGAACAGGGCGAGGAGGAGTTCATGGACCAAGAATTGGTTGCTCCAGTGTGTCTGTTCTGTCACATGCCTTTGCTCTGTGAGATCCGTGAGAATAATCCTGACAATTTCAGGAACTTTCTCCGGATGACGGATCCCCTATTTCACCATTTGTTGGCTTTGCTTACTCCCGATATCAGCAGGCAGGATACCTGCATGAGGCAAGCCATCACTCTGGAGCAGAGGCTAGTCGCCACCCTGCGGTACTTGGCGACGGGGAGAAGCCTGCAGGACCTCAAGTTCTCGACAGGCATCTCCCCCCAGGCTCTGGGTATCATTATCACGGAGAACTGTTCTGCCATCATCCAGGTCCTGCAGAAGGAGTATATTAAGGTAAGATTTTTATCCTTTAACATCACATTTTATTGTATATAATATTTGCTAATGTATTGTATTTCTTTCCTCATTCCCTAATTACCATGATTGTAATATGCTGTGAATGTCCCCTTAGTCCTCATGCTGGTTTTTTATGTAATTTTTTTTTGTCCTTCATACATATTTGCCTTCACTTACCTCCCCAGCATGCTCTCCTGGGCCTATATTCACCTCGTGTAGTCACTTAAAGCGGGGTTCCACCCAAATTTTGAACAATATCTGTATGTATTCTCTTCCTTGCCTAGATGCTGACATGCCGTTTAAAAAAATTTAAATCGCCGTAATTACCTTTTATTTTTCTATTCTTCTTTGCACTTCCTGGTTCTCCTCCCGTGGGAGTAGGCGTGTTTCTAGCCTCTCCCAGACTCCTGGGAGCTAGTCTCAGGCTTCCCAGGATGCCACTGAGCATGTGCGGGAACGAGCGGTGAGCACAGCATTCACCACATCCAGGAAATAAATGCTTGTGGGCTTCAAATGCCCAGAATGAAGATGGAAACCGCCTGCAGTGAATAATATAAGTTATTCTTTCCGACGAAATCTGACACAGGCGGACATATTACACACAATATGTGAGTATGTAATGCTGAGAAGAAAAGTTTGTGAATGAACTCAAAAAAAAAAAATGATAGATAGGTGGACCCCCGCTTTAACAATGTATTTTGTCAGCTCCATAGTAGTGCTTTACCCTAAATACTCCCTAAAATGTTTAAAATTGTGATGTGTGCTTTAAATTCAGGCAGAGTGCCAGAGGCTTGTTTTTTTGGGTCCCAAAATCATTTGCAACCCTGCCTCCCCGCAACTGCTAACTCAGCTGATACCAATCCTCTATCTATCCTCAATCCTCTATCTGCTGACTTTCCCAAACCCATACACATTATACCCACCTCTTTTGTGGTCAGATTTATGGATGAATTCCCCAAAGCATGGAGTGCAAAGGTCTGCCTGAATACTTTCAAATGGTACTGTTTAAAGTTTTTGTTTCCTATTATTATCTTGATAGGTAATTGGAGAATGTAAAAATGTGCTCAAATGTGTACAGTGTGTATTTATCTCTTTGTATTATGACACTTCTTACCTGTCCAGTGGGCTGCCAATAGTGTAAGGAGGGGCTGGCCAAAGTAATACACATTATTTAGGCATTCATCTCTCAATGAAGTAGAGAGGGTTACCTGTCCAAAACATCCCCCCCCCATAAAATTTCTAAAATGGCCCATGAGAGGGGGGGAATCTGATAGGTGGACCTTATACCTTTGTCTTTAAATAGTCCCTAAAATAAATATTATACTGATTTTGGCCAAGAATGTTGGTGTCTAATCTGCTTTCCATGTTTATGTGCAAAATGAATAATTTTTTATTCTTAAGTAAAAAATGAGGTGAATGGCGTTCCCTTGGGGGGGGGGGGTATGTGAAATATGTGTGAAATGCCAGTGCAAATAAAACCAATATATTGTGAGGCTTATATTATAAATAAATTAGACCAATCCCCTATATGCATATACCTGTGTAAACACTAGTCATAATGTGCAAACTTCCATTTAGGACACACAATAAAGAGTAAAACATCAGTATAAATAAAGCATCCCATCCGCATATATACTGAGGCGATACACGGTGCTAAACATATGTGCAAACGTGCCAACAAAAAGATATATATTGGTGTAAAAAATGTCTATATATAAATAGTCCAACGTGCTCCAAAAAACAATATTAGATTAATAATAATATAAAAAAATTGTTATTGTCAGGAAAGTTCCAAATAGTCTGGTAACTGTTGTGCTCAAAGAAAGGTCCGTGACTTCTGTGCTCCCCCTATGGCTCTCCTTCTATACTGATCATGCTCCCTTAATTTGAGCTCCGACCACCGTTTCCGGAGTTGATCCTTGGATCGTCATACCCCAAAATTCTTCTGCAGACTCTTTACAACTTTTGCCATGATCGTGGCCTTTCTTACATTGGGGTTGGGGTAAGGTCCATACTTCCCGTCATAGTCGGTCCTTTTCAGTATGTCAACCATCTCCAACATCTCCCCAAAGGACATATTTGAGGCCTTAAATCGTCTGCTCCGGGATCGGGACGTTTCTGGCTTCAGGCTTTCCTCCTCATCCTCCTTTCTGTAATTAGCACGCACCTGCTCTGTCTCCACCATGTGCTCTTCCACTACTGCGCCGAACGAGAAGCAGAGGGGAATAGACTAGAAAGAACGTCAGGGGCGGGCGGAGTTTCACGCATGCGCAGTGTATATAAATCGTAACACGCGTGCGTATTACGTACGATCTGTGAGCGGAGGAAGGAGTATCGGAAGCGCCGATCGTGATAACGAAGGTAACATTTAAACTTGGGCCTATATTGCTTAGAGATTGAGGCCTATATTGGGACAAGATTAGTAGACTTTAGCCTGACATTAGGGTTTGTCTTGTGTATTGCAGATAAAATGGATGACTTCAAAGATCACAACTTCCTCCCCCTGTTCATACAGGGAGCTGCCCTGTCTGTGGCAGATCAAACACCCGCATTATAATCATAAACAAAAGAGGCAGGCAGCGCTGGAGAAACTGCTGGAGTTGGTCAAGCCAGTGGTCCCCACAGCAACCATCCCCTATTTAAAAGCCAAAATTGGTGGCCTGAGGAGCACTTATCTTAGGGAGCGCAAGAAGGTCCAGGATTCCCAGAGATCCGGAGCTGCAGCAGTTGACGTTTATGTCCCCAGGCTGTGGTACTATGAGAGACTTCGTTTTCTGTCAGACCAGACTGAAGTCAGGGTATCCCTCTCCACTCTTCCTTCCACTCTTCCTTCCACCCTATCTTCCACCGCAGCTGAGGCTTCCGATGTCCAACCTGGGACTTCCAGCCAGGAAGAAGTGGAGGAGCCCAGCTGGAGCCAGGTGTAGCATTGTTCTACAGATTTCTGGGCAAGAAATAAATGATGTTTACTAGATGTTATTATTGATCACTAATTGCTGATTTAATAAAGTGTTTTACATATCAATAGACAGTAGTGGGCAAAAATAATTGGGACAAGAATGAAAAATGCTGGGCTCAGAATCATAGTCTTTTATATTTGTTAACATTCAATTTGCAACAGTCATGAGATGAAAACTGTGTGTGATTGATGAAGAAAAAATTAAAACTATGTCCCTTTTTCATACACAGGAAGACCTCAGCCAGGAGGAGGCCGTGGAATGTGGCACACAGGAGGAGGCTGTGGAATGTGACAGCCAGGAGGAGGTGGGGGTTAGTGGCAACCAGGAGGAGGCGGGGCTAAGTGGCAGCCAGGAGAAGGCCAGGCCCAGTAGGAGCCTGACAGAATCGCAGGTCCCTTCCCTCCGCCTTCCAAACAAATGACCCAGGAAGGGGAGTAACGTGGAGGATTCAGCACTCAGGCTGATTCAGGAGGCTTCTGCGTCCCTCAGAGCCTTCCCCACTCCTGAAGAGGCCTTTGCCTGCATGGCTGCCACAAAACTGCAGGGCATGCAGGAGGGCCAACGCCTCATGTGTGAGGAACTATTTTATCAAACCTTAAATAAGGGGTTGAGGGGCGAAATCACACCCAATACCCACCTGAGTGAGTTGGACCATCCTCTTCCTCCTCCTGCCACACCTCCACCACCACAGACACAGCATGGAAGGAAGCGTGGAAGGAAGACCAGAGAGTGATGACCTGGGTTCAGTCTGGTCTGACAAAAGATGCAGGCTCTTGTATGACCATAACCTAGGGACATACATGTCATCTGCTGCTGTTCATGATCTCTTGGACTTCTTGACCAGATTGTACTCCCTTAGATAAGGACTCCTCAGGCCTCCAATTTTTGCCTGGAATTAATTAATGTTTGCCCTGGGGGCCTAAGGCTTCACCAATTTCTGCTGTTTCTCCAGCGTTGCCTCCCTCTTTCTTTGGTTATGAGCCCTTGATACATTTTTGGTTTCATTTATTATACTTCTGATTATTATGATTCTGACACACCTCTCTCCTCCACCCCCTACTCTTCTTCCTTCATGGCCTCTTCCTGTGCTTTGTCCTTGGAAACAGCGGTGCTCAAGGCGTTCAAGGGCCTACGCAAGTATGCAGGCCAAAAGATGCCATGCGGTGCTTGAGCTGGTGTTCTTGGGGGACAGGAGCCACACTGGGGCAAAGGTTCTGTCAGCTCTGCAGGGGCAGGTTCAGAGGTGGTTGACGCCACGCCAACTTAAGGCAGGAATGGTGGTTTGCGACAATGGCACCAACCTCCTCTCCGCCCTCCGACAGGGACAAATGACCCATGTGCCCTGTTTGGCTCACGTCATTAACTTGGTGGTGCAGCAGTTCTTGGGCAGGTACCCGGGCTTACAGGATGTCCTGAGGCAGGCCAGGAAAGTCTGTGTGCATTTCCGCCGGTCATATAATGCCAGTGCTCGGCTGGCAGACCTCCAAAAGGAATTTAACCTGCCCAAGAACCGCCTAATCTGTGACATGCCCACCAGGTGGAGCTCAACGTTGGCCATGCTGCAGCAGCTGCACACAGAGCAGAGGGCCATCAATGAGTACCTGTGCGACTACGGCACCAGGACAGGGTCAGGGGAGCTTGTTTTTTTCCCCACGCCAGTGGGCCATGATCAGGGATGCATACACTGTCCTGTCACCATTTGAGGAGGCCACGAGGATGGTGAGCAGTGACAGTGCATGCATCAGTGACACTGTCCCCCTTGTCCACCTGTTGTAGCACACACTGCGTGGAATAATAGACAGAGCACTTGAGGCAGAACAGAGGCAGGAAGAGGAGGACTTCCTTAGCTCTCAAGGCCCCCTTTATCCAGACAATGTTCCTGCGTGCCCGCCGATCACACAGGAAGAGGAGGAAGAGGAGGAGGATTGTGTCAGCATGGAGGTGGAGCCTGGCACTCAGCATCAGCAGCAGTCTTTAAGGGATCATTTACAGTCCCAAGAAACCCATGGACTTGTACGTGGCTGGGAGGAGGTGGCTGCAGATCATGTCGTTCTTAGTGACCCAGAGGACTCCGGACTGAATGCCTCAGCAAACCTACGCTGCATGGCCTCCCTGATCCTGCAAAGCCTGCGGAAGGATCCTCATATTCGTGGTATCAAGGAGAGGGATCAATACTGGCTGGCAACCCTCCTTGATCCACGTTACAAGGGTAAGGTTGCAGACCTTATCTTGCCGTCGAAGAGGGAGCAGAGGATGAAACAGCTTCGGGAGGCCTTGCAGAAAGGTCTGTGCAACGCATTCCCAGAGACTGGGAGGTTACAAATTCCTGTTGCTGGACAACGTGTTGCTGAGGCTTCGGTCAGTCAAAGAAGGAGCGGTGGAGAAGGTGGCCGTCTGACCGATGCGTTCAGACAATTTTTTAGTCTGCAGCCCCAAGGTATGATTGGTTCCAGCAACCATCGCCAGTGTCTGTTTTACATGGTGCAGGAATACCTAGGGGCAAGATCTGACTTGTGCACCTTTTCCACCGAAAATCCTCTGGGTTACTGGGTCTTGAGGATAGATCACTGGCCAGAGCTTGCACAGTATGCAATTGAGCTACTGGCCTGTCCTGCATCCAGCGTTATTTCGGAACGCACACTCAGTGCTGCTGGAAGCTTTGTAACCGATCACAGGGTGCGTCTGTCCACCGACTCGGTCGATTGACTGACCCTCATAAAAATGAATCAGTCTTGGATCACCACCAGCTACCAAGCACCTGATGTAACCGAATAATTTGGAAATGTCAGATCCCTTCAAAGACTGCCTATGCTGATGCTGAGTGACTATCCTGTTATGCTGAGTAATTATCCTCTTCCTCCTCAATGATCATGCTGATAGCTTGTAAGAACATTTTTGGTTCTGGGCGCCACCACCAGTGCTTAAGGCACAATTTTTCAGACCCTGTTTAACAGGGGCGTGTAATTACAATTTTCGATGCAATTCTTTGTAGCAGGGCTAGTTCCTGCGCTCCAACTAGAGTATCTGTGAGGGGTTGCAGTGTTGTGGCGCCACCACCAGTGCTTAAGGCACAATTTTTCAGCCCCTGTTTAACAGGGGCGTGTAATTACAATTTTCGATGCAATTCTTTGCAGCAGGGCTCGTTTCTGCACTCCAACTAGAGTATCTGTGAGGGGTTGCAGTGTTGTGGCACCAGCACCAGTGCCTAAGGCCCAATTTTTCAGCCCCTGTTTAACAGGGGTGTGTAATTACAATGTTTGATGCAATTCTTTGCAGCAGGGCTCGTTTCTGCACTCCAACTAGAGTATCTGTGAGGGGTTGCAGTGTTGTGGTACCAGCACCAGTGCCTAAGGCCCAATTTTTCAGCCCCTGTTCAACAGGGACATGTAATTAGAATTCTTGATCTAATATTTCACAGCAGGGCCCGTTTCTGCACCCACCAAGAGTAACTGTGAGGACTTACAGTGTTGTGGCACCAGCACCACCACCACCACCACCAAAGGCTCAATTTTTTTTCCCCTGTTCAACATGGGCATGTAATTACAATTCTTGATCTAATATTTCACAGCAGGGCCCTGTGAGGGCTTACAGTGTTGTGGCAACACCAACAGCTAAGGCCCAAATTTCTATATATAGGGCAGGCCCCCACTTTCAAACATCCAACTTACAAACGACTCCTATTTGCCAACGGAAGGAGACAACAGGAAGTGAGATTAAATCTACCCCTATTAAGGGAAATTCTCTCCTGTAAGAGTTAATATGGGAAAAACGTTTCTCCTTTCCACTGATGCTTTATCACCAATCCTTGTTTCACAAAAAACCCCAAATTTTCAAAAAACATTTGTCATTGGGACAAAAATTGAGGTGAAATCTTCTGAAGAGGAGCACAGACAGCAAAACAAATGTCACAGGGGTGATAACCCTTCCCTATGTTTTCCAAAAAGCTTAAAATAGATTTTTTTGCTGGAGCTATACACATTAAAAATGTACCAGTTCAAAATACAAACAGATTCTACTTAACAACAAACCTACAGTCCCTGTCTTGTTTGCACCGCCTGTATACTGCTGTTCAGAGAATATAGGGCCTGGTGGCCCCACACCTTTCCTTTTTTTAATTTGGGTGCGGGGTTCCCCTTAATATCCATACAAGACCCAAAGGGCCTGGTAATGGACTGGGGGGTACCCATGCCGTTTGTCTCACTGATTTTAATCCATATTGCCAGGACCCGACATTACATTAAAACAGCAAGCAGTTTTAAATGACTTTTATTCCTTTAAAAATGTCATTTTGTGCAGGGAATGTTCTAAGCACGGTAAACACGCACCACTTTACAGGCATACTATAGACACCCCCCAGGTACGATATTTAAAGGAATATTTCACTTTTTTTTTTTTTTACGTTAAGCATCATTAAAATCACTGCTCCCGAAAAAACTGCAGTTTTTAAAACTATTTTTGGATTGATATATGTCCCCTGGGGCAGGACCCGGGTCCCCAAATCCTTTTTAGGACAATGCCATGCAAATTAGCCTTTAAAATTAGCACTTTTGATTTTGAACGTTCGACTCCCATAGACGTCAATGGGGTTCTAATGTTCGTGCAAATTTTCGGTCCGTTCGCAGGTTCTGGTGCGAACCGAACCGGGGGATGTTTGGCTCATCCCTAGTCAGCAGTACTGGCTCAGAAATGCTGCACAACCAAAGAGAGAAGAGAGTTATGAAGCGTAATGAGTTACAGAACTGTGCCATGATTACAAGGGATAAATCATGTTTTTTTGGAGAAGTACCACTTTTAACTTGGAGTGCTGTCTTAACCACTTTGCGACTTCCCTATAGGAGTTGTACCATTATAGGGCGGCCGCTGTGTGCAGGATCACGTATATACAGTATACGTGATCCCGCACTTCCAAGTAGTGGGCACAAATGCATGCCGCCACTGGCTCGCTCCTGCTGTGATTATGCACAGCAGGAGCCAATCAGTGGGTACCGTGGACTTGATATCTGCTGGCACCCGCTGATCATTCGTCATATGTAAACGAGGCAGATTCCCATTCTGTCAGTAGGGAGGGCATGGATCCTGTGTTCCTGTAAAGCAGAGGCAAGGAGCCATGTCTTCCCCCTAGTAAAAGCACCTCCCACACAGTACACAAACACTGGTTAGGCAAACATTTAACCCTTTGATCACCCCTGATGTTAACCCCTTCTCAGCCAGTGTCATTAGTACAGTGACAGTGCATATTTTTTTGGAATTGATTACTGTATTGGTTCCCAAAAAAGTGTCAAAATTGTGATTTAGTGTCTGATTTGTCCGCCGCAATATCACAATCCCGCTATAAGTCGCTGATCGCCGTCATTACTAGTAAAAAAATTAAAAAAAATAAAAAATTCCATAAATATATCTCATAGTTTGTAGACGCTATAACTTTTGCGTAAACCAATCAATATATGCTTATTGGGATTACCAAAAATATGTAGCGGAATACATATTGGCCAAAATTGATGAAGAAATGTGACTTTATACATTTTTGTATTGGATATGTTTTATAGCAGAAGGTAAAAAATGTATTTTTTTGTTTATAGTGCAAAAAATCAAAAACGCAGAGGTGATCAAATACCACCAAAAGAAAGCTCTTTTTTTTGGAAAAAATGGACATACATTTTATTTGGGTACAGTGTTGCACGACCTTGCACTTGTCAGTTAAAATAACAGTGTCATATCGCAAAAAATGGCCTGGCCATGAAGAGGGGTAAACCTTCCAGAGCTGAAGTAGTTAACGCTAGCCTTGTGCTAAATGGCAGCCTCAGCCCACCTGTGAGGGCACTAGCGAGTGATCTCTCCAGGTCCCTGTATGCAGTAAGCACCACCCACAAGTCCCTTTAAAACAAGGTTTGCCTCCTGCTTTGGAAGTAGTCTGATTTATTTTGAAAGCTATTTTTGAACTGTTTTTAATGTTTCCTGAAAAACAAAAAAATTTGCATTATGTTAACTGCATGGGTTTAATACCTGTAACTATAGCATGTAGTAAATTCCTTTTTTTGTTTATTTTACATGCCTTGATTTATAATTTTTGCACATTTACATGTGGACCAAATTGTCCATCCTGACCAAATACATGTCCACACAACACTGCTGTGTGATTTGACTGCAGAACAAACAGGTTTGGTAAAATATAAATTAAAATGGGGAAATAAAAGATGGCAGGACTTGCAGGTCATAAAACTATGTTACAGAAAAACAAAAACTGTTGTTTCTGATTCCTCTTAACATCCCCAGCGCTCTTTCCCCTACAATTTCCTTGCTGAAATATGCTACAGGTGCTAAGAGGTGGGTAGAAGAGGGATACAAAAAATGAAAACCCCATTTGAGGCTTTGTGCTATCCCTCCCCTTTCACTCTGGTTGCTCTAGGTGCAGGCTCATGAGTACCATTATTGTAAGCATATCCCTGGATGAGAACTGAACTGTGTGAGAAGAGGGATGGTAGAGCTGCATTCATAAATATTGGCCCTAGAAAGTCAATCTTTAGAGACAGATAGGACCCTGGCAGAAAACAACAATTTTATCATATTTTGAAGGCAAACTTGAATATGATTTTACCTTGATAAAAGCCTTGACTGTGGAAGAACCAACATAAGCATAAGGCTTCTTAGGAATCTTCTGAGTAACGGGGCTGAACAAAGCAAGTGTTCTGTTTTATGGCTTCATAATATCTTTGATGGCTTGAAGCACAGCTTTCATTGTAAACATAAAAGACAAATACAGGATCGAAATGAATTCTGATTTCAGTGATTTCAGTGAGAGTACAATACAAACACACATACATATATATACATATATATATATATATATATATATATATATATATATATATATATATATATATATATATATTATCCAGAAAGCTATGGTAGATCCAAGATTATCTATGTGCGTGTCACCGGCGCAAAACCAAACTTTAATTCCTTCTACTATGCACCAAATATTAGGTATGCTGCACTCAAAAACGACCCTTCACTTAGATGGGTAAAAATATTAGTGAATATGTGTGAGTGCGCTGCCCCCTTTTTATATAACACCACCTGTGTTCCTTATCAACTACCAATGATCAATATTACATGTGCATATATTTAAACTTTAGACCAATAAATCATATACATAACAAATAAAAAAGTCCTTCAGACATGTTGCAAAATCTTGTATCCTTCAAAGTGACTGGCGTGCTCCTATATTACTTCAATATGTGACTGAGTGGGACCCTCCACCATTCAGATTGGCCACTCACCAGATATTCCACTAGGGGTACGCCTTTGGTTCATTCAGGGATAACCATTCCACACAGGTACCACTTCTCACCAGTATACAACTTGTGTTCTAATACTCCTCATAGGAAAGCATAGAAACAGACGGCAATCATAGCGCAATATGTTTAAACCATTTATTTTAAAAAGGTATCAAAGGTTAAAATCACTCACATTTGGAGGTGCCCTTTTGCCGGCACAAAGCTTTTCCAGCAGTTACGGACGAGTGTGTAATAGCATGGTTCGCCTGGTATTATAAGCGGTCTCCACGCTTGGCTTGCACTCCAAGCCTCGTTTCCGTTTTTCGTCCGGTCACGTGATGCATGAAAATCTCCCAGCAGCCTCTACGCGTTTCGCATCATCAAATGCATCATCAGGAAGCTGCCGTTTGATTGGTGCCCTTTCTATTTATACTATGTGTGGCCGGAAGTATGCATTCCGCCATTTTAACTCAGGTACTGCTCCCATCTGTAACTTCCTTTCTGTTATCGCCATTTTAACTAAGGGTATTCCCTTTTTGCATAATATACGCTTATATCACTGATTCCCCTTTACATTTTCTTAGTTTTTATTCCAATTGATGGGGATATTTACCCATCTATATCTGCTGGAGAGGCTTTTACAATGTCTCAAACACATTACACATTTTTTAAAATTTAAAAGTTTCTGCCCATTCCGCTCTCGCCGTTCGTCCATGTGCAATATGGGACAGCAAAAAAACCCATTCTTTGCCATAATCAGACATAGTTTAAACAGACATTCTAAGATCCGTATATAGTTTATATGTGTAACCCCTATTTCTATACTTTTCTATATATAAACCTATTTTATTGTAATGAAAAATAATAAAGTCAAAAAACAATAAAAATAAAAAATGTAAAATGAAAAAAGTGAAAAAGTGAAAAAAATGAAAAAATGAAAAAAATGAAATAAAAAAAAGGAAGAAAGAAAGAAAATATAATATGTAAAAAGATAAAAACTAAAATAAATATAGGAAAACAGGAAATAAAAATAAAAATATGAGAAAATAAAAATAAAAATAAAAATAAATATAAAAATAAATAAATAAATAAAATTGAAAATAAGAAATAAAAAATATATAGGAAAAATATAAGTTAAATGAAATAAAAAATGTGGAAATAAAAATAATAATAGAAATAAATAAAAATAAAAATAAAAAATAAAAATAAAATAAAATATTTCCATGCTAATTAGTAATTTTCTAGATAGCAGTTGATGTCGAGTTCCACGTTCATCCCTTTTGGTTTCATAGTTTCCATTTTAAATATCCAATGGGTTTCATTTTTTGATACCTCCCTTCTCATATTCGTGTTTCTCCAATCTTTTTCTATTCTATCTATTCCATAGAATTTTAAATGTTGGGGGTTTCTACCATGTACATCCCTGAAGTGTTTAGATACACTATGGTGTTTAAATCCTTTTTTGATGTTTCTAACGTGTTCTCCTACTCTCACTGATAGGGCTCTAGTTGTTCTACCCACGTATTGCAGCCCACAGCTACACTCCAACACGTAGGTAACATGTGTGCTAGCACATGTTATGAGTTTATCAATTTTAAAGGTTTGCTTATTGCTGCTTGATACAAAATTAGTTGTTTTTCTGTCACTTTTATTGGTAGACCTGCACGCTTTACATTTTCCACACCTAAAAAAACCCTCCTGCTCAAAGAAGGTTGTCATCCTTTTAGGGGGGTCTGGTACATTTTTTACTATTTTATCCCTAATCCTCCTAGCTCTCCTGTATACGAACGCTGGTTTGTTTGGCAGGACCTTGCTTAACTGTGGATCATTACTAATTATGGGCCAATGTTTTGTTATAATTTTTTCTAATGTTTTATATTGTTTGTTGAATGCTGTTATAAATGGTACTTTATCCTTATGGTTCTGACTTCTAATTCTATTAGTTAGTGTTAGCTCTCTATCCATATTGGCTATTTTAAGACGCGTATCTTCCAGTGTGTCTTTGTGATACCCCTTGTCTATAAATCTCTTAATTAGTATATCTGTCTGTTGAAAATAATCCTCTATTTGGTCACAGTTTCGTCTTATCCTAATAAACTGGCTTTTTGGGATTGCTTTTTTCCAATGGGGGTGGTGACAACTCCCCATCGGAATGTAACCATTCCGGTCCGTATCTTTGAAGTGTGTTCTAGTTCCCAGTTTGTTTTTGTTCTTATAAATTTCTAAGTCCAAAAAATTTATTTTTTGTTGGTGTACTGTAGCTGTAAATTTAATATCATATTTATTATGGCCAATATGTTGGATAAATGCTTCCAGTTGTTGTTGACTGCCCTTCCACACTATCAGAATATCATCTATAAATCGTTTGTATAACAGCAGGTGTGGCCAGCATCTTCCAAAAATCTCTTCTTCCTCCCATTTACTGAGGAAGATGTTGGCCACACTTGGTGCATACTTGTTGCCCATCCCTACTCCCTTTATCTGCCTATAATAGTTATGGTTGTGCCAGAAGAAATTATTCCCCATGGCCATCCTTAATCCCTCCAGTATAAACCTTCTTTGTTTCAATTTTAGGTCCGATAATTTCTTCATTCCCCATGCTACAGCTGCCAATGCGTCCGTTTGTTTTATGTTGGTGTACAACGACTCCACATCCATTGTTACCAATAGTGTGGATTCGTCCACCTGTAAATTCTTTAGGTTGTTAGAATCAGTCTATTCAAGATTGGGGGAATATTTGGATATATTCCTCCAACCCATAGCGGGAGAGGGTAAGGCATTCCTCAAGGATAGCAAGGATGTAATTAACAACCTAAAGAATTTACAGGTGGACGAATCCACACTATTGGTAACAATGGATGTGGAGTCGTTGTACACCAACATAAAACAAACGGACGCATTGGCAGCTGTAGCATGGGGAATGAAGAAATTATCGGACCTAAAATTGAAACAAAGAAGGTTTATACTGGAGGGATTAAGGATGGCCATGGGGAATAATTTCTTCTGGCACAACCATAACTATTATAGGCAGATAAAGGGAGTAGGGATGGGCAACAAGTATGCACCAAGTGTGGCCAACATCTTCCTCAGTAAATGGGAGGAAGAAGAGATTTTTGGAAGATGCTGGCCACACCTGCTGTTATACAAACGATTTATAGATGATATTCTGATAGTGTGGAAGGGCAGTCAACAACAACTGGAAGCATTTATCTAACATATTGGCCATAATAAATATGATATTAAATTTACAGCTACAGTACACCAACAAAAAATAAATTTTTTGGACTTAGAAATTTATAAGAACAAAAACAAACTGGGAACTAGAACACACTTCAAAGATACGGACCGGAATGGTTACATTCCGATGGGGAGTTGTCACCACCCCCATTGTAAAAAAGCAATCCCAAAAAGCCAGTTTATTAGGATAAGACGAAACTGTGACCAAATAGAGGATTATTTTCAACAGACAGATATACTAATTAAGAGATTTATAGACAAGGGGTATCACAAAGACACACTGGAAGATACGCGTCTTAAAATAGCCAATATGGATAGAGAGCTAACACTAACTAATAGAATTAGAAGTCAGAACCATAAGGATAAAGTACCATTTATAACAGCATTCAACAAACAATATAAAACATTAGAAAAAATTATAACAAAACATTGGCCCATAATTAGTAATGATCCACAGTTAAGCAAGGTCCTGCCAAACAAACCAGCGTTCGTATACAGGAGAGCTAGGAGGATTAGGGATAAAATAGTAAAAAATGTACCAGACCCCCCTAAAAGGATGACAACCTTCTTTGAGCAGGAGGGTTTTTTTTAGGTGTGGAAAATGTAAAGCGTGCAGGTCTACCAATAAAAGTGACAGAAAAACAACTAATTTTGTATCAAGCAGCAATAAGCAAACCTTTAAAATTGATAAACTCATAACATGTGCTAGCACACATGTTACCTACGTGTTGGAGTGTAGCTGTGGGCTGCAATACGTGGGTAGAACAACTAGAGCCCTATCAGTGAGAGTAGGAGAACACGTTAGAAACATCAAAAAAGGATTTAAACACCATAGTGTATCTAAACACTTCAGGGATGTACATGGTAGAAACCCCCAACATTTAAAATTCTATGGAATAGATAGAATAGAAAAAGATTGGAGAAACACGAATATGAGAAGGGAGGTATCAAAAAATGAAACCCATTGGATATTTAAAATGGAAACTATGAAACCAAAAGGGATGAACGTGGAACTCGACATCAACTGCTATCTAGAAAATTACTAATTAGCATGGAAATATTTTATTTTATTTTTATTTTTTATTTTTATTTTTATTTTTATTTATTTCTATTATTATTTTTATTTCCACATTTTTTATTTCATTTAACTTATATTTTTCCTATATATTTTTTATTTCTTATTTTCAATTTTATTTATTTATTTATTTTTATATTTATTTTTATTTTTATTTTTATTTTTATTTTCTCATATTTTTATTTTTATTTCCTGTTTTCCTATATTTATTTTAGTTTTTATCTTTTTACATATTATATTTTCTTTCTTTCTTCCTTTTTTTTTTATTTCATTTTTTTCATTTTTTCATTTTTTTCACTTTTTCACTTTTTTCATTTTACATTTTTTATTTTTATTGTTTTTTGACTTTATTATTTTTCATTACAATAAAATAGGTTTATATATAGAAAAGTATAGAAATAGGGGTTACACATATAAACTATATACGGATCTTAGAATGTCTGTTTAAACTATGTCTGATTATGGCAAAGAATGGGTTTTTTTGCTGTCCCATATTGCACATGGACGAACGGCGAGAGCGGAATGGGCAGAAACTTTTAAATTTTAAAAAATGTGTAATGTGTTTGAGACATTGTAAAAGCCTCTCCAGCAGATATAGATGGGTAAATATCCCCATCAATTGGAATAAAAACTAAGAAAATGTAAAGGGGAATCAGTGATATAAGCGTATATTATGCAAAAAGGGAATACCCTTAGTTAAAATGGCGATAACAGAAAGGAAGTTACAGATGGGAGCAGTACCTGAGTTAAAATGGCGGAATGCATACTTCCGGCCACACATAGTATAAATAGAAAGGGCACCAATCAAACGGCAGCTTCCTGATGACGCATTTGATGATGCGAAACGCGTAGAGGCTGCTGGGAGATTTTCATGCATCACGTGACCGGACGAAAAACGGAAACGAGGCTTGGAGTGCAAGCCAAGCGTGGAGACCGCTTATAATACCAGGCGAACCATGCTATTACACACTCGTCCGTAACTGCTGGAAAAGCTTTGTGCCGGCAAAAGGGCACCTCCAAATGTGAGTGATTTTAACCTTTGATACCTTTTTAAAATAAATGGTTTAAACATATTGCGCTATGATTGCCGTCTGTTTCTATGCTTTCCTATGAGGAGTATTAGAACACAAGTTGTATACTGGTGAGAAGTGGTACCTGTGTGGAATGGTTATCCCTGAATGAACCAAAGGCGTACCCCTAGTGGAATATCTGGTGAGTGGCCAATCTGAATGGTGGAGGGTCCCACTCAGTCACATATTGAAGTAATATAGGAGCACGCCAGTCACTTTGAAGGATACAAGATTTTGCAACATGTCTGAAGGACTTTTTTATTTGTTATGTATATGATTTATTGGTCTAAAGTTTAAATATATGCACATGTAATATTGATCATTGGTAGTTGATAAGGAACACAGGTGGTGTTATATAAAAAGGGGGCAGCGCACTCACACATATTCACTAAGATCCAAGATTATACCAAAAGAATGTGACACATGAGGTCAATAATGTATGTGGGGCCTAAATTTTATTTTATGTGAAAAAATGACAAAAATAATATTGCAGATATATTCTGAAAGCTTTTGCGGTATCTGTGAGTATAGCATTAACTTCAGTTGTTTGAAAAAGTAATGACACCAACTTCTGGTATTAGCTGATATATAATTAATAACCTCAAAAGTGTAAAAAAAAAATGTTTGTGGTGTTTGTAAAAATATGACACTTTGGACGATATAATGCCAGTCTCAAGGAAAAGCTTTCTGTAAGATCAATTATTCAATGAATCAATAGTAAATTAATTAATCAACAGCCTACAGATCAACAAAACCTCTGCCCAGTCATGCATATGTCAACAGCCAGGGAGGGCCAGATTGGGATGGGGGCCTACAGTGCCTTGAAAGTATTCATACTCCTTGAAATTTTCCACATTTTGTCATGTTACAACCAAAAACTTAAATGTATTTTAGTGGGATTTTATGTGATAGACCAACACAAAGTGGCACATAATTGTGAAGTGGCAGCAAAATTATAAAATTGTTTTTCAATACTTTGTAAAACCACCTTTCGCTACAATTACAGCTGCAAGTCTTTTTAGGTATGTCTCTACCAGCTTTGCACATCTAGAGTGAAATTTTTGACCATCCTTCTTTGCAAAATAGCTTAAGCTCTGCCAGATTGGATGAAGAGCATCTGTGAACAGCAATTTTCAAGTCTTGCCACAAATTCTCAATTGGACTTAGGTCTGGACTTTGGCTGGGTCATTCTAACACATGAATATGCTTTGATCTAAGCCATTCCATTGTAGCTCTGGCTAAATGTTTAGGGTCGTTGTCCTGCTGGAAGGTGAACCTCCGCCCCAGTCTCAAGTCCTTTGCAGACTCTTACAGGTTTTCTTCTAAGTTTGCCCTGTATTTGGCTCCATCCATCTTCCCATTAACTCTGACCAGCTTCCCTGTCCCTGCTGAAGAAAAGCATCCCCACAACATGGTGCTGCCATCACTATGTATTCACGGTGGGGATGATGTGTTCAGGGTGATGTGTAGTATTAGTTTTCCGCCACACTTACTGTTTTGCTTTTAGGCCAAAAAGTTCAATTTGGTCCCATCTGACCAGAACACCTTCTTCCCCATGTTTGCTGTGTCCCCCACATGCAGAAACTGCAAACAGGACTTCTTATGGCTTTCTCCCAACAATGGCTTTCTTCTTGCCACTCTTTCATAAAGGCCAGATTTGTGGAGTGCATGCCTAATAGTTGTCCTGTGGACAGATTCTCCCGCCTGAGCTGTGGATCTCTGCAGCTCCTCCAGTCTTACCATGGACCTCTTGGCTGCTTCTCTTTGCCCGGCCTGTCAGTTTAGGTGGATGGCCAGGTCTTGGTAGGTTTGCAGTTGTGCCATACACTTTCCATTTTCGGATGATGGATTGAACAGTGCTCCATGAGATGTTTAAAGCTTGGGATATTTTTTTATAACCTAACCCTGCTTTAAACTTCTCCATAAATTTATCCCTGACCTGCCTGGTGTGTTCCTTGACCTTCATGATGCTGTTTGTTCACTAAGGTTCTCAAACCTCTGAGGGGTTCACAGAACAGCTGTATTTATACTGAGATTAAATTACACACAGGTGGACTCTATTTACTAATCAGGTGACTTCTGAAGGCAATTGGTTCCACTAGATTTTAGTTAGGGGTATCGGAGTAAAGAGGGCTGAATACAAATGGACGCCGCACTTTTCAAATATTTATTTGTAAAAAAATTTGAAAACCATTTATCATTTTCCTTCCACTTCACAATTATGTGCCACTTTGTGTTGGTCTATCACATAAAATCCCAATAAAATACATTTACGTTTTTGGTTGTAACATGACAATATGTGGAAAATTTCAAGGGGTATGAATACTTTTTCAAGGCACTGTACAGTTGGCTTTAAACAAAAAGTTGACATTTTAAATCAGTAACAGCTTTGTTTAGACTACTTAACGCGGAGCTTTACTCATAACAACTTGATAAAAATAAATGTTCTTTAGCAAGGAACATACATTCTACAATAATTTAGCCATCAAAATTTGAGTGAACTTCCGGTTTCGGCGCCACATGAGGAGGAGGTAAATATACACAGCTCCCGCCGCGCTCCTCACAAAACCTGCTGTACAAATCTGCTAGTGCCTCGGGGGAGGGGACCCCCGTTCATCCCCGCTGCTTTGTGGGATTACATGGATCGCTTTATGGATCGATCGCGCGCTTGAGTGGTGCCTTTCACAATACCCCCCGTGGGAGACATGGCCGCTGCCCAAGCCAAAATTTTGGCTGCTCCATGTTCAGCAGAGACACTACAGTCTCCCATAGTATCAGGACTCAGGAGCAACTGTCACAGATCCTACCTCTCCTGCAGGAATAGCACAAGCAGTAGTTACCTTGCTGGGTCCCACTCTGACTGCTACAGTGGACTCTGCATTACACAGGGGGCTGGAGCAGCTGCATATAGAAGTACAGGCACAGGCTCAGAGGTTCTCACACATGGAAGCAGTGTCGCCAACCTACCAGATTGAAATTTACTGGCACAACACCCAAAATTTACTGGCACCGCCACGTTTTTACTGGCAATTCACAAAAGTTCCAAAATTACATTTTTAGGTGTAAATTTCAGTATTTAGGCTACAAACAGGTATGCTAAGCAAATAGCAATGTGATTTAAGGTAGATTTTAAGGTAAAAAAACATATTTTTGGTATTTTCGACATAATAAGGAATTATCTAGTCCAATCACCTCCTGCCTCCATCACCTGTCACCATTACTCCCTGCCAGAGTGCCTCCATCCCCCTCTGCCTCCACCCCCCTCTGCCACCATCACCCCCTGCCACCATCACCCCCTGCCAGACTGCCTCCACCCCTCTCTGCCACCATCCCCCTCTGCCACCAACACCACCTGCTCCAGTCCATCCCCCTCTGCCACCATCCCCCTCTGCCACCAACACCACCTGCTCCAGTCCATCCCCCTCTGCCACCATCCCCCTCTGCCACCAACACCACCTGCTCCAGTCCATCCCCCTCTGCCACCAACACCACCTGCTCCAGTCCATCCCCCTCTGCCACCATCCCCCTCTGCCACCAACACCACCTGCTCCAGTCCATCCCCCTCTGCCACCATCCCCTTCTGCCACTGACCCCTCTGCCACCATCATACCATGTCTCCACTCCCCTCTGCCACCATCACACCCTGCCTCCATCCCCCTCTGCCACCATCACCCCCTGCCACTATCCCCCCTCTGCCAGACTGCCTCCATCCCCCCCTGCCACTATCCCCCTCTGCCACCATCACCCTCTGCCAATATCCCCCCTCTGCCAGACTGCCTCCATCCCCCTCTGCCACTATCCCCCTCTGCCACCATCACCACCTGTTCCATCCCCCTCTGCCATCATCACCCCCTGCCACCATCACCCCCTGCCACAATCCCCCTCTGCCACCAACACCACCTGCTCCAGTCCATCCCCCTCTGCCACCAACCCCCTCTGCCACCAACACCACCTGCTCCAGTCCACCCCCCTCTGCCACCAACACCACCTGCTCCAGTCCATCCCCCTCTGCCACCATCCCCTTCTGCCACTGACCCCTCTGCCACCATCATACCATGTCTCCACCCCCCTCTGCCACCATCACACCCTGCCTCCATCCCCCTCTGCCATCACCCCCTACCACTATCCCCCCTCTGCCAGACTGCCTCCATCCCCCTCTGCCTGCCACTATCCCCCTCTGCCACCATCACCACCTGCTCCATCCCCCTCTGCCATCATCACCCCCTGCCACCATCACCCCCTGCCACAATCCCCCTCTGCCACCATCATACCCTGCTTCCACCCCCCTCTGCCACCATTACCCCCTGCCACCACCGCCCTCTGCCAGACTGCCTCCACCCCCCTCTGCCACTATCCCCCTCTGCCACCATCACCACCTGCTCCATCCCCCTCTGCCATCATTACCCCCTGCCACCATCATACCCTGCCTTCATCACCCCCTGCCACAATCCCCCTCTGCCACCATCATACCCTGCCTCCACCCCCCTCTGCCAGACTGCCTCCATCCCCCTCTGCCACCAACACCACCTGCTCCAGTCCACCCCCCTCTGCCACCATCCCCCTCTGCCACCAACACGACCTGCTCAAGTCCACCCCCCTCTGCCACCATACCCCTCTGCCACCAACACGACCTGCTCCAGTCCATCCCCCTCTGCCACCATCACCTTCTGTCACCGTCGGCTGGGCTGTCACTCTGTCCCAGACTCCCCCCGGTCCCCGTAGACTCTGGATTGCCTGGTCCTGGATGCAGGGCTCCCCTCCATTCCGCCGGCGCGTGCTGCTCAGCCTCCGAGACCTGCTGCTCCAGTGGCAGAGTCGCCTGGCCCTGGCTCAGCTCAGCTGTCAGCTTGCCTTGCCGCCACGCCGCGCGCTCGATCGATTTGAAAATGGCGCCGGGCGGCGGTATTACGTTACTGCGCATGCGCCGCCCGGCCGAGCGCGTACGAGCTTTCCCGAGCCCGGCCGGCTTCGGAACGGCGCATGCGCAGTTGCGTGGCCGGCTCGCGGCCATCATTTTTACGGGCACCGGTGCCCGTAACGGGCATTCACGGGCGCCCCGAAAAACGGGTCGTTTTTACGGGCTGCCCGTAAATCTACGGGCGGTTGGCAACACTGCATGGAAGACAGGCTCTCATCACTGGAAGATTAATCCACTGCCAACTCTGCTGTGCTAGCACGCATTAACCACTTCAGCCCCGGACCATTATGCTGCCTAAGGACCAGAAGTCTTTTTCCAATTTGGCACTGCGTAGCTTTAACTGCTAATTGCGCGGTAATGCAATGCTGTACCCAAACAAAATTTGCGTCCTTTTCTTCCCACAAATAGAGCTTTCTTTTTATGGTACTCGATCACCTCTGCGGTTTTTATTTTTTGCGCTATAAATGGAAAAAGACCGAAAATTTTGAAAAAAAATGATATTTTCTACTTTTTGTTATAAAAAAAAATCCAATAAACTCAATTTTAGTCATACATTTAGGCCAAAATGTATTCGGCCACATGTCTTTGGTAAAAAAAATGTCAATAAGCGTATATTTATTGGTTTGCGCAAAAATTATAGCGTCTACAAACTAGGGTACATTTTCTGGAATTTACACAGCTTTTAGTTTATGACTGCCTATGTCATTTCTTGAGGTGCTAAAATGGCAGGGCGGTACAAAAGCCCCCAAATGACCCCATTTTGGAAAGTAGACACCCCAAGGAAATTGCTGAGAGGCTTGTTGAACCCATTGAATATTTATTTTTTTGTCCCAAGTGATTGAATAATGACAAAAAAAAAAAATATTTACAAAAAGTTGTCACTAAATGATATATTGCTCACACAGGCCATGGGCCTATGTGGAATTGCACCCCAAAATACATTCAGCTGCTTCTCGTGAGTGCGGGGATACCACATGTGTGGGACTTTTTGGGAGCCTAGCCGCGTACGGGGCCCCGAAAACCAATCACTGCCTTCAGGATTTCTAAGGGCGTAAATTTTTGATTTCACTCCTCACTACCTATCACAGTTTTGAAGGCCATAAAATGCCCAGATGGCACAACCCCCCCCCCCCCAATGACCCCATTTTGGAAAGTAGATACACCAAGCTATTTGCTGAGAGTCATGTTGAGTCCATGGAATATTTATATTTTGACATAAGTTGCGGGAAAGTGACACTTTTTTTTTTTTTTTTGCACAAAGTTGTCACTAAATGATATATTGCTCACACAGGCTGTGGGCATATGTGGAATTGCACCCCAAAATACATTTAGCTGCTTCTCCTGAGTATGGGGATACCACATGTGTGGGACTTTTTGGGAGCCTAGCCGCGTACGGGGCCCCGAAAACCAATCACCGCCTTCAGGATTTCTAAGGGTGTAAATTTTTGATTTCACTCTTCACTGCCTGTCACAGTTTCGGAGGCCATGGAATGCCCAGGTGGCACAAACCCCCCCCAAATGACCCCATTTTGGAAAGTAGACACCCCAAGCTATTTGCTGTAACACTTTTTTTGTAACTAACTTTTATAACTGTAACCGGTTCCAGGTTCGGGTCTCTCAAAATGCGATGGCATCTTGGGAGACCCTGTGAAAGTGTGCCTAGTCTGTGCAATGCTGTACCCTACACTAATACTCAACTAGTGAATTGTAGCTTTTAAAACATTCACCAGTGCAAAAACCAGGATTGTCAGGACAGGAGGGACAATAATAGCGGGTGTCATGCCTATATCCGCGCTTGCTGCAGACACGACATCTTTTTTGGGGGGGTTCGCTGGGTAGGGGTACTCGGGAGGACATAAAAATGCCTCTCATGCAGCCGGCTGCATTTGGTTGGGGATGTGAATGGGGGAAGTACGGGCGCTGCAGAAGTGGTGGGTTCCCAATTAGGATTGGCGAATGCAGCAGGAAGGGCACTATGGGCATGACGAGGCTGTATTTGACTTCTTCTTGGTGGCAGCGGGACACTACTTGTGCTTGCCACCTCACCAGCTTGAACTGCACCTATGGGACTCGCCACGTCACCAAGTGTTACTGCAGTGCTGGTTTGACTACGATCGGGGTGTACTAGGCCACTGGTGCTTGCCAGTTCACCAAAACGCTACCAAAAAAAACTGTTAGCGATCGCAGGGATCAGGCCTGACTCTGCGAACGCTGCAATGATGCGTTTAGTGTTTTGTAAGTGACAGTGATCGATCGATATCAGGAATCAGGAACGGAATACTGGGAGCTGAAAGACAAACCAGCAATTAAACAGAGAACAAGTCAGTCCTTATATAGGCCAGAAAGGGGACGTAACGCTTACGAACGAACGTTCGTACGCCATTACGCCGTTACGCCGTGTAGTGAACCCGTGTGTGCCGCTACTTTGCTAACGCGCATGCGCCGAAGCGCGGCTCCGCCGCGCAAACGTACAGGAGCCTTCCGATGTTGGCAAGCTCTTTTCTTATTGCTTCTCTGACAGTGCCCCCCCCCAAAGGGCAACCTCCGGATGCCCAATCTGGCCAGTACTCCCGGATATTTCTTGTGGAATGTTTGTATTAACCGTGGGGCGTGTTAATTGGAGGAGGGTTCCCAAGAATTATCTTCTGGGGGGTACCCTTTCCACTTGACCAAATACTGGATACGACCCCCCCTCCTTCTACAGTCCATTATAGCCTCCACCTCAAATTCATCTTCGCCTTCAATATTAATTGGAGGAGGTGGCAACTCCTCCCTTCCTGGAAAAGAACTGGGAGTTACTGGTTTCAAAAGAGAAGTATGAAAAACAGGATGAATTCTGTAAGAGCTGGGTAAAGAGAGTTCAAAGGCCACGGGGTTCACTACTCTCTTTATCTTGAAGGGACCAATAAATTTTGGACCTGATTTGTGTGAGGGACAAGAAAGTTTAAGGTTTGTTGCAGATAGCCAGACTTCATCCCCAATCTTAAAAATTGGGTTGCTCCTCCTCCCCCTGTCATAGTATTTCTTGTAGCTGTCCTGAGCCTTCTTCATAGCTTCCTGAATTATTTGAAAATTGGTTTGAATGGAATTTATTCGGTCTTGCACCGCAGGAACTGATACTTCTGAAAAAGAGTTAGGCAGAAAAGAGGGGTGAAATCCATAATTAGCCCAGAAAGGAGTTTGGTTGGTTGCTGTGTGTATGGAATTATTGTAGGCAAATTGTGCACAGGGGAGGAGCGAAACCCAGTTGTCTTGAGAGCATGAGCAAAAACAGCGCAGATATTGTTCCAGCGTTTGGTTCGTCCTCTCTGTTTGGCCATTACTTTGGGGATGATATGCTGAGGACAGGCATACCTTGATTTCTAAGGATTTGCAAAGGTCTCTCCAAAATTTTGAGGTGAACTGGACTCCTCTGTCAGACACAATGCTAACGGGTACTCCACGTAGCCTAACCACTTCCTTAATGAATATATCCGCGGTATCTGAAGCAGAGGGTGTGCCCTTCATGGGTAAGAAGTGGGCCATTTTTGAAAGGCGGTCCACTACTACCAGAATGGTGGAGAACCCCTCAGCAGGTGGTAGGTCGACGATAAAGTCCATAGCCACTTCCTTCCAGGGTTGCTCTGGAATGGGTAATGGTCTTAACAGACCCCAGGCTTTCGCATTGGATCCCTTGCTGCGTTGGCAAATAATACAAGAGTTTACGTAGTTCTTACAGTCCTGACTCCACCCTGGCCACCAGAAGGAACGGTGTATTAGTTCCAAGGTCTTTTGTACCCCGAAATGTCCTGCAAACTTGTTATCATGAAATGTTCTGCTTAACACTGTGCAGAGGTCACACTAAACTAACTTGTAGCTTTAGCTGAACACTGTGAGGAGGGCGCACTACACTAACTTGTAGCTTTAGCTGAACACTGTGCAGAGGTCTCACTACACTAACTTGTAGTTTTAGCTGAACACTGTGCAGAGGTCTCACTACACTAACTTGTAGTTTTAGCTGAATACTGTGAGGAGGACGCACGACACTAACTTGTAGCTTTAGCTGAACACTGTGCAGAGGTCTCACTACACTAACTTGTAGTTTTAGCTGAACACTGTGAGGAGGACGCACTACACTAACTTGTAGCTTTAGCTGAACACTGTGCAAAGGTCGCACTACAATAACTTGTAGTTTTAGCTGAACACTGTGAGGAGGACACACTACACTAACTTGTAGCTTTAGCTGAACACTGTGCAGAGGTCACACGAAACTAATTTGTAGCTTTAGCTGAACACTGAGGAGGACGCACTACCCTAACTTGTAGCTTTAGCTGAACACTGTGCACTACACTAACTTGTAGTTTTAGCTGAACACTGTGCAGAGCTTACTAACTTGTAGCTTTAACTGAACACTGTGAGGAGGACGCACTACACTAACTGTAAATAGTCTAGCTGCCTGACTGTGGTACTAATAGGATCAAAAGAACACCAGCAATTTTCTTCAGGTAGCTGTAAATACTGTAACAAGACAAGCCTGCCTGTCAGTAGGAAGATAACAGGAACGGATCTAGCTAAACTGAATACAGTGTGTATATATATATATATATATATATATATATATATATATATATATATATATATATATATATATATATATACACACACACACACACACACACACACAACACCTGGGATGCATATATATACACAATACACTGTAAGTGCAGCTAACACACTGACTGTCCTGCCTAATCTAGCTAACTCAAATGAAATGACACTGTCTCTCTGTCTCTGTCTCTCAACACTGGAACACACTACACAGGGCCGCCATGCAGGCGGCCTTATATAGTGTGGGGAGTGTTCTAAACCCCCTGAGCCATAATTGGCCAAAGCCGCCCTGGCTTTGGCCAATTACAGCTCTCTCTACTGACGGCGCTGTGATTGGCCAAGCATGCGGGTCATAGTGCATGCTTGGTCAATCATCAGCCAGCAATGCACTGCGATACCGCAGTGAATTATGGGCCGTGACGCGCCACACGAATTTGGCGCGAACGGCCCATATCGTTCACAATTCGACGAACGATTGAACAGCCGATGTTTGAGTCAAACATGGGTTCGACTCGAACACAAAGCTCATCCCTAATGCTGGAGGCTTTGTAACCGATCACAGGGTGCGTCTGTCCACTGACTCGGTCGATCGACTGACCTTCATAAAAATGAATCAGTCTTGGATCACCACCAGCTACCAAGCACCTGATGCTGTTGTAACTGAGTAATTTTTTTTGAAATGTCAGATCCCTTCAAAGACTGCCTATGCTGATGCTGAGTGACTATCCTGTTATACTGAGTAATTATCCTCTTCCTCCTCAATGATCATGATAATAGCTTGTAAGAACATTTTTGGTTCTGGGTGCCACCAGTCCGGCCACCAGTGCCTAAAGTCCAATTTTTCAGCCCCTGTTTAACAGGGGCATGTAATTACAAATTTTCATGCAATTCCTTGCAGCAGGACTAGTTCCTGCTCTCCAACTAGAGCATCTGTGAGGGGTTCCAGTGTTGTGGCACCAGTGCCTAATGCCGCGTACACACGAGCGGACTTTACGGCAGACTTTGCCCGGCGGACGGGATTTTGTCGGACAATTCGATCATGTGTGAGCACCATCGGACTTTGTTTTCTCAAAAGTTGGGCGGACTTAGATTTGAAACATGTTTTAAATCAATCTGTCGAAATCGAGTCCAGTCCAAAAGTCCGCTCGTCTGTATGCTAGTTTGACGGACAAAAAGCTTCGCTAGGGCAGCTATTGGCTACTGGCTATGAACTTCCTTGTTTTAGTCCGGTCGTACGTGGATTGTGTGTATGCAAGTCTGTTCAAAGTCCGTCGTAAAGTACGTTGAAAAGTCCGCGCCCACCAAGAGTATCTGTGAGGACTTACAGTGTTTTGGCACCAGCACCACTACCACCACCATCAAAGGCCCAATTTTTCTGCCCCTGTTCAACAGGGCATGTAATTACAATTATTGATCTAATATTTCACAGCAGGGCCTGTTTCTGTGCCCACCAAGAGCATCTGTGAGGACTTACAGTGTTATGGCACCAGCACCACCACCACCACCAAAGGCCCAATTTTTCTGCCCCTGTTCAACAGGGGCATGTAATTACAATTCTTGATCTAATATTTCACAGCAGGGCCCTGTGAGGGCTTACAGTGTTGTGGCCACAACAACACCTAAGGCCCAAATTTCTGCTGAGTATATAGGGCAGGCCCCTACTTTCAAACATCCAACTTACAAACGACTCGTACTTGCAAACGGAAGGAGACAATAGGAAGTGAGATGAAATCTACCCCTAGGAAGGGAAATTCTCTCCTGTAAGGGTTAATATGGGAAAAAAAATTCTCCTTTCCACTGATGCTTTATCACCAATCCTTGTTTCACAAAAAAACCCAAATTTTCAAAAAACATTTGTCATTGGGACAAAAAGTGAGGTGAAATCTTCTGAAGAGGAGCACAGACAGCAAAACAAATGTCACAGGTGTGATAACCCTTCCCTATGTTTTTAAAAAGCTTAAAATACATTTTTTGGCTGGAGCTAAACACGTTAAAAATGTACCAGTTCAAAATTACAAACAGATTCTACTTAACAACAAACCTACAGTCCCTGTCTTGTTTGCACCGCCTGTATACTGCTGTTCAGAGTATATAGGGCCTGGTGGCCCCACACCTTTCCTTTTTTTAAATTTCGGTGCGGGGTTCCCCTTAATATCCATACAAGACCCAAAGGGTCTGGTAATGGACTGGGGGGTACCCATGCCGTTTGTCTCACTGATTTTCATCCATATTGCCAGGACCCGACATTACATTAAAGCCGCAAGCAGTTTTAAATTACTTTTTTTCCTTTAAAAATGACATTTTGTGCAGGGACTGTTCTAAGCACGGGAAACACGCGCCACTTTACAGCCATACTATAAACACCCCCCAGGTAGATATTTAAAGGAATATTTCACTTTTTTTTTACTTTAAGCATCATTAAAATCACTGCTCTCGAAAAAAGGGGGGTGTTTTTTCGGGAGCAGTGATTTTAATGATGCTTGTTCGGTTCGCACCAGAACATGCGAACAGGCAAAAAATTTGTTCGATCACGCGAACACCGTTAAAGTCTATGGGACTCGAACATGAATAATCAAAAGTGCTAATGTTAAAGGCTTATATGCAAGTTATTGTCATAAAAAGTGTTTGGGGACCTGGGTCCTGCCCAAGGGGACATGGATCAATGCAAAAAAAAGTTTTAAAAACAGCCGTTTTTTCGGGAGCAGTGATTTTAATAATGCTCAAAGTGAAACAATAAAAGTGTAATATTCCTTTAAATTTCATACCTGGGGGGTGTCTATAGTATGCCTGTAAAGGGGTGCATGTTTCCCGTGTTTAGAACAGTCTGACAGCAAAATGACATTTCAAAGGAAAAGAAGTCATTTAAAACTACTCGCGGCTATTAATGAATTGTCAGTCCGACAATACACATAAGAGTTATTTGATAAAAACGACATGGGAATTCCACACAGGGGAACCCCAAACCAAAATGTAAAAAAAAAATGGCGTGGGGTCCCCCTAAATTCCATACCAGGCCATTCAGGTCTGGTATGGATATTAAGGGGAACCCCGGCCAAAATTAAAAAAAAAATGTTGTGGGGGTCCCCCTCAAAATCTATACCAGACCGTTAAGGTCTGGTATGGATTTTAAGGGGAACCCCGCGCCAAAATTAAAAAAAAAATGGCGTGGGGTCCTCCCAAAAATCCATACCAGACCCTTATCTGAGCACGCAACCTGGCAGGCCACAGGAAAAGGGGGGGGGAAATAGAGTGCCCCCCCTCCTGAACCATACCAGGCCACATGCCCTCAATATTGGGAGGGTGCTTTGGGGTAGCCCCCCAAAGCACCTTGTCCCCATGTTGATGGGGACAAGGGCCTCATCCCCAAAACCATTGCCCGGTGGTTGTGGGGGTCTGCAGGCAGAGGGCTTATCGGAATCTGGAAGCCCCCTTTAACAAGGGGACCCCCAGATCCTGGTCCCCCCCTGTGTGAAATGGTAAGGGGGTACAAAAGTAAAAAAACTGTCAAAAATGTTAAAAATGACAAGAGACAGTTTTTGACAATACCTTTATTTAAAGTCTTCTTTTTTCCATCTTCTTTCTTCTATCCTCTTTCTTCCTTCAGTTTCTTCTTCCATTTTCTTCTTCTTCTGGTTCTTCCCCCGGTGTTCTTGTCCAGCATCTTCCTCCACGGCGTCTTCTTCCCTTCTTCTTCTCGGGCCGCTCAGGATCCATGATGGGAGGCTCCCACTGTGTGACGCTTCTCGTCTTCTAACGGTTCTTAAATAATGGAGGGCGGGGCCACCCGGTGACCCTGTAGGGTCTGGTATAGATTTTGAGGGGGACCCCCACGCCATTTTTAAAAAAAAAATTTGGGCCAGGGTTCCCCTTAATATCCATACCAGACCTGAAGGGCCTGGTATGGAATTTAGGGGGACCCCCCACGCCATTTTTTTTTACATTTTGGTTCAGGGTTACCCTGTGGGGAAATACCATGCCGTTTTTATCAATGAACTTTTATGTGTATTGTCAGACCGACAATTCATTAATAGCCGCGAGTAGTTTTAAATGACTTTTTTTCCTTTGAAATGTCATTTTGCTGTCAGACTGTTCTAAACACGGGAAACATGCGCCCCTTTACAGGCATACTATAGACACCCCCCAGGTACGAAATTTAAAGGAATATTACACTTTTATTGTTTCACTTTAAGCATTATTAAAATCACTGCTCCCGAAAAAACGGCTGTTTTTAAAACTTTTTTTTGCATTGATCCATGTCCCCTGGGGCAGGACCCAGGTCCCCAAACACTTTTTATGACAATACAATGCATATAAGCCTTTAAAATTAGCACTTTTGATTTCTCTCATATACTTTTAAAGGGTGTTCCGCGGCTTTCGAATTTGCCGCGAACACCCCAAATTGTTCGCTGTACGGCGAACTGGCAAACAGCCGATGTTTGAGTCAAACATGAGTTTGACTCGAACTCGAAGCTCATCCCTACTCACCAGTGGCCATCAATGCAGCCTCACCAGTGACCATCAATGCAGCCCGAACAGTGCCCATCAATGCAGCCAGATCAGTGCCCACTAATGCAGCCAGATCAGGGCCCAGCAATGAAGCCCTATCAAGGCCCAGCAATGCAGCCCTATCAGGGCCCAGCAATGCAACCCTATCACTGCCCAGAAAGGCAGCTCTATCTGTGCTCAGCAATGCTGCCTATCAGTGCCCAGTTTTGCAACCCTATCAGTGCCCAGAAAGGCAGTCTATCAGGGCCCAGCAATGCAGCCTATCAGTGTCCAGCAATGCAGCCTATCAGTGCCCAGAAAGCCAGCCCTATCAGTGCCCAACAATGCAGCCTATCAGTGCCCAGCAATGCAGCTTCAATGCATTGGATTTTGAGGCATTGGTATGATGGGGGGTGGAATTCGAGGCATAAGTATGATTCAGACCCTTATCTGAGCACGCAACCTGGCAGGCCGCAGGAAAAGGGGGGGGGGAATAGAGTGCCCCCCCTCCTGAACCATACCAGGCCACATGCCCTCAACATTTGGAGGGTGCTTTGGGGTAGCCCCCCAAAGCACCTTGTCCCCATGTTGATGGAGACCAGGGCCTCATCCCCAAAACCATTGCACGGTGGTTGTGGGGGTCTGCAGGCAGGGGACTTATCAGAATCTGAAAGCCCCCTTTAACAAGGGGACCCTCAGATCCTGGTCCCCCCCTGTGTGAAATGGTAAGGGGGTACAAAAGTAAAAAAACTGTCAAAAATGTTAAAAATGACAAGAGACAGTTTTTGACAATTCCTTTATTTAAACTCTTCTTTTTTCCATCTTCTTTCTTCTATACTCTTTCTTCTATCTTCCTTCAGTTTCTTCCTCCATCTTCTTCTTCTTCTGGTTCTTCTGGTTCTTCCTCCGGTGTTCTTGTCCAGCATCTTCCTCCACGGCGTCTTCTTCCCTTCTTCTTCTCGGGCCGCTCAGGATCCATGATGGGAGGCTCCCACTGTGTGACGCTTCTCGTCTTCTAACGGTTCTTAATTAATGGAGGGCGGGGCCACCCGGTGACCCTGTAGGGTCTGGTATAGATTTTGAGGGGGACCCCCACGCCATTTTTAAAAAAAAATTTGGGCCAGGGTTCCCCTTAATATCCATACCAGACCTGAAGGGCCTGGTATGGAATTTAGGGGGACCTCCCACGCCATTTTTTTTTTAAATTTTGGTTCAGGGTTTCCCTGTGGGGAAATACCATGCCGTTTTTATCAGTGAACTTTTATGTGTATTGTCGGACTGACAATTCATTAAAAGCCGCGAGTAGTTTTAATTTACTTTTTTTCCTTTGAAATGTCATTTTGCTGTCAGACTGTTCTAAACACGGGAAACATGCGAACCCCTTTACAGACATACTATAGACACCCCAGGTACGAAATTTAAAGGAATATTACACTTTTATTGTTTCACTTTGAGCATTATTAAAATCACTGCTCCCGAAAAAACGGCCGTTTTTAAAAATTTTTTTTGGAATGATCCATGTTCCCTGGGGCAGGACCCAGGTCCCCAAACACTTTTTATGACAATACAATGCATATAAGCCTTTAAAATTAGCACTTTTGATTTCTCTCATATACTTTTAAAGGGTGTTCCGCGGCTTTCGAATTTGCCGTGAACACCCCAAATTGTTCGCTGTACGGAGAACTGGCGAACAGCCGATGTTCAAGTCAAACATGAGTTTGACTCGAACTTGAAGCTCATCCCTACTCACCAGTGGCCATCAATGCAGCCTCACCAGTGACCATCAATGCAGCCCGAACAGTGCACGTCAATGCAGCCAGATCAGTGCCCATCAATGCAGCCAGATCAGTGCCCAACGATGCAGCCCGATCAGTGCCCATCCATGCAACCTATCAGTGCTCATCAATGCAGCCCAATCAGTGCCCCTCAATGCAGCCTATTAGTGCCCATCAATGCAACTCGATCAGGGCCCAGCAATGCAGCCCTATCAAGGCCCAGCAATGCAGCCCTATCAGGGCCCAGCAATGCAACCCTATCACTGCCCAGAAAGGCAGCTCTATCTGTGCTCAGCAATGCTGCCTATCAGGGCCCAGTTTTGCAACCCTATCAGTGCCCAGAAAGGCAGCCTATCAGGGCCCAGCAATGCAGCCTATCAGTGCCCAGCAATGCAGCCTATCAGGGCCCAGCAATGCAGCCTATCAGTGCCCAGCAATGCAGCCTATCAGTGCCCAGCAATGCAGCCTATCAGTGCCCAGAAAGCCAGCCCTATCAGTGCCCAGCAATGCAGCCTATCAGTGCCCAGCAATGCAGCTTCAATGCATTGGTTTTGAGGCATTGGTATGATGGGGGGGTGGAATTAGAGGCAAAAGTATGATTCAGACGTATGCCCCCCCCCTTTCCTCCAAGCACACATCTTGTTCAATTACAAATTCAACACCTCCATGTGCTACTTTCAATCACAGCACACTGACATACTGTACTGTTACCTTTCTCCTGCAGCCAGGGGGTCAGACATCATCTAAACACAGAGGGCGGACCAAGAGGGTTTGAGCCTGCCCGCTTGATGACATGCACCACCCCACTTCTTAGATGTGCAGCAGGAGGGTGGTGGACAGGGGCGGTCCAGGGCACTAGAACACTCTAGGCACATATTATACCCCCCAGTCACCCCCCGATCACCCCCGTGCTCCCCCCGTGCACCCCCCGTGCACCCCCTGTTATAGTGACACCAATAGCAGTTTTTTTTTTCTTCTGATTTTTGCATTGCTGTCAGTTTGTGACAGTTATAAGTGGTAGGGCAGTTAGTGTTAGGCCCCTTTAGGTCTAGGGTACCCCCCTAACCCCCCCAATAAAGTTTTAACCCCTTGATTACTCCCCGTCGCCAGTGTCACTAAGCAATCGTTTTTCTGATCGCTGTATTAGTGTCACAAGTGACGCTAGTTAGGGAGGTAAGTATTTAGATTCGCCGTCAGCGTTTTATAGCGTCAGGGACCCCCATATACTACCTAGTAAAGGTTTTAACCCCCCGATTGCCCCCTAGTTAACCCTTTAACCGGCGGTCATCGTATAACTGTTACGGGTGATGCTGGTTAGTTAGTTTGTTTTTTATAGTTTCAGGGCACCCACCGTTTATTACCTAATAAAGGTTTAACCCCCTGATCGCCCAGAGGTGATATAAGTTAAGTTTTAGTCAGATAGGGTCTGCGTCGCTCCAGGCAGTGTCAGGTTATTGGCAGTACCGCTAACACCCACGCACGCAGCATACACCTCCCTTAGTGGTATAGTATCTGAACGGATCAATATCTGATCCGATCAGATCTATACTAGCGTCCCCAGCAGTTTAGGGTTCCCAAAAACACAGTGTTAGTGGGATCAGCCCAGATACCTGCTAGCACCTGCGTTTTGCCCCTCCGCCCAGCCCAGCCCAGCCCACCCAAGTGCAGTATCGATGATCACTGTCACTTACAAAACACTAAACACACATAACTGCAGCATTCGCAGAGTCAGGCCAGATCCCTGCAATTGCTAACAGTTTTTTTGGTAGCGTTTTGATACAGTCGCTAACAGTCAGGAGCTTTTTTCCCTTTGAGTCTCACTAGTGTACCACTAAATTTAGAGCCCAAAATGGCAAATCGAAGGTACACTAGTGAAGAGGCCTACACGTTTCTGAGCATGACAGATAGTGAAGAGGAAGTCACTCATCTGTCAGATTCAGGCTCAGAATACGATCCTGTAGAGGACAGTGGCTCCATGACAAATAGCTCTGACGACGGAGTTGTGGTCCCTGCCAAGGTCAGGCATACCAGACCCCGAACTTCTTCTGTCGTTGATGTGCAAGAACCGCAGGTCCCTTGTATGGAGCAGAGCAGTACTAGCGCCGCTATTCCTTCTGGTGAATTGGCAAGCACCAGTGGCCTAGTACACCCTGGTCATAGTCAATCCAGCACTGCAGTATCACGTGGTGATGTGGCGAGTCCCATAAGTGCAGTTCAAGCTGGTGAGGTGGCAAGCACAAGTAGTGTCCCGCTGCCACTAAGAAGACGAACACAGGCCTGTGGTGCCCATAGTGCCCTTCCTGCTGCATTTGCCAATCCTAATTGAGAACCCACCACTTCTGCAGCACCCGTACTTCCCTCATTCACTGGCCAACCCGGCATTCAGGTGGAAAGAGTTGATTTTACGTCACTTGATTTTTATTCGCTGTTTTTCACCGAAGATCTCTATAGATCTATTGTGGACCAAAGCAATTTGTACGCTGATCAACACATCGCCACTTTTCCCCAGTCCTCCCTTGCCAGAGATTGGAGACCAATTACGGTTTCCGAATTTAAGCTCTTTCTGGGCCTTTCCCTCAACATGGACATAACTAAAAAGAGTGAGTTGCGGTCCTATTGGTCCACTGACCCAATTCACCATATGCCCTTGTTCTCTGCCTCCATGACCAGGGCACGATACGAGCAGATCTTGCGGTTTATGCACTTCATTGACAATGAACTCTGTCGTCCTCGTGGAGACCCTGGATATGATCGGCTCTACAAAATTCTGCCCTTCGTAAACCACTTCAACCAACGTTTTGCAGACTTGTTTACTCCCCATCAAGTTGTCTGCGTTGATGAGTCCCTGATTACGTTTTCTGGCCGCTTGTCATTCGAACAGTACCTTCCCAGCAAGCGTGCAAGATACGGGGTCAAGATGTATGAGCTCTGTGACAGGGCCACAGGCTATACATGTAGTTTTATGGTTTACGAGGGAAAAGTTAGCCACGTAGAGCCCACAAACTGCCCTGACTACATAGGAAGTGCTGACAAGTTTGTGTGCGACTTGGTGTCACCCTTATTCGGAAAGGGGTACCACTTATATGTGGACAATTATTACACGAGCGTGCCACTTTTTAGTCACTTGTTTGATCAGCAGATTGGAGCATGTGGCACCGTGCGACCTAATTGCCGGGGCTTTCCCCAGTGGCTTGTAGATTCCCATCTTAGGCTGGGGGAGAGAGCCTGCTTCAAGAGTAATAACTTGCTCGCTATGAAGTGGAGGGATAATAAGAATGTTTTCGTTCTTACGTCCCTTCATGCAGACACGATGGTCCAAATTACTACGGTGACTGGTGTTGTGGAGAAACCCCTCTATGTCCACGAATATAACCAAAATATGGGAGGGGTGGACCTCAACGACCAGTTGTTGGTGCCATACCTAATTGCCCGTAAGGCCAGACACTGGTACAAGAAAGTGTCTGTTTATTTATTTCAATTGGCTTTGCTGAACCCTTATGTGCTATAGAGAGCTTCAGGACGGACTGGATCCTGCCTTAAATTCCAGCAAGAGATCTTCAGAGCCCTTCTGTTTCCAGACGGTGCTCCACCTCACCTTCCCCAACCACATGCAGTAAGCCGGCTGCATGAGAGGCATTTTCTTTATGTCCTCCCGAGTACCCCTACCCAACGAGCCCCCCAAAAAGATGTCGTGTCTGCAGCAAGCGCGGATATAGGTGTGACACCCGCTATTATTGTCCCTCCTGTCCTGACAATCCTGGTCTTTGCATTGGTGAATGTTTTGAGTGCTACCATACACTAGTTGAGTATTAGTGTAGGGTACAGCACTGCACAGACTAGGCACACTTTCACAGGGTCTCCCAAGATGCCATCGCATTTTGAGAGACCCGAACTTGGAACCGGTTACAGTTACAAAAGTTACAGTTACAAAAAATAGTGTAAAAAAAAAAAAAAAAACCACAAAAAAATATATAAAATAAAAACAAAACAAAAATAGTTGTCATTTTATTGTTCTCTCCCTATTCTCTCTCTCTATTCTCTCTCTATTGTTCTGCTCTTTTTTACTGTATTCTATTCTGCAATGTTTTATTGTTATTATGTTTTATCATGTTTTCTTTATAGGTATGCAATTTTTTTATACTTTACTGTTTACTGTGTTTTATTGTTAACCATTTTTTTTTGTTTTCAGGTACGCCATTCAACTGCAGAGGGGATTTATTTATCTTGACAGCAACAGCGTTTGCTCCCACGATACATAAAGCCGTGACTCCAGCTCTGTCGGAGGTGATTTCACCACCACAGTTAAAAAAAAGAGCATATATGCCGAAGCATGGGGGCAGCAGGGGCGGAGGAGTGATTTGCTCCTACCTTTTGGGGCGGATGACCCCATGCTTCGGCATATATAAACGGTGCATGTATGCCCATCATTGGAAGTGGGTGGATGAAGGGAGGTATTCTAATGGTGGGCATACCCACCGATCAATCTCTTTTTTTCATGCAGCCCACAGGCTGCATGAAAAAAAAGTTTACAATATATGCCCAACAAGGACCAGCAACGTACTGGTATGTTGCTGGAATTTGAGTGGTTATACCAGAATGATGCCAGCAGGTTTAGGTATCATCTTGGTATCATTCTTTTCAGCCAGCGGTCAGCTTTCATGTAAAAGCAATCCCAGCAGTTAATTAGCCTCTAAACTGCTTTTACAAGCAGTGGGAGGGAATGCCCCCCCCACCATCTTCCGTGTTTTTCTCTGGCTCTCCTGTCCCAACAGGGAACCCGAGAATGCAGCTGGTGATTCCGCCAGCTGACCATAGAGCTTATCAGAGACCAGAATGGCTCCAAACATCTCTATGGCCTAAGAAACCGGAAGCTACGAGCATTTTATGACTTAGATTTCGCCGGATGTAAACAGCGCCATTGGGAAATTGGGAAAGCATTTTATCACACCGATCTTGGTGTGGTCAGATGCTTTGGGGGCAGAGGAGAGATCTAGGGTCTAATAGACCCCAATTTTTTCAAAAAAGAGTACCTGTCACTACCTATTGCTATTATAGGGGATATTTACATTCCCAGAGATAACAATAAAAATAATTTAAAAAAATGAAAGGAACAGTTTAAAAATAAGATAAATAAGTAAAAAAATAATAAAAAAAAAAAAAGCGTCGGTCTGACGTCAAATGTAAACAGCAATTGCACTATGCATGTCAGGTATCACCGCAAAGGTCAGATCGAGGGCAGTAATTTTAGCAGTAGACCTCCTCTGTAAATCTAAAGTGGTAACCTGTAAATGCTTTTAAAGGCTTTTAAAAATGTATTTAGTTTGTCACCACTGCACGTTTGTGCACAATTTTAAAGCATGTCGTGTTTGGTAACCATGTACTCGGCATAAGATCATCTTTTTTATTTTATCAAATATTTGGGCAATATAGTGTGTTTTAGTGCATTAACATTTTAAAAAGAGTGTTTTTTCTGAAAAAAATGCGTTTGAAAAATCGCTGCGCAAATACTGTGTGAAAAAAAAAAAATTAAACACCCACCATTTTAATCTGTAGGGCCTTTGCTTTAAAAAATGTATAATGTTTGGGGGTTCAAAGTAATTTTCTTGCAAAAAAAAATTTTTATCATTTAAACAAAAAGTGTCAGAAAGGGCTTTGCCTTCAAATGGTTAGAAGAGTGGGTGATGTGTGACATAAGCTTCTAAATGTTGTGCATAAAATGTCAGGACAGTTCACCCCCCCCCCAAATGACCCCATTTTGGAAAGTAGATACCCCAAGCTATTTGCTGAGAGGTATAGTGAGTATTTTACAGACCTCACTTTTTGTCACAAAGTTTTGAAAATTGAAAAAAGAAAAAAAAATATACATTTTTTTTGTCTTTCTTCATTTTCAAAAACAAATGAGAGCTGCAAAATACTCACCATGCCTCTCAGCAAATATCTTGGGGTGTCTACTTTCCAATATGGGGTCATTTGGGGGCTTTTGTGCTATCTTGGCATGTTATGGCCTTCGAAACTGTGATTGGTAGTGAGGAGTGAAATCAAAAATTTACGCCCTTAGAAATCCTGAAGACGGTGATTGGTTTACGGGGCCCCGTATGCAGCTAGGCTCCCAAAAAGTCCCACACATGTGGTATCCCCGTACTCAGGAGAAGCAGCAGAATGTATTTTGGGGTGTAATTCCACATACGCCCATGGCATGTTTGAGCAATATATCATATAGTGACAACTTTGTGCAAAAAAAAAAAAATCAGGCAGGTCAAAGGAACTAGCAAGAAAACAAGAAAGTGAATTCATAAATGAGGAGCATGCAATAGTCAGGTTTGTTATTTAAATACTGTTTAATGAAAAAACTCACTATAAACACCAATCCAAAAATATCCTGTAGACACAGGTACCATCACCAGTTTAAAAAGGACAAAACAGTCATGTGCAGACACAAATGGCCACCTATCACATCCAGCCATTCACATTAGACATATGGAGTCATTCAGAATGTATAGACATGAATGATTTCAAAGTAAATTGGGTACACTACATTGCTGGAAGTCCTTATTGCATGAGAGGAGGACAGCAAGTAATAACCAGTAGGGACTGATTAAGTAGTGGGTGGTGTGATAACAGTCCTGATCAACACAGTGTAGTGATCTGAGGAGCAGGAAGACCAGAGAGGGGGGAGAGTAGAAGGGCCATGATGGAGAGGCCCTGGAAGGAGGGATGCGGGGATGACTCAGCAGCGGCCTCGGGGCATAGATGTATGCAGACTGGTAAGATGAAAGTCTCTCTAGGCTGGGAATGGCTCACGAGACTGGAGACCGGGGGTAGGGATGGAAGATGCAGGCGGCTGAAGTTGGAGGAACCGGGCTGAGCTGTGTGGCTGACTTTGTGGAGCGGATGCCAAGTAATGGACACTGGGTGTTACTGAGAATAACTGTCCCAAACCAGGGATACAAAAAAGTAAGATCTCACCCAGTATTGACTGCTGTCCACGTCAGGAGAAGAGGTTAAAGCTGTCACCGTCTCCCGCTTGTAAAGTGCCTTGTTGCAAATGGTTCGATCCTGCGAGAGATCATCCATAGTGTACCTCCATCGCTGGTAACGAAGAGACAGTAGGAAGGGGTAAGCCCGGATAGTTGCGGCAGGCAAGACCCGATTGACTGATGCCGTCAATCCTCCCCTCGTGCGGTTTCCGCAGGTGAATTCAAACGGCCGCTGTGGTTGCAGGCCTGTGTGATCAGGGCTGGTGGGTGGGTCTGTTGGTCGGCAAGAACACTACAGATAGCGTGATGGCGTCATGCTGGCGCGTTTCATCCGTAGATCGGATTTCATCAGAGCACGCGCAGTAGCAAACATCATCATCTTATATAGTATTAAGACGGGACCACGTGGGCTTCCGCGTCTAGTTACCAGGGCTACCGCGCCGTTCACTGACAGCCATACACATAAACGGGACATAAAACATGACTAGCAGGGCGGGTCCATGAATGCAAACAATAAAGAAGAAAAGGGGGGGAAAAACACCATAAGTGAGAACGAAAGCGGGAAGAAACAAGTAAGAAAAAGAAGGATAAGCCATCAAGATGACACATAAATAACAGTGATAATGAAGTGAAATGGAGATGATCTAGGGGTATTTAGAGAGGACCCGAGACACTGTAAAAATCAAAAGGGGCTAGAGACAGGATATTCCGACCATTAGGAGAAGAAGTGGGGTCATAGCGTCAAGTGAATTTATGGGGTAAGGAATACAGCAAGGTTGCACTCATTGTTTAACCCCTGGGGGTGCATACTGTTAGTATTGTATATCACTGGGTGATCACTGGAGGCCTGGAGAAGGGTATTTGCTGCTGTGGGCTTTCTAAAGGTCTTAGTCTTGATCTGACGATTATCAATGTGTATCGTCAGATCAAGGAATGGAAGGGTATGGGAATGAAAGGTGGAGGTGAGTCTAATGTTTCTGTCATTAGTATTTAGCTCATTCATGAACATGTGTAACTCATAATCAGAGCCTCCCCAAATCATAAGGACATCATCAATGTACCTCAGCCACATGACACAGTGGCTGAGGTACAGTGACGACGGGTACACTAGCTCCTCCTCCCACATGCCTAGATGTAGGCATGCGTACGAGGGCGCCCAGGGTGCTCCCATTGAGGTCCCCCTTATTTGCTGATAAAAAGTTCCCGAGCGACCTATCCCACTACATTTCATTCAAGCACATGGGGGCAACCCCGATGGGCTTACTTTTAAAAGGTATCTATAGGCCTAATCTTTCCCAGAGAAGGGGTGACTTCGACAGGATTCTGTACCAAAAGGAGAAAATGTGGATATACAATACTAACAGTATGCACCCCCAGGGGTTAAACAATGAGTGCAACCTTGCTGTATTCCTTACCCCATAAATTCACTTGACGCTATGACCCCACTTCTTCTCCTAATGGTTGGAATATCCTGTCTCTAGCCCCTTTTGATTTTTACAGTGTCTCGGGTCCTCTCTAAATACCCCTAGATCATCTCCATTTCACTTCATTATCACTGTTATTTATGTGTCATCTTGATGGCTTATCCTTCTTCTTCTTACTTGTTTCTTCCCGCTTTCGTTCTCACTTATGGTGTTTTTCCCCCCCTTTTCTTCTTTATTGTTTGCATTCATGGACCCGCCCTGCTAGTCATGTTTTATGTCCCGTTTATGTGTATGGCTGTCAGTGAACGGCGCGGTAGCCCTGGTAACTAGACGCGGAAGCCCACGTGGTCCCGTCTTAATACTATATAAGATGATGATGTTTGCTACTGCGCATGCTCTGATGAAATCCGATCTACGGATGAAACGCGCCAGCATGACGCCATCACGCTATCTGTAGTGTTCTTGCCGACCAACAGACCCACCCACCAGCCCTGATCACACAGGCCTGCAACCACAGCGGCCGTTTGAATTCACCTGCAGAAACCGCATGAGGGGAGGATTGATGGCATCAGCCAATCGGGTCTTGCCTGCCGCAACTATCCGCGCTTACCCCTTCCTACTGTCTCTTCATTACCAGCGATGGAGGTACACTATGGATGATCTCTCGCAGGATCGAACCATTTGCAACAAGGCACTTTACAAGCGGGAGACGGTCACAGCTTTAACCTCTTCTCCTGACGTGGACGGCAGTCAATACTGGGTGAGATCTTACTTTTTTGTATCCCTGGATTGGGACAGTTATTCTCAGTAACACCCAGTGTCCATTACTTGGCATCCGCTCCACAAAGTCAGCCACACAGCTCAGCCCGGTTCCTCCAACTTCAGCCGCCTGCATCTTCCATCCCTACCCCCCGGTCTCCAGTCTCGTGAGCCATTCCCGGCCTAGAGAGACTTTCATTTTACCAGTCTGCATACATCTATGCCCCGAGGCCGCTGCTGAGTCATCCCCGCATCCCTCCGTCCAGGGCCTCTCCATCACGGCCCTTCTACTCTCCCCCATCTCTGGTCATCGTGCTCCTCAGATCACTACACTGTGTTGATCAGGACTGTTATCACACCACCCACTACTTAATCAGTCCCTACTGGTTATTACTTGCTGTCCTCCTCTCATGCAATAAGGACTTCCAGCAATGTAGTGTACCCAATTTACTTTGAAATCATTCATGTATATACCTTCTGAATGACTCCATATGTCTAATGTGAATGGCTGGATGTGATAGGTGGCCATCTGTGTCTGCACATGACTGTTTTGTCCTTTTTAAACTGGTGATGGTACCTGTGTCTACAGGATATTTTTGGATTGGTGTTTATAGTGAGTTTTTTCATTAAACAGTATTTCATTAACAAACCTGACTATTGCATGCTCCTCATTTATGAATTCACTTTCTCTCTTGTTTTCTTGCTATATGCTGCATGAATTCAGAGGAACACACCCATCATTGGTTGGTGTTAGCAATTGTCGTTAAACCTACACAGACGTGGCTAAATCATGCCTACAGTCTGTTATTATTATATTTGATTACAGAGTGTTTTGGTTCTTTTATCACCTGTTTTTTTGCTCAGGTAAAAGGAACTGCCTGAAGAGCTCTGAGACAGAATTGTGGCAAGGCACAGATCTGACCAAGGTTACAAAAAAAATTCTGCTGCACTTAAGGTTCCACAGTGGCCTCCATAAACCTTAAATGGAAGACGTTTGAGATGACCAGAACTCTTCCTAGAGCTGTCCATCCAAGCAAACTAAGCTATCGGGGGAGAAGAGCCTTGGTGAGAGAGGTAAAGAAGAACCCAATGATCACTGTGGCTGAGCTCCAGAGATGCAGTCGGGAGATGGGAGAAAGTTTTAGAAAGTCAAGCATCACTGCAGCCCTCCACCAGTCGGGGCTTTATGGCAGAGTGGCACGACGGAAGCCTCTCCTCAGTGCAAGACACATGAAAGCCCACATGGAGTTTGCTAAAAAACACATGAAGGACTCCAAGATGGTGAGAAGTAAGATTCTCTGGTCTTATGAGACCAAGATAGAACTTTTTGGCCTTAATTTTAAGCAGTATGTGTGGAGAAAACCAGGCACTGCTCATCACCTGTCCAATACAGTCCCAACAGTGAAGCATGGTGGTGGAAGCATCATGCTGTGGGGGTGTTTTTCAGCTGCAGGGACAAGACAACTGGTTGCAATCGAGGGAAAGATTAATGCGGCCAAGTACAGGGATATCCTGGACGAAAACCTTCTCCAGAGTGCTCAGGACCTCAGACTGGGCCAAAGGTTTACCTTCCAACAAGACAATGACCCTAAGCACACAGCTAAAATAACGAAGGAGTGGCTTCACAACAACTCCATGACTGTTCTTGAATGGCCCAGCCAGAGCCCTGACTTAAACCCAATTGAGCATCTCTGGAGAGACCTAAAAATGGCTGTCCACCAATGTTTACCATCCAACCTGACAGAACTGGAGAGGATCTGCAAGGAGGAATGGCAGAGGATCCCCAAATCCAGGTGTGAAAACTTGTTGCATCTTTCCCAAAAAGACTCATGGCTGTATTAGATCAAAAGGGTGCTTCTACTAAATACTGTGCAAAGGGTCTGAATACTTAGGACCATGTGATATTTCAGTTTTTCTTGTTTAATAAATCTGCAAAAAAGTCAACAATTCTGTGTTTTTCTGTCAATATGGGGTGCTGTGTGTACATTAATGAGGAAAAAAATGAACTTAAATGATTTTAGCAAATGGCTGCAATATAAGAAAGAGTGAAAAATATATATATGATTTAAACCCATTATTATCAATTCCACATTGTGTACATAAAATATAATAACTAAAATCTTATATTTAACCATCATGGCTTCCTGCTTCATGGCATTATATTTGATGCCCATATAGATTCATACGTTTGGCTAGTTGAAAATCCCTTTGAGTGCCATAAATAACGTGCACTGTGAAATTCAGCATGTTAAGAATGTGTTTCATACATGTACAGTATCTACAACCTGGAAGATCCATAAGGTGTTGTATATAGCAGAATAACTGTGAAGAATTATTCCCCATACTCTCCAACCCATTCATTTGCTTCTATTTAAGTAGAATTTGAGCTATTGACAATAAGTCTCTGCTGGACAGAAGGCACTATTGTAAAATCTTGTTTATTTGATTTCTGTGGTCCTGGCAGCTTTGAAGGAAAACACGTTTCAAAAAAACCTGTGGTTTATGCTGTTATGGGCAATGTAGTTATTTACCTGTATTCTATACTGTGAATATACATATCAATCAAGATCAGCTGAAACAGGCTGAAAAAATGAATAAGTATATCTTTTTAAAACCCAAATCATTATGGCTCTAATGTTCACTGAATTTTTATTAAGGTGGAGTAACTTTTTTAACTACCAAATTATGTTGTTTTCTATTGAATTAGAGGGTAAACACATAATTGAAAGCAACAGGCTGCATATTTTGGAAACGCAAATATTGACAAGTTCAGGATATTTGCAAACACGCCAATCATTAAGTAATTGAAGTGCAGTGGCAACATTAACACTGCCAGTTGTATCTATTCAGCCTAATTCAGACCACACAAACATTAATAATGAAGTGTGGATAAAATAATTTTTTATTTTCTCTAAAATCAAGACATGTCTTTTATGGCATTTCAATATCTATGGAGAGCTTCCAAACATGCAATTAAAAAATAGTAACAAAAAAAAATTAGGAATATGGTGAAGTAGAAATCATCATGAAGATGTTTTTTATAACAAGCATAAAGAATGGGTAGACTTGGCCATAGCAAATATTTAATTCTACCTGTTGAATTTTTAGTTAAGGGTAATAAGTATAGGAAATGTTTGACTGGTTACAGCTATATATTGCACACCAAGGTGTGAATGGGGAGCAGATGTGTTAAATTTGGTTTTATTGCTCCCACTCTCTCAGACTGGTCACTGGAGGTTCAACATGGCACCTCATGGCAAAGAACTATCTGAGGATGTGAAAAAAGAATTGTTGCTCTACATAAAGATGGCCTAGGCTAGAAGAAGATTGGCAAGACCCTCCTGAAACTGAGCAGCAGCACGGTGGCCAAGACCACACAGTGGTTTACCAGGACAGGTTCCACTCAGAACAGGTCTCACCATGGTTGACCAAAGAAGTTTAGTGCATGTGCTCAGCGTCATATCCAGAGGTTGACTTTGAGAAATAGATGTATAAGTGCTGCCAGCTTTGCTGCAGAGGTTGAAGGGGTGGGGGGGTCGCCTGTCAGTGCTCAGACCATACGCCGCACACTGCATCAAATTGGTCTGCATGGTTGCGTCCCAGAAGAAAACCTATTGTAAAGATGATGCACAAGAAAGCAGTTTGCTGAAGATAAGCAGACTAAGGACAGGGATTACTGAAAACATGTCCTGTGATCTGATGAGACCAAGATAAACTTATCTGGCTCAGACGGTGTCAAGCGTGTGTGGCTGCAACCAAGTGAGGAGTACAAAGATAAGTGTGTCTTGCCTACAGTCAAGCATGGTGGTGGGAGTGTCATGGTGTGGGGCTGCATGAGTGTTGCCGGCACTGGGGAGCTACAGTTCATTGAGGGAACCAAGAATGCCAACATGTACTGTGACATACTGAAGCCCTCCCTTTAGGGACTGGGCTGCAGGGCAATATTCCAACATGATAACGACCCCAAACACACCTCCAAAACGACCATTGCCTTGCTAAAGAAGCTGGTGATGGACTGGCCAAGCATGTCTCCAGACCTAAACCCTATTGAGCATCTGTGGGGCATCCTCAAATGGAAGGTGGAGGAGCGCAAGGTCTCTAACATCCACCAGCTCTGTGATGTCATCATGGAGGAGTGAAAGAGGACTCCAGTGGCAACCTGTGAAGCTCTGGTTAACTCCATGCCCAAGAGGGTTAAGGCAGTGCTGGAAAATAATGGTGGCCACACAAAATATTGACACTTTGGGCAGAATTTGGGCATTTTCACTTAGGGGTGTACTCATTTTTGTTGTCAGCGGTTTAGACATTAATGGCTGTGTGTTGAGTTATTTTGAGGGGACAGCAAATTGACACTGTTATACAAGCTGTACACTCACTACTTTACATTGTAACAAAGTGTAATTTGTTCAGTGTTGTCACATGTAAAGATATAATTAAATATTTACAAAAATTTGAGGGGTGTACTCACTTTTGTGAGATACTGTAATTAATGCATCAAATTACATTCCTTATAGGGGCTACATGTCCCATAATTCAAAGAGCACCTTTTTTAATGTGCATGCAATCAACATGTCAATTTCTGCTGGTACCCCTCAGTATTGTTTACAGGAGGAAGGCACAAAGCTTCATGGGTAATAGTCTATAGCATAAACCACTGTCTATCACAAAGGTGGGTGACTCATTGGGCAGTTGAATTCACTTTCACTGTCACAGCATGGCCACACAAGGGTGTAGTCCTGGCTGGGATCACACAAAAAAGGGTAACAATGCTGGATCCAAAGGGAGAAAATGCCTTCTAGTGTTGTAGGTGGAAGTGGCTTACTGTTCAAAAACAAAAAAAGATTTCCAACAGGAAGGAAATTATGAATATACAAAGCACACAGGAAAAACATTTTTTGAAGTAAGTTATAAGATATGATTTTACATGCTTTACATGCTTATTATTGTAGTGTGGGAGTACAGTTTTCATTTGGGCTGTTCCTATCATTTGGCTGTTCAGGATGGCATTTTAAAATGCTCTCCTAACATCTGCTAATCTACACATAGAAAAGGATAAATACAAGGTATAATGTTTTGTGTGTTAAGACTCTAGACATATTATGAGAACAATTTATAGGCTGCAGAATTGTTTTCTTTGTGTAAAAGATGGCTCTCTACTTTGACCTTTAATATCCTAACATTTTACAGCAGGAGATTCATTGCTAGTGTAATAGAGGACTTTTGTCCCTGTATATTTAGAATGGTACAAAAATGATAACAAAATCTGTCTTTTTTTTAACCCTATTTAACCATCAAAAATTGCTTAAATAAGAAAAGGGGCACATTTTAATAGAAAAAGCATGATGCCATTTTCTGCATTCATGAATAGGTTCTTAAACACATCATATTATGAAAATGTTTGAAAAGAAAACTGCCATAAAGATGATGTGCATAGGCTCTTTATTGTAATGGGGTTTATAAAGAGCAAAACTAAGTAATATATAATGTATTAAATAAGCATTCCAAGCAGATTCAATTTAAGCCTCCCTATATAGTGCTATTAAATAATAACACACTCTCACATAATTTAAAGTAATTTTAGATTTTTTTTTGTGTGGGTGTAATATTTAATTATATCCACTAGATCAGGGATCTCCAAACTACGGCCCTCCAGCTGTTGCGGAACCATGAGGCATTGTAAAACTCTGACATTCACAGACATGACTAGGCATGATGGAAATCTGTAGTTCCTGAACAACTTGGAGGGCCATAGTTTGGAGTCCCCATAGTTTGGAGATTCCCTGATGGTTCTAAAAATTATCTACATATATGACGTTTTTATATTGATATATCATATTATGAAATTATGTTTTTAGGAGGTATTTATTTATTTCAGAAGTGACATAAGTATGTTTCCTTTGTGTGATTTGAGATTATTATGCTCTTTTGATTGCCGTTTTAGTTTGGGTGTTGTGGGCAGACATACTGGTAATAAAAAAGCAGAGGTGAAGCCGGTTGTCCTAAGTCCTGAGGATGTTGCGATTTAAAGATGAAGTGCGCAGGGCAGGATTTCCAGTGATGTCACTTCCACTTATTGGAAGGCACACTGGAGGGCACAGCAGCATTTCCTGATGTGTACTTGAGATGTCATACAACAATGTAAGTGTATTAGTTCTGTTTTTAATATACTGTACTTAAAAAATGATTCCATGTTATGAGAGGCTCTTCCTATTTTCTTTCTGGGTATGTCATGCATCTCTAAATGCCACATGAGAACATCTAGTATGGTGTGAGGATTTGGGGAACACTGGAGTGAATGGGTGCTATCACCATTTGTGACACCTATGGTTATTGTCTAATGAGTGGCACTGAGCACATATCACTATTTTGACTTTATATGAGCGATATTGTGTGTTTTTTCTTGATTTTTACATGAAATGTACTTATCACACTGGTTGTTTATGTTGATTATAGCACATATACTAAAAGTGCTGTCTTCCCTTATGTGAGGGTTATTTGGGTTAAGCCTTCTTCAATAGTGTCTGTTCAACTGGAAGACAATCTAAGGGAGGGCTATTCTTGACTTGGGAACTGTTATGTTGTGTCAGGGAATGTCTGAACAATTAATTCATTTTAGTTCATTATTTCTAACCAATGCAGAATTATTTAGGAACACAAACAAGATCAATGTGAATATGGACTGGGCTATTGAAATGCATATTTTTTTTTTTAATAATTCACATACACACCATAAATAGTTTGATTAATAGGCAGACACGGACACTACAATACAGTTTGGCATACAAATTCCCAAATTGTCTGTAACAATAGATTTCATATATATACAGTATATATGTCCATGATAATTATAGCATTTTGTCTGGTAAAAAAAAATCATAATTCACTGGCTTGTAAGCAGGCACATATAGATATATGTATGAATGCAGTATCATGAAAGTCTTGACCTTTATGCCTTGCAATATAAAGCTTATGAACTGACATACAGTATAACTATTTGAGTTAGTGCAATAGTTATAACCAGCTCAATTCTGTGAGAGGGGTCTTGGTCTGTGTTTGTCTTTCTCGGAGCTGAGACAATGGTTGATCAGTGGATAACAAGGCTTGGTAATCTGTTATGTCCACAAGTCTACCTGAACACGCATTTGAGGTGATCCTTGTAAATATTGGTCAGTTTGTTTTTAGTCCCAAGTGTTGTGAGTATATCAGAAACCCGTTGTTCCTATCATGAGTTATGTACACACTTCATTTTCAAGGACTAGGGATGAGCCGAACACCCTCCGGTTCGGTTCGCACCAGAACATGCGCACAGGCAAAAAATTTGTGCGAACACTGTTAAAGTCTAAAGCCGTGTACACAGTCTGACTTTTTGGCTACAAAAGTCTGACAGCCTGTCTGACAGACTTTCGACGGACTTTTGACAGACTTCCGACTGACTTTTTAACGAACGGACTTGCCTACACACGATCACACCAAAGTCCGACGGATTTGCACGTGATGATGTACACCGGACTAAAATAAGGAAGTTGATAGCCAGTAGCCAATAGCTGCCCTAGCGTTGGTTATTGTCCGTCATACTAGCATACAGACGAGCGGATTTCTGGATTTCTATTTTTTGCGCTATAAACAAAAAAAGAGCGACAATTTTGAAAAAATAGCAATATTTTTTACTTTTTGCTATAATAAATATCCCCCAAAAATATATAAAAAAACTAATTTCTTTCTCAGTTTAGGCCGATATGTATTCTACATATTTTTGATTAAAAAAAATCACAATAAGCGTATATTGATTGGTTTACGCAAAAGTTATAGCGTCTACTAAATAGGGGATAAATTTATGGAATTTTTATTATAAATTTTTCTAATAGTAATGGCGGCAATCTGCGATTTTATCGACATTATGGCGGACACATCGGACACTTTTTACACTATTTTGGGACCATTGTCATTTATACAGCGATCAGTGCTATAAAAATGCACTGATTACTGTGTAAATGACACTGGCAGGGAAGGCGTTAAACACTAGGGGGCAAACAAGGGGTTAAGTGTGTCCTAGGGAGGTGAGGGGATGGGCTACCACTGACATGACAGCGATCACTGCTCCCGATGACAGGGAGCAGTAGATCCCTGTCATGTCACTAGGCAGAATGGGGAGATGTAAACAACGCATTTCCCCGTTCTGCCTCTCCACACCGCAACCACAGGCCGTCGGCGAACATCGAGTTCTCGAGACCCGTGGGCACACTCCCGTGGCATGCGGTGTGCCTGATAGGTGGCAAATTTAAAGGGACGTGCAGGTATGCCGATTTGCCTGCCTGTGCCATTCTACCGACGTACATCTGTGTGCGTCGGTCGGCAAGCGGTTAATAATGCTTAAAGTGAAACAATAAATATGAAATATTCCTTTAAATATCATGCCTGGGGGGTCTCCGTAGTCTGCCTGTAAATTAGCGCATCTGTGTGATGTGTTTTACAGTCCTGCAGCAAAATGACATTGCTAAAGGGAAAAAATTTCATATAAAATTGCTTGCGGTAAAGTATTGCCGGCTCCCTGTAATATAGATAAAAATCAAGGAAAAAAATGGCGTGGGTTCCCCCCCAGTCCATACCAGGCCCTTCAGGTCTGGTTTGGATACTAAGGGGAACTCCACGCCAAAATGTAAAAAAAAAAAAAAAAAAAAACGTGGGGGCCCCCCCCCAGTCCACACAAGGCCCTTCGGGTCTGGTTTGGATACTAAGGGGAACTTTTTTCATATAAAGCCAAAATAAAAAAAAAATAAAAAAAACAACGTGGGGTCCCCCCAAAATCCATACCAGGCCCTTCAGGTCTGCTATGGATTTTAAGGGGAACTCCATGCCAAAATGTAAAAAAAAATTGCTCTGGGGTCCCCCCAAAATTTATACCAGACCCTTATCCGAGCATGCAGCCTGGAGAACAGGATGGGGGGGTGAGCGAGCACCCTCCTCCTCCTGAACCATACCAGGCCACATGCCCTCAACATGGGGAGAGTGCTTCGGGGTCCCCCCAAAGCACCTTGTCCCCATGTTGATGGACAAGGGCCTCTTCCCGACAACCCTGGCCATTGGTTGTCGGGTTCTGCGGGTGGGGGGCTTATCGGAATCTGAAGCCCCCTTTAATAAGGGGCCCCCAGATACTGGCCCCCCCTATGTGAATGGGTATCTTGTACATTGTACCCATACCCATTCACCAAAAAAAAGTGTCAAAAAGTAAAAAACACAAAAGATAGTTTTTGACAATTCCTTTATTTAAATAAAAAAAAAGCGTCCTGCAATGTCCATCCATCTTCAATCACGGCACAGACGGACCTAAAAAATAGAAAAAAAAGCTCCGCCTCAATGGGAGGCATTTCGCCGACTGCTGTCTTTTCGCAGTGACAGCTGTTATAAAGGCAAGGGCAGGGTCACCCACTGATGTAACTGGATTAACCCACCCCATCTGATGGTACATGATGTCACTGGGTGGCCACGCCCCTTGCCTAACAGCTGTCACAGCCAAGAGACAGCAGTCGGCGGGATGCCTCCCATTGAGGTGGAGCTTTTTTTCCTATTTTTTAGGTCCGTCTGTGCCGTGATTGAAGATGTATGGATATTGCGAGACACATTACTTTCTTTTAATAAAGGAATTGTCCAAAACTGTCTCCTGTCATTTTTACTTTTTTGACACTTGTTTGGTGAATGGGTAGGGATACCCATTCACATAGGGGGGGCGGAATCTGGGGGCCCCCTTGTTAAAGATTCTGATAAGCCCCCCCACCTGCAAACCCCCACAACCACGGGGCAAAGGTTGAGGGGATGAGGCCCTTGACCCCATCAACATGGGGACAAGGTGCTTTGGGGGAATCCTCTCCATGTTGAGAGCATGTGGCCTGGTATGGTTCAGGAGGGGGGCGCTCGCCCGTCCCCTGCCCTATCCTGACCTGCCAGGTTGCATGCTCAGATAAGGGTCCTGAAATGGATTTTGGGGGACCCCCACGTCATTTCTTTTACATTTTAGCAAAGGGTTTGCCCTACAATCCATACCAGACCTGAAGGGCCTGTTATATATACAACACTGCCTGCACTGACTGTATATAGAGTCTACACTGAATATCTAGTCTACACTAAATGCAGAGTATGTATGTATATATATATATATATATATATATATATATATATGCCTCTCGCAATAGAGCGCGTTGTGATTGGTCAAAGCATGCAGGTCAGGTGCATGCTTTGGCCAATCATCAGATGTCAATGCACTGCGATCTCGCAGTGCATTATGGGGCATTCTGCTGTGTTCGAATTTGCCGCGAACACCCTTATGTTCAGTTAGTTTGTGAGCAAACGAACACCCAATGTTCGAGTCGAACTTACATTCGACGCGAACACCGGGCTCATTCCTAGCAAGGACAAATGATCTCAGTTGGGATAGAGGGATAATGTGGTCACACACTATCCCCTGAGGAAGCCATCATTGGCAAAACATGTTAGCATTCAACACCTATTTGTGACCACCTTTCTCCTTTGGGACACCAACAACTCAATACATGTATTATGTATATGCTCTACACTGATTCTATTAGTTCAAAATTTTCCTTGCTCTCCCTTTTTCTCTTTTTGTACCAATAAAGAAATTATATATTTTTTATTATTCAATTTGTTATGTACCATTTGTTACAAGCCCCGCAATAATCCCATTCCTCCATACCCTTTACTTTTGCTAAGCGGGATGAGGTGCATGATAGTGCATGATACTATAGAGCAGGGTTTCTCAACTCCAGTCCTCAAGGCGCCCCAACAGGTCATGTTTTCAGGATTTCCATTATTTCGCACAGGTGATTTGATCAGTTTCACTGCCTTAGTAATTACCACAGCTGTTTCATCTGAGGGAAATCCTGAAAACATGACCTGTTGGGGCGCCTTGAGGACTGGAGTTGAGAAACAATGCTATAGAGCCACTCAGATTATATCCTATAAGCTCCATCAGAATGTACAATAATTACTGCATTCTAAATTAAAGAACCATCCAAGACCATTATAGCACCCCACGAATAGAGGATGTCTTGCAATGCCTGTCACCTGCCAAATGATTCAGAGTGATAAATTTGAGGATTGGATACCACCTTCTAAAGACCACCTTCATATGCCCACTGGCTTTCTATAATTTCAACTAATTGCCTCAATGTCTTGATGAGCCCCCGCAATTTTTCAATGACTGATGGAGAGAACAATGGTTGGAAGCCACCAGACTTGATTTCCCAAGCAAAAGGGTCTAGAAACTCTCTGGAATAAGAATTTGGAGCAAGCAACACAATTTGTCATGCTCTATTCTCAGTGCAGTTGAGCTCCCTCCCCACTGCTGCAGCTCTCACAAAGAAAGCACAACATTTGAGAAGTTTTGTAGCTAGATGGGTGGAGGCTGATGGAGATTCAGAAAAACTGGTTTTCCATCAGGCAGTAGGTGGATTTTATAGCTCATAGACAGCCTACAATTGGCTATGGAATCTTCTCACTTTTTATCTCTTAATCACAAAAGGGAAGCTCAGGCAACTAGTCCCTGAGCTTCCCTGTCAGGCTTCAACCATTGTCAAAATCACTGTTTGCTCCTGTTGTCCATGAACTCCGGTAGCTCATGGTATCTGGACCCCTTATGTCTGTATCAACATGGTCATGTCACTGTTATTTTCTTTGGTATAGTGCTTGTTGCTGTCAGGCTAGAGCATATAACAGGTAACAGTTCAGGTGTTCTGATTATGCAAAGAGTTCAAAGAACAAGAGCACATACCATGAGCAGGTCTGAGTAGAGCAGGTCAGCTGTGACTTGTAGTTCACCGCTGTAGATGTAGGTAGATGTTTGCTGGACCTTGTAGTTCACCGCTGCAGGTGAGGATAGATGTCTGGTGCTTGTAGTTCACCGCTGCAGATGAAGGCACTAGTAAAAGCGTAGTCTAGGCAAGCTGGGTCATACACAGGAAGATCAGAGTTCAAATGGTACCGAATCAGAAGCAAGCAAACAGAGTCAAACGAGCCGGGTCATACACAAAATACACAGAGCAGATAACAACTGGATCAAACACAAGGTAAACTCTAACACGAGCAATGATTGAATGCTGATGCAAGTTATTTAAAGGTGAGCTGGCCAATCATTGTTGTTTCCCAGGTAAAGGCTGTGTCAGCTGAGTTGTGCTGGGTCCTAAAGGGATCCTAGTACTGACAGTACCCCCCCTTTCTCGAGGGGTTGCTCCTGCACCCCCAGGCTTACTTGGGTAACGAAGATGAAACTTCTTCTTAAGTCGGTCAGCATGAAGATCACGAGCTGGGACCCAAGATCGATCCTCTGGGCCGAAACCTTTCCAATGAACGAGATATTGTAAGGAATTGCGCACTCGTCTGGAATCAAGAATAAATGCCACTTCATATTCCTGACTGTCCAACACATCCACAGGTTCTGGTTCATTTACTTGGAGGCTGGAATGAACAGCCTTCAACAATAAAACATGAAAGACATTTGGAATGCGCATGGATGGGGGGGAGTTTTAATCTATAGGATACAGGATTAACAATCTCCGAAATTTCATAGGGCCCGATGAATTTTGGGCCAAGTTTTTTAGATGGAACATGCAGGGACAGATTACTAGATGATAGCCACACTTTGTCACCAACTTTATATCCTGGTGCCTTTGAGCGCCTCTTGTCCGCCATTTTCTTAAAAGCCAGCACAGAGCGAGAAATAGCATGATTAACATCGGACCAGATTTTGGAGAAATTTTCAATTGTGGTGTTGGCATCTGGCACATCAGAGGGTGGAAGATCAAAGGAGCACACACGAGGATGCAACCCGTAAACACAGAAGAAGGGAGAGGTCCCTGTAGATGTGCTGGCACAATTATTAAAGGCAAACTCTGCCCATGGCAGGACGTTGACCCACTCCACCTCATCACTGGCCATCAGACAACGTACCATCTTCTCTAGAGTCTGATTAGTCCTTTCTGTTTGGCCGTTTGTCTCAGGATGATATGCTGAAGAATATGATAACTTAATCCCCATCTGAGAGCAAAGGGCCTTCCAAAACTGGGCTATAAACTGAGAGCCACGGTCTGAGACAATGTTGATTGGTGCCCCATGGAGCCTGAAAACATGTTTAATGAATAAAGATGCCAGTTCTTTAGCAGATGGAAGTTTCGGAAGCGGAACAAAGTGGGCCATTTTACTGAACCTGTCTACCACCACCCAGATTGTGGAACATCCCTGGGATGGAGGCAAGTCAGTGATAAAGTCCATAGATAAATGGGTCCAGGGACAGGTAGGTATTGGTAGAGGACGTAGGAGACCGGGCGGCTTAGAGGTACTGCTCTTGCTTCTGGCACAAACTTCACAGGCCTGGACGAAGGCTAACACATCCTGCCTAATCGATGACCACCAGAGGTTGCGAGAGATAATCTCAAAAGTTTGTCTAAACCCTGGATGTGCTGCAGGTTTTGATGCATGTACCTGCTGCAATACCTGCAAACGAAGAGCCAGGGGCACAAAAAGCATACCGGAGGGAGTGGAGGGAGGGGCTTCAGCCTATGCAGGTAACAAGGCCTCAGAGATGTCAGTCTGGGTGAAAGCCAAAATCCTATCCTCAGAGATAATGGGTTGTGGAGGAAGTGGAGGAGGAGACTCTGAAAGAAAGCTGCGAGACAAGGCGTCAGCCTTAATGTTTCTTGGTCCTGGTAAATATGAAATTGTGAAATCAAATCTGGAGAAGAACAATGACCACCTGGCTTGACGTGAGCTCAGTCTTTTAGCAGAACGGATGTATTCAAGGTTTTTGTGGTCAGTCAGAACTATGAATGGATAGCGAGCTCCCTCCAGCCAATGTTTCCATTCCTCCAAAGCGAGCTTTATGGCTAGAAGTTCTCTGTTGCCTATATCATAATTGCGCTCTACTGGGGAATATTTCCGAGACAAGAAGGCACAGGGGTGGATGGCAGCATTTACAGGATCCTTTTGTGACAAAAGCGCCCCCACCCCTACTTCAGATGCATCTACCTCCACAATAAAAAGGTAGCTCAGGAACAGGATGGCATAGGATTGGTGCAGAGGTAAAGGCTTTCTTTAACTGAGTGAAGGCTGCCTGGGCTTCAGTAGTCCATTTAAAGGTAGTCGGAGTCTTCCTGGTGAGAGAGGTGATGGGATGTGCAATGGTGGCAAAGTTCTTAATGAATTTTCGATAGAAATTTGCAAAGCCCAGGAAGCGCTGAACTGCCTTCAGGTCTGAAGGTGGTGCCCAGTCTAAAATGGCTTGAATCTTGGCTGGATCCATGGTGAGGCCTGTGTCAGAAATTAGGTAGCCTAGGAAAGGTACTTGTTTAACATGGAATGAACATTTCTCAGGCTTTACAAAAAGGGAGTGAGTCTTTAATTGGGCCAATACTGAGCAGACATGTTTCTGATGTGTTTCAAGATTGGGAGAATATATCAAAATGTCGTCTAAATATACAATCATGAAGCGACCCAACATGTCATGGAAAATGTCCTTCATAAAGTTCTGAAAGACAGCTGGTGCATTTCTGAGACCGAAAGGCATGACAAGACATTCATAATGACCATCCTTGGTGTTAAAGGCTGTCTTCCACTCGTCGCCTGCACGGATGCGCACCAGATTATAGGCTCCCCTTAAGTCCAGTTTGGAGAAGATTTTGGCTCCCTGGATTTGAGAGAACAATTCTGTGATGAGAGGAAGAGGATACCGATTGGGAACAGTTATTTTATTTAGACCTCTGTAATCAACACAAAGACTCAGTCCCCCATCCTTCTTTGGGACAAAGAAGCATCCTGCTCCTGCGGGAGAAGTGGAGGGACGGATGAAACCCTTAGCTAGGTTTTCCTGAATGTATTCTTGCAAGGCAAGATTCTCTGGCTCAGACAGTGGAAAGACTCTCCCTCGAGGAGGTGTAGTGTCAGGCAAGAGGTCAATGGGACAATCATAACTGCGATGAGGTGGTAAAGTGTCAGCAATCCCTTTAGAAAACACATCGCAAAAGTCCTTATAACAAAGTGGAATCTGTTCCATACCCACTTGACAGGTAGCCAGTCGAACAGGGTGCTGGATGCAGTTCTTTTTACACTGATTGGACCAAGCCAGAATATTTCCTGTTCGCCAGTCAATTACAGGATTGTGCTTCTGAAGCCAAGGAAGGCCTAGGATCAAAGGAGTGGATGGAGAGTCAATGACAAGACATGAAATCTTCTTCCAATGCAAAGCCCCCAATTGTAACTGGAAAAGGTTGGTGGCTTGGAGCACTAGATCTTGTGAGAGAGGACGATTATCCACGGAAATCAGGCGGACTGGGCAATCTAGAGCATGAGTTTCCAGGGACAAAGAGGTAATCAGAGTCTTATCAATAAAATTCTCAGCGGCTCCAGAATCTACCAAGGCCAGCAGTTCATGAGCCCCTGTCCCAAAGTGAATGACAGCGCGTAAAAGAATACGATTGTCCCCCTGGGGAGATGAGAGCAGACCTAAGGTAACCTCCCCGCAATTACCTAGGTCCTGGAGTTTCCCAGACGTGTAGGGCACGAACGGAGCATATGACCCTTGAGGCCACAATACAAGCAGAGTCCCATGTTACGCCGGCGCGTGTGTTCCTGGGCAGATAACCGGGTGGAGCCTAACTGCATAGGCTCTTCCTCCGATTTGGCACTGGAGGTGGAATAGTCAGGCGGCAAGGGAGGTATATAGTTTGCCACAGCTGTAGTTTGTTCTCGTCTCCTCTCTCGCTGGTGACGGTCAATTCTAATGGCTAGACTCATAGCCTCCTCCAGTGAGGCTGGGTAGGAGAAGTTGACCAGAGCATCCTTAATTGCATCTGAAAGGCCCATTCTAAACTGGCTGCGGAGTGCTGCATCATTCCAGCCAGATTCTGGGGCCCACCTGCGAAACTGAGCAATACATTTCAGCTGTGGTAGTTCCTTGCTTTAAGTTACGTAGGGTTGATTCTGCAGTAGCAGCACGATCTGGATCATCATAAAGCAACCCTAGGGCTTCAAAGAAGGCATCTACTGTTAGCAAGGCTGGATGGTTTGGTTCCAGGTTAAAGGCCCAAGCCTGGGGGTCACCCTGTAGTAGAGAGATAATGATTTGAACCCTCTGAGTTTCAGGGCCAGATGAGGATGGCCTTAACTTGAAATATAATTTGCAGCTGTTTTTAAAGTTGCAAAACCCTTTACGGTCACCAGAAAACCGGTCAGGCAAAGGAATTTTTGGTTCAGATGGAGTTTTTGTAGCAGTGGTAATAGAAGGAGATTGCACCTTGGTGAGCTCTGTGGCCATTTCCTGAACTTGATGGGATAAGCGGCAAAGTTCCTGTGCAAACAACTGAGCCTGCTCAGGAGCCATGGTAGGTTTCCTTTATTATGTATGGCTCGTGTTAATGTCAGGCTAGAGCATATAACAGGTAACAGTTCAGGTGTTCTGATTATGCAAAGAGTTCAAAGAACAAGAGCACATACCATGAGCAGGTCTGAGTAGAGCAGGTCAGCTGGGACTTGTAGTTCACCGCTGTAGATGTAGGTAGATGTTTGCTGGACCTTGTAGTTCACCGCTGCAGATGAGGATAGATGGTGTCTGGTGTTTGTAGTTCACCGCTGCAGGTGAGGATAGATGTCTGGTGCTTGTAGTTCACCGCTGCAGATGAAGGCACTAGTAAAAGCGTAGTCTAGGCAAGCTGGGTCATACACAGGAAGATCAGAGTCCAAACGGTACCGAATCAGAAGCAAGCAAACAGAGTCAAACGAGGCGGGTCATACACGAAATACACAGAGCAGATATCAACTGGATCAAACACAAGGTAAACTCTAACACGAGCAATGATTGAATGCTGATGCAAGTTATTTAAAGGTGAGCTGGGCAATCATTGTTGTTTCCCAGGTAAAGGCTGTGTCAGCTGAGTTGTGCTGGGTCCTAAAGGGATCCTAGTACTGACAGTTGCACCTTGTACTTGTCTGTACACTTTTTCAACATGATCAATAAACTTTATTTTGATTAAAAAAAAAAAATCACTGTTTGCTAGGAGCCAGCATTCTTTACAGCCAGTGACAGGTGGGGAGGGGAGGACATAGCAGCAGCACACATGCCACCATGCCAGACACAAACTTACAGCCGGTCTTTTTGAATTTGGTATAGCCATAGTACCACTTTGTAAAGGTGCTGCTAATAAGAACTGCCTGAATTTGTTGCTTGTTTCAGTAAAGCTACCGAAACTAGAGACAGGGTTTTTTTTTAATCTGGTGCAGACATTTAAAGGGCATCAGAAACAGAAAACTAGCAAAAATGCTTTACTGAATTCTCCCAAAAAAGTGTATGGAGTTCATGTCTGGGAGTGTGTCAGGAGTATGCACTGTGTAGGATGGTCAGTGTAGTGATCTCATGGTGCATATCAACCTGAGCCCCAGTAGACTAGCGCCCCGTACACACGGTCGGATTTTCCAACGGAAAATGTGCGATCGGAGCGTGTTGTCAGAAATTCCGACCGTGTGTGGGCTCCATTGGACTTTTTCCATCGGATTTTCCGACACACAAAGTTTTAGAGCAGGCTATAAAATTTTCCGACAACAAAATCCGATCGCGTCAATTCCGACCGTGTGTAGACAATTCCGACGCACAAAGTGCCACGCATGCTCAGAATAAATTCCGAGACATAACAGCTCGGTCTGGTAAAATTAGCGTTCAGAATGGATAGAGCACTTTCGTCAGGCTGCAATCTTTAAAATTGTTTAATACAGCGCACTCTCTTCTTCTTTATAATGCAGGAAAAACGAAGTAGTTTTGCTGCTGATATTCACACAGAGTTCTCACAAACTTCTTTCTTTATTATTTATCGTGATTCCCTCAATATATTATGATTTCTCACATCTGACCAAAAATCTATATCATTTTTTTTGTGTTTTTTTTTTAAAGCCTGATGTGATTTCTTTTTTTTGGTCAATTTTTTTCAAGGCTGATCTTGTTTTTTTTTTTTTTTAGTTATTTTTTTTTAGTAAATTAACATCCAGAATATTTTTGTGTGTGTTTTGTGTGTCAAGTTACCACAACACCATTATTATGTTGTATTATTTAATCTCAAGGAGGTTGCTTGGTGTTGATGTCTCTTGTTAATTTCACATTGTATTTTGAACTGTACCTGCCTCCTCACAAACAAACTGTCCTTTTTGAATGAAAACACACATAGGCGAGTCTAATTGAAACCAAAAAACCTTTATTAAGGGCTCAGAACCAAACAAAGAGGGAGGCAACGCTGGAGAAACAGCAGAAATTGGTGAAGCCTTTGACCCCCAGGGCACACATCAATTATTTTACTGCAAAATTGGTGGCCTGAGGAGTCCATATATAAGGGAGTGCAGTCTGGTCCAGAAGTCCCATAGATCATGGAAGCAGCAGATGACATCTGTGTCCCCAGGCTGTGGTCATACAAGAGCCTGCATCTTTTGTCAGAGCAGAATGAACCCAGGGTCATCACTCTCTGGTCTTCCTTCCACGCTGTGGCTGTGGTGGTGTAGTTGTGGCAGGAGGAGGAGGAGGATGTTCCAACTCAATCACGTGGATATTGGGTGTGATTTCACCCCTCACCCCCTTAGTTAAGACTTTATAAAGAAGGTCCTCACACAGCTGGCGTTAGCCCTCCTGCATGTCCTGCAGTTTGGTGGTAGCCATGCAGGCAAAGGCCTCTTCAGAAGTGGGGGTGGCTCTGAGGGACGCAGAAGCCTCCTGAATCAGCCTGAGTGCTGAATCCTGCACATGACTCCCCTTCCTGGGTCTTTTGTTTGGAAGGTGGAGGGGAGGAACCTGCGATTCTGTCAGGCTCCTACTGGTCCCAGGCTTCTCCTGGCTGCCACTTAGCCCCGCCTCCTCCTGGCTGCCACTAACCCCTGCCTCCTCCTGGCTGCCACATTCCACAGCCTCCTCCTGTGTGCCACATTCCAGAGCCTCGTCCTGGCTGAAGTCTTCCTGTGTATGAAAAAGGAACATAGTTTTAGTTTTTACTTTATCAATCACACACAATTTTCATATCATGACTGTTGCAAATTGAATGTTAACAAATATAAAAGACTATCCTTCTGAGTCCAGCATTTTTCATTCTTGTCCCAATTATTTTTGCCCACTACTGTCTATTGATATGTAAACGCCTTTATTAAATCAGCAATTAGTTATCAATAATAACATCTAGTAACGATCATTTCTTTATTGACTAGAAATCTGTAGAAGAATGCTATACCTGGCTCAAGCTGGGCTCCTCCACTTCTTCCTGGCTGGAAGTCCCAGGTTGGACATCGGAAACCTCAGCTGGGGTGGAAGGAAGAGTGGAAGGAAGAGTGGAAGGAAGGGTTGAGAGGGATTCCCTGACTCCAGTCTGGTCTGACAGAAAACAAAGTCTCTCATAGTACCACAGCCTGGGGACATAAACGTCATCTGCTGCAGCTCCGGATCTCTGGGAATCCGTGACCTTCTTGCGCTCCCTAAGATAAGTGCTCCTCAGGCCACCAATTTTGGCTTTTAAATAAGGGATGGTTGCTGTGGGGACCACCGGCTTCACCAACTCCAGCAGTTTCTCCAGCGCTGCCTGCCTCTTTTGTTTATGATTATAATGTGGATGTTTCACCTGCCACAGACAGGGCAGCTCCCTGTACTTGTCTATGAACAGGGGGAGAAAATTGTGGTCATTGAAGCCATCCATTTTCTCTGCAAGACACAACACGAGACAAACTCTAATGTCAGGCAAAACTCTCCTAATCTTGTTACAATATAGGCCTCAATCTAGAAGCAGTATAGGCCCAAGTTTAGATCTTACCTTCGTTATCACGATACTCCTTCCTCCGCTTACAGATCGTACGTACTACGCACGCGTGTTACACTTTATACACACTGCGCATGCGTGAAACTCCGCCCGCCCCTGACCTTCTTTCTATTCTATTCCCTGCCCCTTCTCGTTCGGCGCAGTGGGGGAAGAGCACATGGCGGAGACACAGCAGGTGTCAGATAATTACAGCAACGAGGAGGAGGGGGAGGAAAGCCCGGAGTCTGAAACGTCCCGATCCAGAAGGAGACAATTTAAGGCCTCAAATATGTCCTTTGGGGAGATGTTGGAGATGGTGGACATCCTGAAGAAGGTCGACTATGACGGGAAGTATGGACCTTACCCCAATGTCCGAAAGGTCCAAGATCATGGCGAAAGTGGTCAAGAGTCTGCACCAGAATTTCGGGGTACGACAATCAAAAGATCAGCTCAGGAAATGGTGGTCGGACCTAAAATTAAGAGAGCATGAGCAGTACAGAAAGATCCAGAGAGTGCTTATTACGTTTGTGCTGCTCCATGTGCTTTTCCTGTTATCCAGTTTAAAATGGCAACTTTCATGTTCATGGGCATATTATTCGTCCGTATAAAGCATTGTTTGTTCGGCCTAGAAAACACCATTGTTTTGGCCATATGCATTTGCCCACATTTTTTATGGCCTAATTGTCTGCAAATAATTTGGTTGTGTAGATGGGTTTGAAACTAGAATGAAATGCAAACTAGATTCTGTGTAAGGAGAGGACACTCAGCAGCAGTTTTCACATCTGGACGCTGGAGCACTAGTGTGGGACACATGAACACCCTTTTTATTAGTGGGCCCACACAGGTGCTCCAGTGTATACTATAGGGGTGTCTCCATCTGTGAAGCTTGTACAAAACAGGTAAAGTATTAAAGCTTTACAAAGGACAATACAAATTCTACATCTTGGAACTCTGCCAAAATAGACAATTGTACCCCACTTCCAAGCAATGTTGCATATTCCTATTTCTGCCATCAAATATCTGTGTGTTAAGTATACCTATTTTTTTTTTACATAGGGGATAAAAGACTCGGAGGACACCCCTCATCCGAGGAGACCACAGACCCCCCACCTCTAGAAGAAGAGGAAATCCACCCAAGCCAAGCAGAGCAGGAGGAGGAAGACGTGGTGGAAATTGGCACCACATCAGGTGAGTGTATTCGACCACAGGCTCAGGTAAGTGATGGATGCCGGCATAATTATAATACATGGTGTTTTTTTGTTTCTATCTTTTTAGGTGATCATGATGTTGTGGATCCAGGGCATTTCACCTCGAAAAGTGCACAGAGCCTGATTGGGGAGATCATGGGGTGTAATAGGGACTTGGAAAACATCCTGAAAAACATCAATGATGTTCAACAAAAAATGAAGAACATCATTGATGTTTTAGGGAGAGTTTAAAACCCCTCAAAATCCCTTATTTTTTGGCGCTTTTTGTGAGCTAAAATTTTTTACCATTTTTGGACATATTTGTGAAAAGCCAAATTTTGAAGAGGCACACAGTGTGTCAACATGTGCTATCTGCCATCACGGGAGATAAATGGACGCGTTTTGGGGGTGCAACCCCTTCCTCAATAATAAAGTAGCTGTGAGGAAGGGGTTGCACCCACAAAACACGTCCCTTGATCCCCCGTGATGGCAGCTAGCACATGTTGACATTCGGCAATTGGTGTGCATATTCAATATTTGGCTTTTCTAGGGGTGACTTCACCCCATCTGAACGCAATTTCAAACACAGTTTGTAAATACTCATGTCTGATATTGCCTTCAAGTTCTACCAAATGTGAACTTTGTAAGTTCAAGATTTGTGTCTTTCTTGTTGGTTTTAAACATGCCTGTTTTATCTTAAATGGACATTTATACTTTTTCTAATGTGACCCCAAAAATTGTTATACAACAAACATTTTGGTTTGTTTTAAAAACCTTTTCTAAATGCACATGTGCTTGTGCTGGTATTAAAAAGATTGTTAATCAAGAATGTGTGGATTATTGTTTCAACGCTCCAAAACTTTTGTTGTGCTCTAATTGGTGTTTTCTGTGACAATGGGGGTTATTTCCTAAGGGAAAATCCACTTTGCACTACAAGTGCAGTTTCAAGTGCACTTGTAGTGCAAAGTGTCTTTGCCTTTAGTAAATAACACCCAACAGTGCTTTGTAATGTTACACAATCATGCCATTTTCAGGACTCACCACATTTCTGTCAGGGTCAACTAAAAGAAACACAAGCAGTAAATGTCACCAAAGATTTTAGTAGTTACATTTTTTTTATTTGAAAAAGGTTTCAGACATTGTCTGGCATATTGATGGCCCCCCTACCCGCAAAGTATTCAAGGTATCTTAGACGGACATCACGGGCACTCGGGGGGGGGGGGGGCAAGCCAGGACGGCCACTTTCAAGCGCCGTCAGAGTTGATTCATTTTGAATTCCAGCTTTAGGCCCAACTGAGCCAGCATAGTTGGCAGAATGTTGCCGTAAAAAGTTGTGTAGAACACAGCACGCCAGGATGATATGATTCAGTTTGTACTCCGCCATGTGTATGGGTGTAAGAAATAGGCGGAACCGGCTGGCCATGATTCCGAACGTGTTCTCCACCACTCTTCTGGCTCTGGCCAGCCGGTAATTAAAAACCCTCTGGTCCGGGGTGAGGGTCCTCATCGGGAATGGCCGCATAAGATGGTCCCCCAGCGCAAACACTTCATCTGCAATGAAGACGAATGGGAGTCCTTCCACATTGTCTTCTGGAGGTTGCAAGTCTAAGCTGCCATTCTGGAGACGCCTGTAGAACTCCGTCTGGCTCCACCATGGGACATCCGGCCATTCTCCCCCACGTCCACATACAGGAACTTGTAAGTAGCCGACACCACCGCCAACATCACAATACTATTGAATCCCTAATAGTTGAAATAGTATGACCCCGAGTTGGGTGGTGGGACGATGTGGACGTGTTTCGGATCAATTGCCCCTCCGCAGTTAGGAAAGTCCCACCACTGGGCAAAGTGGGAGGCCACAGTCTGCCATTTCTGTGGCATGGAAGAAAACTATGGAGTCAAGCAAGAAAAACAAATTAGTCATTTTGCACATAAACAGGGGAAGCAGATTAGACACAAACATTCTTGGCCAACATCAAGTTAACATTTATTTCATTTATTTGAGGGAGTTTTTAAAGACCAAAGTATAAGGTACACCTATAAGACCCCCCCTCTCATGGGCCATTTCTAACATTTTAGGGGGGGAGCTCTTGGACAGGTAACCCTCTCCACTTCATTGAGAGATGAATGCCTAAATAATGGGTATTACTTTGGCCAGCCCCTCCTTAGTTACACTATTGGCAGCCCACTGGACAGGTAAGAAGTGTCATAATACATAGATATAAATACACATTGTACACATTTTAGCACATTTGGACACAGAGGCGTTGCTATGGGGGTGCGGGGGGTGCGGCCCGCACCGGGTGACACCCACCAGAGGGGTGACACCGGGGCCGCCGCTAAAGACTATTATAGATTGCCTCGGAGCGGTGCGAGCAGGGCATCCAGCAGTGCGGGGGAAGCTGCCTATAACACTCCCCCTTCAGGTTAAGCTGTCACTCGGAGATCTCCAATATCTCCGAGGCAGCCGAAGTTGGTGGGCGGAGCTGGGGGTGTGGCCGTGCCGCCTCCTCCACTCCTCCCACAGACTCCTTCACACTGGCTGATCCCGCAGCTGAAGGAGATAGTGGGCGGAGCTGGGGGTGTGGCCGCACCGCCTCCTCCACTCCCTCCACTCCTCCCACAGACCCCTTCACACTGGCTGATCCCGCAGCTGAAGGAGATAGTGGGCGGAGCTGGGGGTGTGGCCGCGCCGCCTCCTCCACTCCTTCCACAGACCTCTTCACACTGGCTGATCCCGAAGTTCATCTGCAGGAATGAGGTATGCTGTAAGTTACTGCACAGCCCACTCTCACTGCATAGAGTCCTAACCTGCCCTGTGACACCCCAACCTGCTCTATACTACCCCAACCTGCCCTGCGCCAGTCATCCAAACCTGCTCTATACCACCCCAACCTGACCTGTGTTACCCACACCTGCCCTATACCACCCCAACATGCCCTGTGCCACCCCAACCTGCCCTGTGCTACTCCAACCTGCCCTGTGCCACCCCAACCTGCCCTATAGCACTCCAACCTGCCATGTGCCACCCTAACCTGCCCTATAGCACTCTAACCTGCCATGTGCCACCCTAACCTGCCCTGTACTTCAACTTGTCCTGTGGCATTTCAACCTGCCCTGTGCCACCCCAACCTGCCCTATACCACTTCAACCTGCCCTGTACCACCCCATCTGCCCTATACCACTTCAACCTGCCCTGTACCACCCCATCTGCCCTATACCACTTCAACCTGCCCTGTACCACCCCAACCTGCCCTGTGCCACCCCAACCTGCCCTGTGCCACCCCAACCTGTCCTATACCACCCCAACCTGCCTTGTACCACCCCAACCTGCCCTATACCACCCCAACCTGCCCTATACCACTCCAACCTGCCCCGTGCCACCCTAACCTGCCCCGTACCACCCCAACTTGTCCTGTGCCACTCCAACCTGCCCTGAGCCACCCCAACCTGCCCTATGCCACTCCAACCTACCCTGTGCCATCCCAACCTGCCCTGTACCACCCCAACTTGCCTTTTACCACTCCAACCTGCCCTGTACCACCCCAACTTGCCTTTTACCACTCCAACCTGCCCTGTACCACCCCAATCTGCCAATATATCACCCATACCTTCCAATATACCACCACAACCTGCCCTATACCACCCCAACCTGCCACTATACCATCCTATACTACCCTAACCTGCCACTATATCACCCTACACTATAATTTACAGGGGCCGGTTTGGGGTGCGTCCCATGACCGTGCGCTACATGCAGGGTATTGGGCAGCCTAGACATGAGGGGGGTGACACCATGTTTTACCGCACCAGGTGACACCAACCCTAGTGACGCCACTGTTTGGACATTCTGCTATTACCTATCAAGATAATAATAGGATACAAAAACATTAAACAGTACCATTTGAAAGTATACAGGCAGGCCCTTGCACTACATGCTTTGGGGAATTCATCCATAAATCTGACCACAAAAGAGATGGCTATAGTGTGTATGGGTTTGGCAAAGTCAGCAGATAGATGATTGAGGATAGATAGAGAATTGTTATCAGCTGACTTAGCAGTTGGGGGGAGGGAGGGTTCCAAATGATTTGGGGACCCCCCCAAAAAAGCCTCTGGAACTCTGCCTGAATTTAAAGCACAAATGACATTTAAAAACATTTTAGGGGGTGTTTGGGGTAAAGCACTCCTATGGAGCTGATAAAATACATTGTTAAGTGACTACATGAGGTGAATATGCTGAGGTTAGTAAAGGCAAATATGTATGAAGGACAAAAAAAATTACATAACAATCCAGCATGCATGAGGACAAAGGGGACATTCACAGCATATTACAATCATGGTAATTAGGGAATGAGGAAAGAAATACAATATATTAGCAAACATTAAATACAATAAAATGTGATATTAAAGGATAAAAATCTTACCTTAATATACTCCTTCTGCAGGACCTGGATGATGGCAGAACAGGTCTCTGGGATAATGATTCCCAGAGCCTGGGGGGAGATGCCTGTCGAGAACTTCAAGTCCTGCAGGCTTCTCCCCGTCACCAAGTACCGCAGGGTGACGGCTAGCCTCTGCTCTGGAGTGATGGCTTGCCTCATGCAGGTATCCTTCCTGCTAATATAAGGGGTCAGCAAAGCCAACAAACAGTGAAATATGGGGTCCGTCATCCCGAGAAAGTTCCTGAAATCATCAGGATTATTCTCACGGATCTCATGGAGCAAAGGCTTGCGACAGAACTGGTCACGCTGAAGCAACCAATTCTTGGTCCATGAACTCCTCCCCACCCTGTTCATGGACTGGACTTGTGTCAAGGTCAGGACCCCACCACCAAGCTCCCGCACAGCACGAACTCTACGAGGAGTATGTATATGCAGCATGGCTATAATAACGGTCGGCTGCTCAGAACGAAGTAACAGAACGCACTGAAGAACAGCAAGGCCTATGAAGAGCGACCTGAAAAACAGTAACGAACGAACAAGAACACAATGACAAGAGTCAATGGTACTTGCTGCACGCACTGAAGAGCAGATACAAACCCACAAGCACAAACTGAACAGCAGAAAATGATCTGAAAACCACGAGTCTGAAAAAGCGAAAATCGCCTCCCACCAAAAAATTTAACTAACACGAGATTAGCAAAAGGAGCCCAAAGGGTGCCGCGCTTGATTCTAAACTGGCCTGTTCTAGTCTCGTCGTACGTGGTGTACGTCAACACGTTCTTGGCGATCGGAAATTCCGACAACTTTGTGAGACCGTGTGTACGCAAAACAAGTTTGAGCCAACATCCGTCGGAAAAAATTTATGGATTTTGTTGTCGGAATGTCTGATCAATGTCCGATCGTGTGTACGGGGCATAGCAGTACAGGAACTATACACTAATGCCCTGTACACACGGTCGGATATTGATCGGACATTCCGACAACAAAATCCATGGATTTTTTTCCCACGGATGTTGGCTCAAACTTGTCTTGCCTACACACGGTCACACAAAGTTGTCGGAAAATCCGATTGTTCTAAACACGGTGACGTAAAACACATACGTCGGGACTATAAACAGGGCAGTAGCAAATAGCTTTCATCTCTTAATTTATTCTGAGCATGCGTGGCACTTTGTGCGTCGGACTTGTGTACACACGATCTGAATTTCTGACAACGGATTTTGTTGTCGGAAAATTTTATAGCAAGCTCTCAAACTTTGTGTGCCGGAAATTCCGATGGAAAATGTGTGATGCAGCCCACACATGGTCAGAATTTCCAACAACAAGGTCCTATCACACATTTTCTGTCGGAAAATCCGACCGTGTGTACAGGACATAAGTGTCGCGAAGCTGTAGGGAGCAGCAGAATCACTGCTGGCTAATTTATTTAGTTGACTATCACTGTCAGCAGGATTATAAGTGAAAGAAAACTTATCCCCAAAACAGAAATTTTTGTTGAAATCTTTCAATAATGACTCTTATTCCAGTGGCAACTGTCTGGAATTTACCTCACTTCAGAGATGCTTCCTCTCAGGGCTGGTGCAAGGATTTTTGACAACCTAGGTAAAATCTAATTTTGCGCCCCCCCGGCTCCACCCCTGACTCCACCCCCTTTGCCCTGCCCATGTATACCCCACCTTTTTAATGAAGTGCCCATCAAATGCAGCCCACCAGCGCCCATCAAATTCAGCCTCACCAGCACCCATCAAACGCAGCCTACCAGTGACCATCAATGCAGCCTAACAGTGCCCATCAATGCAGCCTAACAGCGCCCATTAATGCAGCCTACCAGTGGCCATCAATGAATGTTTGCTTGCTTCCATTCATTCGGGAGTTGGGATGCAGACACAATCCTCTGACGCCGCTGCGCCTCTGACACTATGGGGGCTATTTACAAAAGGCAAATCCACTTTGCACTGCAAGTGCGCACTTGAAAGTGCACTGAAAGTGCACTTGAAAGTGCAGTTGCTCTAAATCTAAGGGGTAGATCTGAAATGAGTGGAAGTTCTGCTGATTTTATCATCCAATCATGTGCAAGCTAAAATGCTGTTTTTTTATTTTCCTTGCATGTCCCCCTCAGATCTACAGTGACTTTACTTCCAAGTGCACTTTGAGTGCACTTTCAAGTGCACTTGCAGTGCAAAGTGGATTTTCCTTTAGTAAATAACCCCCTATGTGCGAACGGAGCGGCGGCTGCCTGCTGATGCTGAGACTTAGTTGCTTGCTGCAGAGAGAAGAGAGAAGGAACACCAGTGGCCGGGCGCCCTAGGCAGCAGTGCGCCCTAGGCATGAAAAAAAACGGGGGAGGACCAGGGGGTCACAGGACAGGGTCAATCAATGAGGAACACACTGGCTATAATTATAAATAGAAACAATTTATTGAAAAATGTATCAAAAAGAAGTTTCCACCCGCATAATAAAAAATAAAAAACAACCTCCACCACTAAGAAAGTGACAGTGCAAAAGGACAGATTTACCACCTGAAAAATCCTGCATACATGTACAATATCCCCATACAGCACACTGATTAAGCTAAATCCAGCTGAACCCACTCCTGGGAATAATTGGAATAACCTTGGGAGATAAAGGTATATATCGTAAATGGACAAATTAGCAATGCTGAAAGATAGAATTGAAGTCCCTGTATGGTAAGCCTCTGTAGAACCTGCCGATCCAGGAGCCTGGGATAAAAAATCACTGGGAACCAAAACAATGAAGTTTATAAAGTGATTCCTGTAGATGATATATATGAAAGCAGTTCTGTCAGTTGCCGTACAATCATTACATTTGTAAAAGTCAAAAGATGGGGGGAAATTGAAACAGCGGCTTGTAATAAACAAATGAAGTGCAGCCTGTCACGTACCTTCCATCCTCTGCTCTCTCTGCAAAGCGGTGTGGAGAAGGGGGAGGAAAAACAGCTGATCTGAGGATACACATAGTAGCTGGCTGTAGCATGCAGACAATCTCCTTCAGAGTAGGGGCCATCCCGACCTGAGCACAGGGTCCGTGATGATCGGCATTTGAAGGAAAGATGACTGCAGGGTCCCAGTAGCTGGTCTCCTAGTGTATCGTCGGTATCGCCAGGCACCACAGCCGTACGGCGTTAAAACAGTATACAACACTAGCTGCTCGCCTCTAAGATGGGACGTTCCACAGATTGGCTCAGCTCGGTGTATCAGTGTAAGGTAATAGAGCCTCAGATGAGATCGCAGCTGGGAAGGGCGTGGAAAAGCAGGAAGGCTTGCGTTACCAAGTATAAGCATACATCCCAAGAGCGTTTCTTCAAGTGGTACTTGCTGGGGGGAGCACCATGAGTACAAACGGGGATGATGAGTACAGTCTAGGTGGTGACTGTCAGCGAATGGGGGCGTCAAGCTGACGTGTTTCAATCGTTTGACCATTTTTCTTCAGAGCCATAGGCAGCTGACTAGTTTGCCTAGTGGTTGCACCAGCACTGCTTCCTCTCACTTCTTGTTGTGTCTACATAACAGATGGCAAAAAAAAACCCCGACACGGTTTAAACCCTTACCTTATCCAGAATGAAAAGAAAAGTTTGCCATTCAGATAAACCATATTTATCAGCGTATAACACACCTTAATTGTAAGAGGGAAGTTTCAGGAAAAAAAACTTACATTTTAAGAACTTTGAAGCAAAATAAGGATAGCTCAGAACTTTTTTTTATTGATCAAATGCAGGCTCATCAGTGCTCATCAATGCAGCCTCAACAGTGTCCAAGAATACAGCCTCTCCAGTGCCCATCAATGCAGCCTCACCAGTGTCCATTAATGCAGCCTCACCAGTGTCCTCACCAGTGTCCATTAATGCAGCCTCACCAGTGCTCATCAATGCAGCCTGATCAGTGCCCATGAATGAAGCCTCACCAGTGCCCATGAATGCAGCCTCACCAGTGCCCATCACTGCAGCCTTACCAGTGCCCATCAGCATGGGGATTAGAGAGAGGAGAGCAGCAAGATTACACAGAGCAGGGATCTTACCTGGCGGTCACTATCATACGAAGTCCCACCTTCTGGTCCAGCTCCTATGATAGAAGTCACATGTCCTGGCATTGGACCAGTGTGCTGTCTATCAATGGAGCCAGTCCAGGAGGCAGGATCGGCCCTGCCTGGTGCCCTCCCCGAATTGGCCTTTTTTAAAACATGCACGTATTACACTCATGCATTATTTGCAATCTATTTTTAGGAGGAAAAAGTGTGTGTTATATGGCACTTTAAATGGGAGCAGCTTTTTAGGTGTCTGCATTTGCCAGTTACATTGAGCAGAGTCAGCACATGTAAAATCAAATTGTTGAGGCTGATTACCAGTTCTATTCTCAACGCTGGCTATTTCAATGCCCTGGTTTTCTGTGTTCCAATTTTTAAAATTGCAAAGTCATACTTTAAAGAGTAGGAAATTGTTGGCTCAACCTAATGTCTGTTCTAATGTTTCAGTCAATTTCTCATTGTGGACAGTTACATCTACACTGATTAATGTTTGTATTTGATTTTTTAGAAAACTTGAGAAAGCTTGAAAGATCAGGCATAAACTCCATTGAAACTACATATAACAAGTATTACTTCTAAAAATGCTTGGGGGAGGATGATTTTATATTTGTAATTCACTGCATTGTTTATAAATTGACATCATAAGGAAAGTGCACAAGTAATATAAAGCACAATCTCTGTGTACCGATTATGAGTGACATAGGTTCTTATCTGATATATGATTGCTTTCTGTAAATAGTAACGTTGCAAGCATCCGTTTGTATAATTGAGGAAGGAATAATTAGGATAAAGACAGCAAAATAAAGAAAACATTTTGGCTACTGAAGCATCAACATTGAAAGCAGGAGGGAAAAGTCTAAATGTGAACCAATAATATCATTATAGGTTTATGTTTAAAAAAGAAGTATAGGATTTTTATTTTTTAAGAGTCATACTTACCTAGTTGGATGCAGCGTCGATCAGAAGCTGCATCTGTCCCACACCAGATCTAAGGCTGAGAAGAGAGCGATCAAACACTGCTGATCGCTCGGTTCTCAAAGCTCTGTGAGCAGAGATCTGTTGACTGTCAGTCACCGTTGTCTGCCCTGCCCCCCCGCGGCTCAGTGGAGGAGGGGGCAGGGGTGGCGGGCTTAGGCTCTCATCGGCTTTTGGATGGATCCCGACCATATGGTCATGATCTTTCTCCAGCCTGGACCAGCTCTGTAACGTCAGCCAACAGTGGGCTGCAGACCGCTGTCTGCTGAAAACGGTTCACAGGAATGCAAAACTAACTTTACTCCAGTGATTCACAGGAGAGGTACAACCAAACAAACTTTGGCTGTACTTCCCCTTTAACATATTATATTATATATTATATTATATTATATTATATTATATTATATTATATTATATTATATTATATTATATTATATTATATTATATGATGAATTCCCCTGAAAAAAATACACAAGTAACAAGTCAATGTACAATGATCCAAAAACAAAACAGATATTTAAACAAAACACATTAAAGCAAACAACAAATACCTGTACAATGTAATCAAGTCAAATAGTTCCCCATAAAGTTATTTGCACCATGAACGGTCGCAAAGCTTTTTTGCTATGCCACAAATCTCGATTATACCAGTCTTTTTTTCAGTGAAAATAGATGAGAAAAAAAATATTAGGAGGCACACATTTAATAAATCCTGAAATTTGAAGATTGCATTAGCATTGCATAACAAAGCTCTCTTCCTTAAAGCTTTAATGGTTGGGTACAGCTTCTACAGATTAAATAAGATAAATTTATTACATTTTAGCTGATGAATTATTCCACCTTTAAAGTAGGGGAGTAACAAAACAAAACAGATTGCATATTTTTACCTAATTAATAATATATTTTGCGTATGTGGGCACATTAAAAACTGTTCACCTTACAAGAAAAGGTGAATTGTTCATGATATACTTCTGTTATCTGTCACAGATTTCAGATTTAGATGTATTTATTTGCCCAAACTTGCATCTGTTTCTTTTTTAAGGCATTTTTTATGCAGATATGAAAAAAAATTCTAACAAAACCTTTATGCCTCATAAAAGAACATAGAGGGATGCAAAGAACACATATAACTATTTATCACCAATTAGAACAGGCTGCTAAGCAACTTTTTTATTTTTTAAAGTTTTTAAATGCTAATTATGAAAAGCAGAAAACTGGGTTTCTCTACATGGAGGATAATTAGAATTGATGAATATTATCTCAAAATGTCTCTATAGGCCTTCAAGTCATTTCTGGGAGCTGAGAAAAGCACTTGGATTGGGATTTTGCAATTTTATGTTTACTAATAACACAATTGAGGGAACTTAACGTCACCCAATAACCATTTGAATTTGAAATGGTGTAATTTTCCATTTGAAAACTTGGACTGTAGTCTTAATTTCACAAAATTCAATTCATGAGAAACTCAATATATTTTTCTGGGAGACATATCAACTAATTTAGATAAAGGAATACTTTTCAAACATGTGATGTAATTTCACTACATGTTTTAATATGTCACTTAGGGCACAAAGAGCCCCCCTTCCAAAACAGCAAACTGTATTATGTTGGTGATGTGCATTTTACCTCATATGTTTATTATATGTATATTTAATAATGCTGCTGTGACTCATTCACTTGTTTATGTAAATTTCAGCTTCAGCTACTGGCCCCTGTAAATAAAAGTTGCGTTATAACACAAGCCATATTTATTTGGATAATATATTAAAAACAAAAGCAAAGGAAATCTCTTATTTCATGCTGTTCATAGCTGAAGGGCTTAGTATGAAAATTGATAAGTATCCCTTCTGCTTTTTAAAAACACACATACACACTAATGCACATTAACAAATACACAGTTTTTAACCATTGGGAATAAAACAAAGCATGTAAGGATGGCTTCACGCTGTCCGGCTGCACTTTTGCAAAAGTGCTGCTAACCTGCAGTTTTCATATGGGTTAGCTGCGCTTTCCTATAGACTTCTATGAGATCCTGCAATTTTGGTGTGGTTTCAGAAAGCACACCAAAACTCCTGCATGATGCATCTTTGGTGCGCTTGTGGAGGTGATGCATGGAGCATCAGCAGTAATCACACAGACTCCGGTTGTGGGGACAGAGCTTGCAGAATCCAGTAATTCACAACAAACTTGAAGGAATCAGACCGGGAACACTCACTGCAAATAACAGCAATGTGTAGCAGAGCAGGTCTCAAATGTACCAACAGCATCTGTCTTGAAGGGTGGAATGCATCCTGGCCGATCCGGGCCCAAATGGGGAGGTCAAAGCCTCATGGCGTGTACCTATTCTTTCCCTACTGGTCTGGAACCTCTTCTTGCCACTAATTATTGTCCCTGTCAGATAGGTGACCTGTTCCTACACTACCTACACACAAAGCTCTGGCTGACCCAAGATGGCTGCTAGAGTCACATGGGGGGCATCTAATCGCGTATAACTTCCCCAGTGACCTAGGAAACCATAGAGGAACCATGATTTCTCTTGGCTTCCTCTCCCCCTGCAAAGTCGCTGCAGTTGAGCACAACCTGAGGAAGTAGACTGCATCTGCCTGCATGCTTTCTGCAACCACTAAAACTGCGGAGCATCATAGAAGTTTATGAGTAAGAGCAGGTAACCCGCATGAAACTCGCAGGCTAGCTGACTTTTGCCCAAAGAGCAGTGAGACCGTACTGGAGCAGTGTGAGGCCAGCTGTAAACACAGAAATGTTCAAATTAGAATAAAGACCAAAATGCCCAAATTTCAGTATGCAGCAAACAGGAAAAATGTACTTTTACAGAACTATACAACTTAATACAAATACATTATGCATGAGAGGATTTAGTAATGGGTATGAAATGGGTGAGATAATGGTCAGGGCCCCAGCTATAATGGAGTCTGAAGTCAAAGTACAGTTTCAAAATTTCCTACATTCCATTCTATTTTATACGTTTATTGACTGTAGAAAAAAATGTCTGAAGCCAAAAACAGCTGCTGTAAAAATGTCCAAAAACATCCAGTGTGCATGAGGCCTATGTACAAGCATGCAGGGAGAGCAAGAAGCAATATAGATATTATGTTCTAAATGGTTGCTCTGCCTAACTAAGGATTATAATACAATTTATATGTCCTATCTAACCTTCTTTGAGTTACAATTCTTGTGACTGGCAGAATTCATTGAGATGATAATGATCATTCACATTGGTTTGTTACTTCCAATAGAGGGAGGATGTTACACCATCTGTTTACTTCATTAACAACATATTTTATTTATAACTAAAATGACTGTTCCATTTTCCCCTTCAGTTTCTGCTGTTTGCCATTATACTGGCCACAAAACTCTCCCTTCCTGCATTAGAGTTTTTGGAAACATATCACTCAGTGGCATCGGGGGGGGGGGGTGGGGGGGCTGGAGCCCCCGAATGGGTCCCAAAAAGCTCCGGATCTCAGGCATGCACCATTCTATTCTTAGCCCCGGGCGCCGCCGCTGAGGACCGATCTGATCCTGAGCACCGCCAAGTGTGGCCAAGTGACAAAGCAGGTCCCGCCTTGTGGACCCCGCAGCACCTATGATGGATGTCACATTGGTCCAATGCCGGGACTACGGGACGTGTGACGTCCATCATAGACACTGAAGGCTCCAGGAGGCGGGAATTACAATGTGGCCGCCGTGCCATATCACTGTGAGATCCCCGCTCGGGCGGGCGACTCTCCTCTCCTCCTCCGGCTGCCTTCTGTGATGATGATGGGCACAGCACACACCGCACATCATGGCTGAGCTGAGCTGCTGCTGGACACATGAAGTCTGCTTCCTGGTCAGGTAGGTCAGTGTATGTATGTCACTACCATCAGTGTATGTATGTCAGATAGGTAGGTCAATGTATGTATGTCAGGTAGGTAGGTCAGTGTATGTAGGTCAGGTAGGTAGGTCAGTGTATGTATGTCAGGTAGGTAAGTCAGTGTATGTATGTATGTCACTACCGTCAGTGTATGTATGTATGTCACTACCGTCAGTGTAATGTCAGGTAGGTAGGTCAGTGTATGTATGTCAGGTAGGTAGGTCAGTGTAATGGTCAGTGTGTCAGGCAGGTGAGTTTAGTGGTCAGCATTGATGGGCACTGGTAAGCCAGGCAGAAATCAGCAAGTGAGCTTACCCCCCGCCCAGCCAAAAAACCCTGCTCCTCTAACGCTGAAGCCCCTGGTCCTTTTGCCGCCTAGCAATGCCCCTGATGTCACTGCTATATCAATTGGGTTCATGACCATTGACAGTGTAGAGGTCTCCACACACACCACTGTTCCTGTGTGGTGGTTCAACATCACAGTTACTTTGTTAACTGTCAAAGCCATATATGGTTTACCCAGATATGGACCCTGGAGGTGCTGATATGGGGAAGAAAGAACAAACCTAGAATTAGTAGCTAGTTACCTATAGCCATTTACCTATATTACCAAAAAGGTAAACCAGCCATTGATGCTATCGACAATACCATCAAGCATTGACTTGGGCCTGCTCTTTAAAGCTGCCACAGTTTCTTTTACCTTATCAAGGTGCTCAGTTATATTGACATTATAGTCAGGTACTGTATATATTTAAAAGTGTCAATAATGAATCCACTTACTCCCCCCGTTCGGCTAACAGGTAACCTAGGATTCAGAGCTTCAGTAGTTTAATTCATTTGTCAGTTTTTTCCATTATTTTTGCCAATCTCCTAATCATTTGTAAAGATTTAACTTGGCCATACATGGGAAGTATTGTGGCAGCTAATCTAGCACCCTCACTGGTATCAAAATGATATATATCCATCTTCCCAGATTCCATCAGTCACTTTAGGCTGGATTCACACTTTTGCGAATAGGATGCGGCTTTCTCCGCATCCAATTCGCATGACAGGAGACTGTGACTGGCTCTCTATGGAGTTAGTTCACATATCTACGGGGTGGCTGTGGAGCAGATTGCACAGGGGTCCGTGCTTCGTCCCTAAAAAGGAGAACAGGGACGCACCGGACCCCTGCTACTATCCACATCCGGCATAAGCATGAACCCAGCCTTAAGGAGATGATTGCTGAAAGTTACTTCTCTATGTTTTCTAGATTGCCTTTGGTAGCTTCCTGGTGAAGGATGCATAAAATAGGTCACTTGTGGAATAACATATTCTAAATAACAGGTGCCTTGAAAATATTTAGTAACAAATCAATAAGCATTACTTCCACATATAAAGAAAAAGTTTAACGAGAGTATGATACACTCAGAATATTTCAGCATCAAATGGGTCTGGAATAAATTACATTACATGAGTCTGGTTATTAGGCATTCAAGATGTTTATATTGTGTTTACTTTGACATTACTTTTGTCCATCCATGCAGTGGTGGGTTCATTCATGTAAGTCCATTTAACAGTGTAATATATTTCTTCCTGATTGATTTTCACACACTGATGGTTAGATGATGTGTTAGTACAATTCTTCAATTCATATTGACATTTGCTATGTCCTAGTTGATACACAGTTGTATTTTTATAAGGAATTATAATTGTTTTGTAAAAATTTGCTCACTTTTGTTTTTATATAACAGTTTTACTCTTTACCTGGATATTGGGGTATTAATCTATATTATTCAATTGAAAAATTGGCTTTACATACAACTCTAATACTAATGTAAAACTCATTAGTCTCATTATCTCAATAAAATAGAGTTGTAGTCAGCAGATAGCCTTGCTTACCATGTGTGCCCCGAATTATAGCAGTTTGTCTTGTTCAGCATAAGGGCAGTTGCATCAAGCAAATACATTTAGGATTTGATCAAATTGCAAAGCAAAGATTAGTATTGTAACAAAGCATAAGAGTAATACCACCTTCATTTTTCAGACACTGTGACCTTTTTGCAGTGGCTAGGCTGTATCCAGGAGTCTTTGGATTGGAGTTTCATGGCTGTCACAAGTTTCACCTGAGAAGGCCCCTCATATTGGGTTTCAAGTCCTTTTTGTACTTGTTTCTTTCTCCACTTAATCTTCTGGGATTATAGTATGAGCTCCTGTGCCTGAGTTTGGATCTGAAGTGGAAGAAAACACTCTTTCATGACTTTAAATCAACTGCCTGTTCAACGCTGCCACATACCCAGTAATATCTGTGAACTGAGCTTGCATCTGCTGAGGAAAACATAATCCTGTTTTTGGAACAGAATCAAACAATATTTCATACGGACTTAAGTTAGTTTCCCTCTGATGTCTCGTTCTTACTGAATAGAGTATAATGGGCAAACGCTCTGTCCAAATTTGACCTAAATCTTCACAAATTTTGACAAGTCTGTTTTTGATTACATTGTTCGGTCTTTGTACTTTTCCACTATTTTCTGGGTGGTAAAAGGTGTATGAAAAGCCTGTTCTATTCCTACAAAGAACTGAATAGTTTGCATCACTTCACCTTTAAATCTATACATTGGTCCCTTTTCACTGTCTCTGAGTCCCCTTACCTGCAAATTATTCCAGATAAGAGTTTCTTGGCTGTAGCTTTTGCTGTAGTTTTTGCCATTGGCCAGGCCTCAGGCCATCCTGAGAACATATCAACTCACACAAGAACATACTCATGTATTCCTCTTCTGGGTAACTGAATGCAATCTATTTGCAACCTTTGGAATGGTCATTCAGCTTTTGGAAGTGATTTTACAGGTGTTTAACTATGGTGCCTGGGTCATGCCTAGCATATGTCATAAATTGTTGTCATTATAGCTGAAGCTATCCAGTTTTTTGTATAACATCGTGCATACCCCCTTGAAAAAAATGAGCTTGGGAATGGAGAGAAGAAACTAACATAGGAAAAAGGACCTGAGGAAGACACAATTTTTCTACCTCATCTTTCCATAAATTGCAGTGTACAGTGGCACCAAATCGAGTCCAGGCATGGGATAATATGCAGAACTTCCTTTTAAACACCTAAATACCTTAAATAAATACCTCACACAAAACAAATTATTGGTTTGAAATGACCGTGGCCCTTTATTACTGGTGTAAAGTTTAATACCAAATCAAAAATTAAAAAAAAACACTTTGTTAAATATTTTCACATAAGATACACCAAAAAAGACATATAATCAAGTCCATAACAATAACTAGGCCACATAGCTCGAGTTAACAAAACAATACAACTGTCCCCTCTCTGAAGAGATGGACCAAAAACCACATAAAAAAAAGAGCTGAGACAAAGAAAAGCAAGGGGGGGTGGGGGTAGTTCTGTTCTTTATGAAGTCCAGCGCTGACTGACAGAATTAACACACAGTTTCTTTATTTTACTGGTACAGCAGGAGCAAGAACCATTAAATCATCACGTCACCATCAAAACATCCAATTACAGGTAAGTATGGTAATTACATTTTTTTAAACTGTAATTTTACTTCAGTTTAAAAGGTCTGCAAAAATCCCATAGGTGGGCTTTGGTGGGCAAAGTTTTGCCCCGTCCACTTCCATTTTTCTCTTGGGAGGATACGTTGGCCTGCAATTTTGTTAAAACCTTCAGAGAAATAGGTGTCTGTGATCTGAACACTGTTTGCAATGATATGTTTGTAACATTTAACAGAGCATCTTGTTTTTCTGCTTTGTCAGCATAAACATTTCCTTTTGGTCCCCCCTGCAATAAAATTTCCCCCATTAGATTGCATATGCTTTTCTGCACACAGCTTACATTGAAGAGAAGCTTTATTAAAATAGTCAGTGAGTACTTAGAAATCAGGGAATGCTATACAATATATCATAAAGAGTGCAGGGGATAGGAGTATATAATGTACTTAGAGTGCATGCAGTGCTCAGGAATATGTCATATACAGCTCCGTGTACAGTGCAGCGGTCAGTTAAAGTAGGACTCCAGGAAATTTTTTAAAAATCTTTTGTGAAAAAGTTAAGTTTCAAGGGGTATCCTGTATACTAAATATTTATGTATTTTTTTAACGTTTAAAATTACACTGAGGCCAGATGGTATAGCTCACACTATACTTCCAGCCTGCTGCTCTTATGAGCTCTGCGGTTCACACATGCAGTATGGAAGCCACAGTGTCCCCCCCTTCTGCTCTCCCCTTGTCCATTCTAAAAAATCTTTGTTCTTTGTGAACCAATTGTCTCAGACAAAGTTCTAGTAGCTTCCATGTGTGTGAACTAAAGCTCTCAAAGTGGCAGCAGGTCAGAAGCAGATTGCTAGGTAACCTTGACAGGCTTCTGGAAGAGAAGGGGTTATAGTGCCTGCCAGCATACCAGCCCACCACTCCACAATGAAGTGTACCCACTCTCACATATCATATCCAGCTGCAATGTTGCTTTGCCACTGCGACCATGCCCCTAAAAATCCACACACACTGCAAAATACCACCCTCCTAGTGATATTAGGGAAAGACAGACTGTTCTGCTGTATGTAAACAAATAAACCCTGTTTATGCCCACAACCTCAGGACAATGAGCACAGAAGATTGATGTAGGCTTGTAGTGTAATAACTGCAGCTGCTGTGTGGGGTGGGGGTTGGACCTCCAATTTCTGCCTCTTATCTATGCACCTCTTTACACTAGTAGATATCAATTCTTGGCAACTCGGTAAGCAAACTATTATGTAGCACCTGCTCCTCTTAAATGCAAAAGCTCCAGTGCACTCCTTCTTCTGAAAGACAATGCTGGATTGTTTGTGTGACTAGGGTTAGTGAGACCTGAGACTCGAGGTTTGCTCGTTACACATATGTATACACGAGACTAATGATAGATCAAATAAATGCTTTTTCTGATCTCCTAAACCTAGCCTCCTGGGCCCTTTTTGCCTATATGGTTAAAGCAGACCCGCCAAGAGGTGGGCTTTAAAGTAAATTGGTCAAAGGAAATACAAGAAGATTGATATTTTTCACCTCATAGTGCAAGTTTTTAGACTGCTGACCCTTCTACATCAACCGAAAACCTAACCTCCTGCACTTGAGAGAATTATGTGTGGCCACATGCAGTCAGTGAAGGGTTAATGGTGTTTCTAGGCTGTATTTTTTTCTTTATTTTTCATGGAATTATGTGTGATCCATAGTCACAGCATCTTGTTTGTTCAGACATGTTTAGATATGCCTGACACTGCAGAAACATGTTGTTTACCAAAAGTATCATGAGACTGTGAGTCATATCGAAACTAACCTGAAACCAATCCCCCCTAATGATCAAACTGTATCAAACTGTATACAAACCCTGGAAATCCCCTGAATAAACTGAACATGCGTTGACTCTATCCTGTGTGTGATGTCTCTGTGTGTTCCCGAGGCTTCGTAGGGAGTTCCCTGGCCGTCCGATTCTGAAAGTCCCAACAACGCTGGTGTCAGAGGTTGTTGGATGCAAGATCATCTAAGGTGAGTTAATTGTACCTTATTTTGGCGCATTCTAACACCTTAGCTCTGATCAATTTGCATAAAAAGAACCACGGGCCATAAGATTGTTTTAATGGGACAGAGATAAAAGATCTGTTTGGCACAGATCAAGTCGCGCTCTGCATACAAGTTTTGCAGAAGCTGCTTAGGGAGCCGTGAAACGAAGCTGGTTTAGATGGCTAGGTAGCTCCCACTGTGTACACATAAACTGTATTATATGCTGCATGCTTAAAGCTATAAGATACTGTATATGTATATACATGTGTAAGAATTATATGTGAATGTGTGCTCTGACACTGCACTCTTGTGGTTGAACGGATTGTTGGATGTCTTTGTAAAAAGAGATTCGTACAGCTGATCCCAGAGAGAAGCAGGTCTCCTTCAGACACAGTCACATAAGCATAGCAAAAGGAAAAGAGATTTGGTATGGTTGCTTCCCCTCATCCTTATAGAGTGCTTAAGGCTTGATTGAAAATGGGCTCCCAAGGTAGCAAATATGCACCTCCGATTTATGGAGAAAATTGTAAGGACTATGTAGGTGGAGTGTCATCAACTAATTATTATTATGTTAATCCTTGGATTTCTAATTTATAGGCTATGGGAACTATAGGCTATGGGAAGTAGTAATCCTTTTCTTTGGGAAAGTGCCCATGATGAATTTCATATGAACATGGTAAAGGGGCTTTATCTGGGAGACAAAACAGCCTTTAACTCTTTCAGACCAGACCCCATTTGGGATATGACTTATATGAGGGGAGGAGGATTAGAGTGGATGTCGCCCCCTGGTGGAAGGCAATGCCCCCACCAGATAATATTGTTAAGCCTTAAAAGAAGACGGATAAAAAGAATAAAAAAAAACACAAACTTCTCTGCCCACCACTGTAGCTTGCAAACAAAAGTCAAAGGAGAGCGTTCTTGAATTTTGGAAAAAGGTTTGTAAAAACTTTGAAGGAAGAATCAGGTTTAACTACAGAAGAAAACATGGGAACAATTATGATACAAACATTTATCTCAGGGTTGAGGCCGGAACAGGGTCTTAAGGTAAAACAATTGATTTCAGAATGGCCTGGTCGGGATATGAAAGGTTTTATTAAAGAAATGTTAGAGAAGGAAGTGGCAGGTTGTTTTGAAAGTAAAGGAAGTGATGCTAGAATGTATTGTCAAGGTGGATTACAGCATTGCGATCCCAGTCACGAAAGGGTTAGAGACAGCACAAGAATGCAGAAAACTTATTGGTACACTACAGCTGCGTATCTCATCCTACACAACAGGTGGTTTACATGTAGATTCCCCCTTTGTTTTCTCAGTTCTGATTTAATAGCACTGACTGATCCCAAGGTTTGGGCCCAGAGTAAACTTGATGTGGGACACATAGACTGTACTCCTTACAAAGCTAGGTTAAAGAAAGGAAGAACACCAGTGTTTCTTAACCATTTCAATGCCAGACACTTTCGCACCTTCCTGCCCAGGACAATTTTCAGCTTTCAGTACTGTTGCACTTTTGAATGACAATTTTGATAATTGATAAATGATAATTTTCTTCCCACAAGTAGAGCTTTCATTTTGTGGTATTTGATCACCTCTGGGGTTTTTATTTTTTGCTAAACAAACTAAAAAAGACCGACATTTTTGAAAAAAAAAGTTTTTCTTAGTTTCTGTTATAAAATTTAGTTTTCTCCTTCACTAACGGGCACTGATGAGGCGGCACTGATGGGCACTGATGAGGTGGCACTGATGGGCGCTGATGAGTTGGCACTGATAAGGTGGCACTGATGGGCACTGATGAGGAGGCACTGATATAAAGAATGGATGGGCACTGATAAGCGGCACTGATATGCAGCACTGATGGTCACTGATAGGCGGTACTGATTGGCACTGACAGGTGGCACTGATGGTGAGGTACTGATGAGGTACTGACAGGTGTTACTGCTGGGCACTGATTGGCACTGTGATAAGCACTGATTGGCACTGTGGTGGGCTCTGATTGGCAATGTGGTGGGCACTGATTGGCACTGTGGTGGGCACTGACAGACTTTATTATTGGGGCACTGCTGGCAGGCATTAGGCACTGATTGGCAGCTGATGGGCACATCTGCTGGAAGCTGTGCTAATATTCAATGTGCTGATTATCAGCACAGAACCCATCTGACAGGGAGAGCCGCCGATCGCTCTCCCTGTCAGTGCAAACCTAGGAATGCTGTTTACCGGCACTTACTGGTTCACGCCATGATCAGCTGTGATTGGTCACAGCTGATCACATGGTAAGTAGCCTCTGTCAGAGGCTCCTTACCACGATCAGGTATGTGGAGTATCAGACTGACACACCGCACTAGCGATTGCCGTGATGTGCACCCCAGCAAGCAATCGCCGGCATTTTATCCTGCTGGACATCATATGATGCCCAGTCAGGGTAACAGAACCACAGCCCGGCCGCCAATCTGCTATATGCTATGGTGGGAAGTGGTTAAACAGTATCCACTGTCACAGGAAAAGATTAAAGGCATTAGACCTTAATAATAAAATTAATAATTATAAAAAGAATAATTATTAATAATAATAAAAAGAATGATATCATCCTATAACACTCCAATTAATCCTGTGCCTAAAGCAGATGGTACTTATAGATTTGTACAAGATATAAGGGCCATCAACAATTTAATAATCTCAATTGCGCCCATTGCCCCAGATGTTTTGTCGCTAATTACTTCCATACCCACAATGCCAGAGTTTTTTATGTCATTGATTTAGGTAACGCCTTTTTTTCCATCCCTGTGTTGACGAAGAGACACAACTACTTATGGTCTTTTGTTTTGACGATACTCACCTGCAGTCTACTCAAAAGCACTCCATGAGACCCTGCGCTCCTGGTTGGCTGAAAATGGTTCCCCCCCAGTATGTTGATGACCTACTGTTGTGTAGTCCCTCCCTGGAGGCTTGTCAGGTTGACACTGTGAGTCTGTTGAATTATTTGTGTAAAGAGGATCACAAGGTCTCCCAGTGCAAGGTCCAGCTCTGTCTCTCACAGGTTGAGTATTTTAGGTTCACATTCACCCCCGGGGGAATGCAAAATAAGTTCAGCAAGGGTTACAGCTGTCGTGGGAATGGCACGCTCACTAACAAAGAAAGACATGCTGTCCTTTTTGGGTATGATTGGTTACTGCCGCCAATGGAAACCTAACTGTTCCCATTTTGTCAATATACTCAGGCAAAGCACTCTGACAGAAGCTCCAGACCTAGTGACTTGGGATATGGAAAAATGCTTATACCAGGTTAAAAACTGCAATGGTAACTGCAGCAAGGCCTGATTTGTGTAAACCTTTTCATTTGTATACAACTGTAAAACCGTGGCAGCTGTCCTGGCCCAGGACCATGGGGGTAAGCTAAGACCAGTAGCCTTTTTTTCCCAAAGCAGTTAGCCTGCACCATGGGGGTTGAGATATCTGCCACGGTAACTCTGGGACATAAAACACATTTACATACCTCGCATCAGGTATTACATCTGCTTAAAAAATCTGAATACTCAGCATATGTCTGCTCAGAGACTCACTGGATATGAGGTCATTCTCCTCTCCACTGCAGCTCTGACCATTTCTTTTGCTTCACCCACCTCAGGACTAAGGATGGGCTATCTGTTCGAGTTGAACATGGGTTTGACTTGAACATTGGCTGTTCACCCGTTCGCCGAGCAGCGAACAATTTTGGGGTGTTCGCGGTAAATTCGAAAAGCCGCGGAACACCCTTTAAAATTCTATGGGAGAAATCTAAAGTGCTAATCTTAAAGGTTAATATGCACATTATTGTCATAAAAAGTGTTTGCGGAGCTGGGTCCTGCCTCAGGGGACATGTATCAATGCAAAAAAAAGTTTTAAAAATGGCCATTTTTTCGGGAGCAGTGATATTAATAATGCTTAAAGTGAAATAATAAAAGTGAAATATTCCTTTAAATTTCATACCTGGGGGTGTCTATGGTATGCCTGTAAAGTATTTCCCGTGTTTATAACAGTCTGAGAGCAAAATTACATTTCTAAAGGAAAAAAAAGTCATTTAAAAGTGCTAGTGCCGGTTATTAATAAATTGTCGGTCCCGACAATACACATAAAAGTCATTGAAAGTCATTGAAAAATAAAAAAATAAAATGCGTGGGGGTCTCCCAAAATTCCATTACCAGGCCCTTCACGTCTGGTATGGATATTAAGGGGAACTCTGCGCCAAAATAAAAAAAATGGCGTGGGGTTCCACCCAACAATCCATACCAGACCGATTTTAAGGGGAACTCCACGCCAAAATTTAAAAAAAATGGCATGGGGTTCCCCCAAATATTCACACCAGGCCCTTATCCGAGCATGCAACCTGGCAGGCTGCAGAAAAAGAGGGGGGACGAGAGAGCGCCCCCTCCTCCTGAACCCTACTAGGCCACATGCCCTCAACATGGGGAAGATGTCCCCATGTTGATGGGGACAAGGACCTCATCCCCACAACTCTTGCCCGATGGTTGTGGGGGTCTGCGGGCGGGGGGCTTATCGGAATCTGGAAGCCCCGTTTAACAAAAGGGACACCCAGATCCTGGCCCTCCTATGTGAATTGGTAAGGGGTAAATTGTACTCCTACCATTTCACAAAAAGAAAGTGTCAAAATGTTAAAAAAAACCACAGGAGACAGTTTGGGACAAGTCCTTTATTAAAAATAAAAAAATAAAAAATGAAAAAGAGATTCCAGTGATGTAATCCAATAAATCCATGCTCCTACTCCAGCGATGTAATCCAATTCTTGATCTCCAGCAATGGATGATCTCCAGCGACTCCAGCGAGGAACACGCACAGGATCCTGCCTCCACCGGAGGGACCCAGCCAATGACGCGGCACTAGCTTGACATCTCTTATGTAGCTGAGGGCGGGGCCACCCATCACGTGACCCCGTCCCCCTCTGACAAGGGGAAACGCCGAGGTTTCCCAGTGACGTGTACGGGTGACCCCCCCCCTCTGATGCAACAGGAATCCTGCGTTGCATCAGAGGGGGGCAGGGTCACCCGTACACCTCACTGGGAAAGCCCGGAGTTTAAAAATGGCCATTTTTAAAACTTTTTTTTGCATTGATTCATGTCCCCTGGGGCAGGACCCAGGTCCCCAAACACTTTTTATGACAATAACTTGCATATTAACCTTTAAAATTAGCACTTTTTGTTTTTCATGTTCGTGTCCTATAGACTTTAACGGTGTTTGCGTGTTCGAAGTAATTTTTTGCCTGTTCGCATGTTCTGGATGCGAACCGAACCGGAGGGTGTTTGGCCCATCCCTACTCAGGACAAGCTCCCATTCTGAATGCCATGCTTTGTTTGAAGGGAGAGGGAGAAGAGGTGATGGATTCACATGACTGTGTAGAGGCCATACATGCTGTAACTTCACCTAGGCCTGACATACTGACAACACCTATTCCGGATGCTGTTAATGTTTGCATGGATGGCTCATGTTCAAGACCCTGTGACAACATGTATTATGTGGGCTATGCTGTAGTTATGCTGCCAGATATTATCTTGGAAGCTAAACCACTTAATGTCTTATCTGCACAAGCTGTGGAGCTGGTGGCATTAACAAGAGCCTGCCAATTTTTTGAAAGACAACAAGTAAACATTTTTACTGACTCCAAATATGCTTACGGAACTGTTCATGATTTTGGGAGAATCTGGCAACAGAGAGGCTTTGTGGCAGCGGATGGAAAATCAATTTCCCAAAACAACTAAATTGTCACCATTTGAAGTGATTATGGGGAGACAATTTCCAACATCTTGGGCAAAAGGCCCACCCATGGTAGAAACAGGTGAGCTGGAATGGATCCAAGAGAAGAGTATTGTAGAAAGTTGACTCAGACTTTGAATGGCATCCACTGTGATGTGTCTGAGGGCTGACCCCTAGTGGTTGAATAAAAAATTACTCACTGAGCAAAAATAATAATGATAGAAAAATTGATAAAAAGCACTGGACACCCGCTGTTTCCCTGAATCTCCGCACCTCAATTACAGTATATGTAACATACAATAAAACATACAAAATGACCACATAAAAGCAAAAATGTATAATATTCATTAAAAAAATTACCTATCAGAAATAAAACAGTTTAAATCAAAATCTATATTTAACCCTTCGGGATAAAATACCTTGGCCTCAAAAATCCAGAAAGATTCTCTCTTGCTGAGGTGTAGAATATAGTTACCCCCTCCGCCAGGGTCTGTCGACCTTCTCGATACCCCAAAATTTGAGGTCCCTGGGATCTCTATGGTGACACACTCTAAAATGCTTAGACACACTATGGGAGCTGAGCCTCTTTTTTATATTGTTCACGTGTTCACCAGTGCACACACTAGGGGGTCTAGAAATTCTACCAATATACTGGAGTCCACATTTGCACTCTAGCATATGAACCACCCCCCGTGTGCTGCATGTAATCAAGTTTTTTAACTGATACCTCTGACTGGTAGAGGTGGAAACAAAATCTTTTTTGATATTGCATTTGCATTGTTTACATGCTGGGCACCTTCCTTGTTTGGGACCTGTGCAATTGACCATCTGTTAGCTCAATGGTCCATATCTAGAGGTGAGTGTGTTAGCAGAGTTCTGCTAAAAAAAAAAAAAAAAAAATTAAGTCTGCAGCTACAAATACTGCAGCTGTTGACTTTTAATAATCGGACACTTACCTGTCCCAGGGTCCAGCGATGCGGGGGAGTGAAGTCCCGCTTGTCTCCCCCTCCTCTCTGCAGCAGCGGCATTGCAGGTGTGGGTGCCCGGCTGTGGCTTCACAGCCAGGCACACACTGCACATGCGCGAGCCGCGCCACACGCCGCGACTGGCCAGGCAATCATCTGGGACCTGTGACGTGTCCCAGATGATTGCAGTGAGGAAGGGGGAGACGTGATCTCCCTTCCCGTGCTGCGGTGCGCCGGGAGGAAGTGGGAGCTGGGAAAGAGGGTACCGGCCCCCCCCAAAAAATGACATAAATGTGGCATGTCAGGGGGTCAACTCCCTTAAAGCGAAAGTTCCATTTTTGGCTGGAACTCCGCTTAAAGCAATTTCTCTGGAGGTAGAGGGTCTGTCACCATTTTTCCTGATTTGTGCCTGTGACACGGAGGTCTCTTGGTATGTTGGAACCTTTAGTCCTCTTTATTTCCCTTTTGGACTTTATTGGACTGTTTTAAAATTGTAATAATTTTATGCGCTGCACTCTGATCAGCATCTTAAAACATATAATTTAACTGTACACCAGGCTATTTTAAAAACAACTATTATGAGAGGCAAACTTACAGCAGCCACCACTCAGTTATCGCAGGACACCCAGCATTCATGGTATGATGTATTTACAGGATATTCACCAACAGTAAGTGAGGTAGAAGGAACCTTTTTCTACCTGTACTTGCTCTCCGTGTTGTTGTTTTGGTTGTATTTGTTCTATATAATTGTTATCTAGTGTGCACTATCAAGAAACAGATTAACAAAATTAACAAAATGATTAATAAGGCTGATGATCAGACTTGGACAAGTCTGCTGCCTAAATGACTTAGAAGGATTTATCAAATACATGATAAAAGAGGGGATTGAAGGGTTAATGTGTTTTTCTATGCTGTATATTTTTCTTTATTTTTCATGGAATTATGTGTGATCCATAGTCAGAACATCTTGTTTGATATCACATGTTTATGTGTTGTGTGTTAAATCTATTCTGTGTGTGATGTCTCTGTGTGTTCCCAAGGCTTCATAGGGAGTCCCCCAGCCGTCCAGTTCTGAAAGTCCCCAACAGTCTGAAAATCCTCAACTAAATCCACTTCCACACAGGCTGTGCTGCCACTCATAGCAGGCTAGGTAATCCCGAATGTAAAACAGAAGGAACAGGGGGCGCACCAGCCTAGTGCATTACCTTTACAACCATTTATTATTAAAAAATGTATATAGGTATATACTCCCAAACATAGGTATGAATCAGGCATAACAAATTGTAAGAAATATTCTGACTAGCCTGGTCCATGGAACAAGTCCTAAAAGTGAGATATCTGTCCAAAAAAATAACAGACGCGTTTTGAGGGGGGAACCTCTCTTCCTCAGCGCTCCTGTTCCATGGACCAGGTTGGTCTGAATATCTCTTGCAATTTGGTATGCCTGATTCATACCTATGTTTGTGAGTATATACCTATAAACATTTTTTAATAATAATCGGTTGCAAAGGTAATGCATTAGGCTAGTGTGTCCTCTGTTCCTTATCTTTTACAGTGTTGCTTCTACAACAATACTATGAAACACTGACCTGTAACAAAGATGCAAATTAAGACTTCAGACTTTTCTGTATTCTGCTAAATTTCTTTTAAATAAAAAATAAAAAAAATAAGTGCATCTTATTTAGTCTGTGTGAAAGTTATAGAGTTTTTGGTGCATACAGTATATTTGAAAATTGATCAATCCTGATGTACTGCCTTTCTTATTTCTTGAGGCCCTAAAATTCCACGACAGTACAAATGACCCCTTTTTGGAAAGCAGACAGTCAAAGGTATTCCTTAAGAGGTGATGAGTTTTTTTATGTAATTTTTTTGTCACAACTTATTTGAAAATGAAGAAATTAAATACTTTTTTTGCTCACAAAGTTGTCAATTTATTAGGATATTTCTAACACACAGCATGGACATACTTACAACTACACCCCAAAATATGTTCAGCTACTCCACCAAGCATGCGGATTCCACATGTGTAGAACTTAGTCACAGCCTGACCATATAGAGAGGCCCAAAGTCCAAGGAGCACCTTAAGGCTTTCTAGGGGCATAAATTATGCATTTCGTTTTCTGACTACCCATCACTAGGGATGAGCTTCGAGTTCGAGTCGAACTCATGTTCTACTCGAACATTGGCTGTTCGCAAGTTCGCCGAACAGCGAACAATTTGGGGTGTTCGCGGCAAATTCGAATGCCGCGGAACACCCTTTAAAAGTCTATGGGAGAAATCAAAAGTGCTAATTTTAAAGGCTTATATGCAAGTTATTGTCATAAAAAGTGTTTGGGGACCCGGGTCCTGCCCCAGGGGACATGGATCAATGCAAAAAAAAGTTTTAAAAACGGACGTTTTTTCAGGAGCAGTGATTTTATTATTGCTTAAAGTCAAACAATAAAAGTGTAATATCCCTTTAAATTTCGTACCTGGGGGGTGTCTATAGTATGCCTGTAAAGGGGCGCATGTTTCCTGTGTTTAGAACAGTCTGACAGCAAAATGACATTTGGAAGGAAAAAACTCATTTAAAACTACCCGCGGCTATTGCATTGCCGACAATACACATAGAAGTTCATTGATAAAAACGGCATGGGAATTCCCCACAGGGCAACCCCAAACCAAAATAAAAAAAAAAAAAATGACGTGGGGGGGTCCCCCTAAATTCCATACAAGGCCCTTCAGGTCTGGTATGGATATTAAGGGGAACCCCAGCCAAAATTTAAAAAAAAAATTGACGTGGGGTTCCCCCTAAATTCCATACCAGACCCTTCAGGTCTAGTATGGATTTTAAGGGGAACCCCGCGCCAAAAAAAAAAAAAAAAAACGGCGTGGGGTCCCCCCAAAAATCCACACCAGACCCTTATCCGAGCACGCAACCTGGCAGGCCGCAGGAAAAGAGGGGGGGACGAGAGTGCGGCCCCCCCCCTCCTGAACCGTACCAGGCCACATGCCCTCAACATTGGGAGGGTGCTTTGGGGTAGCCCCCCAAAACACCTTGTCCCCATGTTGATGAAGACAAGGGCCTCATCCCCACAACCCTGGCCGGTGGTTGTGGGGGTCTGCGGGCGGGGGGCTTATCGGAATCTGGAAGCCCCCTTTAACAAGGGGACCCCCAGATCCCGGCCCCCCCCCTGTGTGAAATGGTAAGGGGGTACTTACCCCTACCATTTCACTAAAAAACTGTCAAAAATGTTAAAAATGACAAGAGACAGTTTTTGACAATTCCTTTATTTAAATGCTTCTTCTTTCTCCTTTCACCTCCACCCTTCAGGTCTGGTATGGAATTTAGGGGGAACCCCACATTAAATTTTTTTTTTTAATTTTGGCTGGGGTTCCCCTTAATATCCATACCAGACCTGAAGGGCCTTGTATGGAATTTAGGGGGAATCCCACATCATTTTTTTTTTTAATTTTGGTTCGGGGTTCCCCTGTGGGGAATTCCCATGCCGTTTTTATCAATGAACTTCTATGTGTATTGTCGGCAATGCAATAGCCGCGGTAGTTTTAAATGTGTTTTTTCCTTCAAAATGTCATTTTGCTGTCAGACTGTTCTAAACACGGGAAACATGCGCCCCTTTACAGGCATACTATAGACACCCCCCAGGTATGAAATTTAAAGGGATATTACACTTTTATTGTTTGACTTTAAGCATTATTAAAATCACTGCTCCTGAAAAAACGGCCGTTTTTAAAACTTTTTTTTGCATTGATTCATGTCCCCTGGGGGAGGACCCGGGTCCCCAAACACTTTTATTGACAATAACTTGCATATTAGCCTTTAAAATTAGCACTTTTGATTATTCATGTTCGTGTCCCATAGACTTTAACGGCGTTCGCGTGTTCGAACGAATTTTTTTCCTGTTCGCATGTTCTGGTGCGAACCGAACAGGGGGGTGTTCGGCTCATCCCTACCCATCACACTTTTGGAGACCCTGGAGCATCAGAATAGTAGAAACATCCACAAAATTACCACATTTCAAAGAGTAAACACACCAATGTTCTTTTTAAAGCAGTATTGTGAGTCTTTTGAAAACTTTTTTTTCCACAAGTTTTTGGAAAATGCAGAGAAAATGAAAATAATTTTTTTACTTTTACACAAAGTTGTCAAATTAATCATATATTTTTTCATGCAAAGCATGGGCATACTTAGAATTACAATCCTAAACACATTCTGCTACTCCTTCCAAGTATATGGCAATACCATATTTGTAAGATTTCTCACTGTTTGGACTGATTATATACCAGACATTGTATCCTGCGTATCACACAAATCAATCAATTGTATCAAAGTCAATGAACTGTAATGGTTGCTTCATATGAGCGATCAGGGACAATAGCTTAGTATAGTGTCACCCATAACAGTCCCTATTCCTATAAGTCAAGTAAGCCTAGCCTACTGGTATGTGGCTGCCCCCAGGAATGCCATGTTTACTGGCCAAGAAGTACAGGAGGCTGAAGAAAAAAAAGAACAAAAAGAGTTCTTGTGGCTCCAGGAGTACAGTTGTCTGCAGGCAGGGCAGGACTTAGGGTGGTGGGGGCCCCTGGGCTTGAGTCACTTTCGGGCCCTACCTTCTATACATTACTTTAAATAGAACAAAATGTTGGTACCGTAGACAGTGTTACATGTTAAAAAAAACATAATAATCTATTTATATGACCACTGATTGAAGCTTGAAAAACTTTTTTTCCAAAAAAAAAATAATGATTAAAAGTTCAAAGTGATCACGTTTATTGCAATGTACAAATGTCTTGGTCAGAATGAGAATAAAACACTTATTTACCTAGAAAACATATTGAAAAACAAACAAATACCTTGTAAGGTTGCAATCATAACAAATCAATTGCAAGAATATAGCAAAATAACTCATTGAACAAAGTGCAAGATAAATTGTGCGTGTGTGTGTGTAGTACGTAAGTGAGTGGGAAAAAAGGGATGTCAATTTTACTTGGGTTACAACATCGCACGACCGCGTAATTATCAGTCAGTTAAAGCAACGCAGCGCAGTATAGCAAAAAATGGCCTGCTCATAAGGGGGGGGGGGGGGTGTAAAAGGTTCCGGAGCTGAAGGGGTTAAGATTGAACAAGTCAAGACTAAAGGGGCATTTTTTTTTCATACATAATGGCACAAATGTATTTTGCTTTTTGACTTGACACATGAATTCATTCTATCTTTTTTTTTACTCACTTATAGTCAATTAATTTAGTGCTCTGGTGGGGGGAGGGGCTCCCATGCAGGAGCAATCGAGTCCAGTTGTTTGGTGTAATTTCACTGTCAGTGTCCGCAGCCTTCTACTTCTTGTATCCACGCCGCTCTGCAGACTGCAAGTTGGACAAGATGGAGGGAGGAAGTGGGTTGAGCCAACACTCACCAGGGGCGGAGTCCTGCAGTCAGTGTGAGTGACTGTATGGACAAGATGGAGGAGGTGCTGCCAGTGGTAGGGCCAATACACTCATGGGCGGTGCGGATGAGGAAGATTGCTGGCCTCTGCCACACAGTGCCAGACTGCAGCAACAGCAACAGAAAGACACATACACTTAGGCAGACTCCTCCGCTCCAGGAAGCTCCTGTCACGGTCACGTCGGCTCTGAGTCTGAGCCTCCGAGTCCGATGTAACTGACTCAATGATGTCACTAGACATCATGTTGCTAGACGCCAGGCAGCCCAGGCACTAGCAATGAGTGCAGGGTTGCCAAGCCAACGGCGCAGATCCACCCACTTCCAGGCTCCTCCTGGTCCATCCTGCGTAATTACACATTAGAGTCTCTCTCTCTGCGCTGCTGATCGGCTGATGAGACAGAGAGAAAGACTCGGGCAGAGCAGCGCTGCAGCCAAGTAGCCAAGTGAGGGCCAGTGTGAGTCATCGCTGTTTCATCCGATCTAGCTGAAGATATATGAAGATTAAGGATGATCCGAACACCCCCTGGTTCGGTTCGCACCAGAACTTGCGAACAGACCAAAACTTTGCAAGAACTTTAGAACCCCATTGAAGTCTATGGGACTCGAACGTTCAAAATCAAAAGTGCTCATTTTAAAGGCTAATATGCATGGTATTGTCCTAAAAAGTGTTTGGGGACCCGGGTCCTGCCCCAGGGGACATGAATCAATGCAAAAAAAAGTTTTAAAAACGGCCGTTTTTTTGGGAGCAGTGATTTTAATAATGCTTAAAGTCAAACAATAAAAGTGTAATATTCCTTTAAATTTCGTTCCTGGGGGGTGTCTATAGTATGCCTGTAAAGGGGTGCATGTTTCCTGTGCTTAGAACAGTCTGACAGCAAAATGACATTTCGAAGGAAAAAAAGTCATTTAAAACTACTCGCGGCTATTAATGAATTGCCGGTCCCGAGTCTCCCGACAATACACATAAAAGTTCATTGATAAAAACGGCATGGGAATTCCCCACAGGGAAACCCCGAACCAAAATTAAAAAAAAAAATGATGTGGGGGTCCCCCTAAATTCAATACCAGGCCCTTCAAGTCTGGTATGGATATTAAGGGGAACCCCGTGCCAAAATTTAAAAAAAAAAATGACGTAGGGGTCCCTCTCAAAATTCATACCAGACCCTTCAGGTCTGGTATGGATTTTAAGGGGAACCCCGCGCCAAAATTGAAAAAAAAAAAATTGGCGTGAGTTCCCCCCAAAAATCCATACCAGACCCTTATCCAAGCACGCAACCTGGCAAGCCGCAGGAAAAGAGGGGGGACGAGAGAGTACCCCCCCTCCTGAACCATACCAGGCCACATGCCCTCAACATTGGGAGGATGCTTTGGGGTCCCCCCTAAAGCACCTTGTCCCCATGTTGATGAGGACAAGGGCCTCATCCCCACAACCCTGGCCGGTGGTTGTGGGTGTCTGCGGGCGGGGGGCTTATCGGAATCTGGAAGCCCACTTTAACAAGGGGACCCCCAGATGCCGGCCCTCCCCCTTGTGTGAAATGGTAAGGGGGTACAAAAGTACCCCTACCATTTCACAAGAAAACTGTCAAAAATGTTAAAAATTACAAGAGACAGTTTTTGACAATTCCTTTATTTCTTCTATCTTCTTTCTAACTTCTTTCTTCCTTTATGCTTCGGTTTCTTCCTCCATCTTCTTCCTCTTCTGGTTCTTCTGGTTCTTCTGGTGTTCTCGTCCAGCATCTTCCTCCGCGGCACCTCCTTGTCTTCATCTTCTTTTCTTCATCTTCTTCTCGGGCCGCTACGCATCCACGATTGGATGGAAGGCTCCCGCTGTGTGACGCTTCTCCTCTTCTGATGGTTCTTCTATAACAGAGGGTGGGGCCACCCGGTGACCCCGCCCCCTCTGATGCACGGGGACTTCCCTGTGGCATTCCCGATGACGTCAGAGGGGGTCACCCGTTACGTAACGGGTAACCCCGCCCCCCTCTGACATCACGGGGAATGCCAGAACAACCGGAACAACCAGAAGAGGAAGAAGATGGAGGAAGAAACCGAAGCATGAAGGAAGAAAGAAGTTATAAGAAAGAAGATAGATGAAATAAAGGAATTGTCAAAAACTGTCTCTTGTAATTTTTAACATTTTTGACAGTTTTCTTGTGAAATGGTAGGGGTACTTTTGTACCCCCTTACTATTTCACACAGGGGGGAGGGCCGGGATCTGGGGGTCCTCTTGTTAAAGGGGGCTTCCAGATTCCGATAAGCCCCCTGCCCGCAGACCCCAACAACCACCGGCCAAGGGTTGTGGGGATGAGGCCCCTGTCCTCATCAACATGGGGACAATGTGCTTTAGGGGGGACCCCAAAGCACCCTCACAATGTTGAGGGCATGTGGCCTGGTACAGTTCAGAAGGGGGGGTGCTCTCTCGTCCCCCCTCTTTTCCTCTGGCCTGCCAGGTTGCATGCTTGGATAAGGGTCTGGTATGGATTTTTGGGGGGACCCCACGCCAATTTTTTTTAAAATTCTGGCGTGGGGTTCCCCTTAAAATCCATACCAGACCTGAAGGGTCTGGTATGAATTTTGAGGGGGACCCCTACGTAATTTTTTTAAAAAATCTTGGATAAGACCCAAAGGGCCTGGTATTGAATTTAGGGGGATGCCCACGTCATTTTCTTTTTAATTTTGGTTTGGGGTTCCCCTGTGGGGAATTCCAATGCCGTTTTTATCAATGAACTTTTATGTGTATTGTCGGGACCGGCAATTCATTAATAGCCGCGAGTAGTTTTAAATTACTTTTTTCCTTTGAAATGTCATTTTGCTGTCAGACTGTTCTAAACACTGGAAACATGCGCCCCTTTACAGGCATACTATAGACACCCCCAGGTACGAAATTTAAAGGAATATTACACTATTTTTTAACTTTAAGCATTATTAAAATCACTGCTCCCAAAAAACGGCTGTTTTTAAAACTTTTTTTTGCATTGATCTGGGGCAGGACCCGGGTCCCCAAACACTTTTTATGACAATACCATGCATATAAGCCTTTAAAATTAGCACTTTTGATTTCTCCCATAGACCTTTAAAGTGTGTTCCTCGGCTTTCGAATTTGCCGCGAACACCCCAAATTGTTCGCTGTTCGGCGAACTGGCAAACAGCCGATGTCTGAGTCGAACATGAGTTTGACTCGAACTCGAAACTCATCCCTAATGAAGATATTTAAAAACGTAAATGGGTGGGGCCCGCGGGGCCCCCTATTGAGCCCAGTCAAGCCCAATGGTAAGTCCAGCCCTGTCCGCAGGGGATGTCTGGGACTGGTGTCTCATAGAAATATACTGTAGTCATTTAGATGTGCAAACAAGGTATTACAAGTAGGGCAGTGAGGAAGTCCATAGCTATCTGTTTTTTTTTTTTTTAATTCCTTTATTTTCAAAAATGCATGTTACAGTTTCATGTACACAAAACCGAAACCACATACAGCTTTTATGTATATTGTAAAACAAAAGTAAAGATCAGCCTTTAACATAGTCAGATGTCAGTATAAACGTACAAATTAACATTTCTCTTGATTACACGATCTGTGGGGTAGAAATGGAACCTAACAGAGTGAATGAGTCTTATGGAGTAACTACCTTAATACCCATGCATAGTAGTTTCCTGAGAGTGGCCCTTTTCAGTCTATCAGATCGTGCAATTATCATGACCCGACAGATAATAAAATGAAACAACAGAATAATAAAAAATGAAAAAAAAAAATAAAGAGGGAACTCTCCACTGACCAGGAATAGAAACATCCTTTGAAGATCAGTAGAGTCCAGCAAAGGGTTACTACCATAATGCGATGTAGACCATGATATACAACATATATGACCAGACCTTCCCTTAGCCGGAAGAATGTAAGGAGGTGGATAAAACACAGAGAGGGATGAGGGGGGCTAGAGGAGAGCGGGAGAAGAAGAACGGAGAGGCAGAAGTAGGGGAGAAACATAGGTAAGAGAGGAAGAAAAGAGGGGAGGAGGGAGAGGGGCAAAGAGGAAGAACGGTGGTGCAGCCCCCTCGCCAGGCGGGGCCCCTGTACCAGGGTATGTTCAAGCTATGTTACCACACGGAGTAAAGCTTCGGAATAGATAAAGTGTTGCCAGGGATGCCAAGTCTCCCGAAAGGCCTCCTCCCTGCCGTGCAAGGTGGCTGTAAGGTCTTCCAAGTCACGCAGTTCGTTGCCCTTGGCATACCACTGGATTTTCGTTGGTGGGGTTTCCGATCTCCAAAATAGAGGGATACAGGCCTTAGCAGCATTTAGTAACTGAATAGTGAGGGAGGCTTTATACTTCTTGATTGGTCGTCTAGAGAGGTGCAGCAGACACGCCCCAGGATCCCCCTCCAAAGTGGCACCTGTCAGATGTTCGATCGTACATGTCACCTCCCGCCAATAAGGTTTAATCTTGGAACAGTCCCAAAAAATGTGGAACATTGTTCCTTCGCCCGACCCACAACGCCAACACAGACTTGGAACCAGCGGAAAAAACCGATGTAGGGTGGATGGCACTCTGTACCATCTAGTCACAATTTTGTACCATGTCTCCTGAACCCTTGTGGCCAGAGAGGAATTTTGGGCGAAATATAAGATCTTTTCCCTTTGTGATTCATCAAAGCAAACTCCCAAATCGGTTTCCCACTTAGCGAGGAAGGGGGGGACAAACCCCTCTGCCGGAGCAATCAGAGATGAGTAAATCAAGGATAGAGAGTGGCGTATGGGTTCTCTGCGATGACATATACGTTCCAACTCCGTAAGCGGGCGTGGAGGACCCAGAGTCTGAGCACATCGGCATAGAAAGTTACGCAGTTGGAGTCCACTCAAAAAGTCCAATGGCGGGTTAAGGCCTTCCAACCCAGCAGCCGCACCAAGCTGGCGATTTGAACCCAGAAAGTCGTGAAGGTGAGGCCATCTATTTTCATCTGACAGGGATCTATAAATTGGACCCTGGCAGCCTGGTGGAAAGTCTGGGTTGCCTAGAATCGTACCATGGGAGAGGGAATGGGGGATACCAAGGTTTTACGAAAGGTTTCTCTGGCAACTTGCAATGTGCTTCCTAGGGTTGGATGGTCGGTAAGGGCCTTTGGGATCGGAGTGGTAAGCCACGGCCAACTCTTGGCTGTACCACCGGAGTCTTCTAACTCCATTGTAACCCATTGTTTGGCCTCTGCATGACAGTACCAGTCTATCAGTCTAGTGAGATGCGTTGCCCTGTAGTATGCTTTCATGTCCGGGAGTCCCACCCCTCCCCTGCGTTTTGCCATATAGAGTAATTGCAATTTAATGCGTGGCTGCCTGTGCGACCAGACAAATTCCCGAAACAATGCATCGATTCGGTTAAAGAAAGAGGGTGGGAGACGGATGGGGAGAGCTTGCAACAGATAGAGCACCCTCGGGAGTGCTGTCATCTTGATGGCATTACAGCGTCCAAACCACGTTAAAGTGAGGGAGTGCCAATGCTGTAAATCTGTTTTGAGTCTGTTAAGTAGAGGGGCAAAGTTAGCTTGGTAGAGGTTGACAGGGTCCGGGGTGATAGCCACTCCGAGGTAGGGGATGGTATCGGTTGCCCAGTGGAACTGGTATTCCAAGCGCAATTGTCGGATAGTGTGCGGGCCCAGTGTAATATTGAGCATGGAAGATTTAGACATATTTATTTTGAATAGGGAAAGAGCCCCATATTCCTGCAAGGAGTGGAGCAGAACAGGGAGCGAGGCAATAGGGTCTGCCAGGAAGAAGATAAGGTAATCCGCAAAAGCGGCGACCTTGTGCGCCCCTGAGGTTTTGCGGAAGCCCTTAATATGTGGGTTTGCCCGTATCTTACATAGCAGAGGTTCCAGGGTAAGTATAAAGATTAAGGGGGATAAGGGACAGCCCTGCCGGGTACCATTCCGGATGTTGAAATAACCCGACCTAGTTTCATTAACCTTAACCGCAGCTGTGGGGTTGGAGTAGAGTGATAGTATCCAACTGAGCATCGACGCACGGAGACCAATATGCTCTAGAGTAGCCCTAACAAACGTCCAATCCACCCGGTCGAAAGCCTTCTCTGTGTCCGTGGACAGCAGGAGAAGGGGTCGCTGTGAAGTCCTCACGGCATGTATAAGATTAAGCACCCTGATGGTGTTGTCATGGGGTTCTCGTTGGGGAACAAAGCCTGCTTGGTCTTTGTGGATTAGGCTTGGTATGTGTGGGAGCAGTCTGTTCGCCAAAATCTTGGCAAAAAGTTTCAAGTCGGTGTTCAGTAAAGCTATCAGTCGGTAGCTCCCACAGCGAAGCAGATCCTTTCCCTCCTTGGGGATGAGAGATATGTAAGCTCTGAGGGAATCTATAGGGAAGGAATTGCCTTTCGTAATCAAATTAAGTGCAGCTACTAGCGGTTTAGAGAGCGTCTCAAAAAAGGTTTTGTAATAGATTGGAGTAAGGCCATCTGGGCCTGGAGCTTTCTTTGGTTTGGAGCTTGCCAATGCTACCCCCAACTACTCCACCGTAATGGGGTCTTCCAATTCCTCCAAAATATCGGCCCATAGGGATGGCATGCCAGAAGAGGCTAGATATGTGTAAGGGGTGGATCCCCCAGTAGAGTTAGGATCATCAAGAGGAGGCTTGTATAAGTTGTAGAGACCACTGTAGAACGAGCGAAATTCCTCGGCCATGTCAGATGAAGTAAACACTTTCCGACCCGATGGAGACAGGATGTGGGAAATGTAGGTTTTGGTGCGAGGGCCTCGTAATGCTCTGGCTAAGAGGGAACCAGGTTTATTGGAGAATTCGTACATCGTGCGCCGTGACCAAGCCAACTTCTCTTTTGTTTTATGTAATAGAAGCGAGCGAAGCTCTTTGCGTGCTTTAAGTAACTCCTGATAAACGGAGCGGGCTAGGCTGGCCTTATATGAACACTCTAAGGTCTTAATCTGGAGAAGAAGCTCCTCAGTTCTGCGAATTCTTTCCCTCTTAAGACGTGCCCCGATGCTCATTAAGATGCCCCTGATGACTGGCTCATGCGCCTCCCACATCACTAGGGGATTGGAGACCGAGGCTTCATTTAACAAAAAGTATTCCTGTAGTTTGGCCTGTACCTCAGCGTGAATCTCCGCAGATTGTAGCAGTGACTCGTTTAATCTCCACGAAGGTGGGGATTAAATCATTGGTCCCAATTGAAGCGTCAGGTGTATTGGAGCATGGTCCGAGAAGGAAATGACATCTATGGAGGAGTCTACTACCCTTGTCAGGTCCTTATGGGACAGAAGCAAATAGTCTAGTTGTGAGTACGAGTGATGGACTTGTGAGAAGTAGGAGTAGTCTCTATCTTTGGGGTGTAAAAGGCGCCACGGGTCTACTAGACGTAAGGAGTGGAGGTCTGATTTCATCCGTTTAAGGCGGGCATATGAGAGATGGGAGGCACCCCGTGAGGTGTCCAAGAGGGGATCCATCGCAAAGTTCATATCGCCCCCAAAGATGAGCATCCCTTCTGAGAACTCTAGCAATTTAGGTATTAACCTGCATAGGAATTGAGCGTGGTCTGTATTGGGGAAGTAAACGTTGGCAAAGGTGACCTGCACGTCGAACACCTTTCCCTTGATCAGAAGAAAGCGGCACTGGCGGTCTGTCCGCTGCGCCCTAAACGTCCATGTTACCGATTTTGCCACCAATATGCTAACCCCCTTAGATTTGGAGATGGGCGAGATACTGTGGTATGCCGTCGGGAACAAACTGTTAGCCAGTTTAGGGATACGGTCACCATGGAAATGGGTTTCCTGTAAAGAGGCAATTTGAGTTTTATTTCTGCGTAAGTCAGCTAGGAGCTGAGAATGCTTTTCTGGGACGTTAAGGCCACGTACATTAAGGGAGGTCACCTTTAGGAGTCCCATTATGGCGCCTGCAACTCTGAGAACTGTTAACAAGGCGAGGAGGACAATCACTTTTAGTCCACGTCCCCACCCAGCTGAAGGGCAACAACACCGAGAGAGAGAGGGGAATGGGGGTGAAGGAGACAGGGTGGAAAAGAGGGGAAGAGAAGAGGGAGTAGGGGAGGAAGAGGAGAGGGGAAGAGGGTGGGAGAAAACTAAGTTAGTAATAAAATTACTCTGTGGTCTCCCAGCTGATACACAGAAAGAAAAAAGTATAGCAACCGGGAGGCCGCCCTAAATGGGGGTAGTCAATGCAGCGAGGTATGTGCAACCTGGTAAGGCTCGATTCTCTATGATCATCTGGCGTTGATGCACTACAGATGTGGCTTAAAGACAGAGGGACCCTCACGTCAGCTCGCCCATCTCCGAGGCCGGTCCAAGTAGGGTCCTCCAAATCCCACCTGTCAATGCATCAAGACCGTATTGTCAAAGGAGAAGCATGGAAACATGCACCCCAACCTCATCATCACTACTCACGTCAAATACATAAGGAGAGAGTGCATGAGACCCACCGTGGTTCAAGGATACATCTTACATAATGTGTCCCCCCTCCCCCCAACAATGCCCAAAAATTAAACCACAAAAAGCAAAAATCCCAGGGAAACAATAAAAATGGCACCTGGGAAACATTTTGGGGTCTTGCAGGACAATAAGAGATGGTGAAGGACCCATAAAACAAGTCTCCTAGGCATAGATAGGTTCTTGTGCGAGAGCTGTATTGTTCCTGGGAGGATTGCCAAAGTGGGGGGAAGGTGGAGGACGCCTGTTAACAGGAGATGCTGAAAGTCTTACCGGAATCTGTAGATGGAAGAGCGTTTAGTCCTCAGAGGAGGTCGGATGCACTCTTGTGGCTTCTCGGTTTGGGGGACGAGATCTTGAGCGCCTGACCCTCTGTTGTCTGGGGGGAGCTGGGCCTTGTGTATCCTGTGAGAGCAAATAGTCAAACCAGTTAGGCACATCAACCACAGGTCTGGCAATGAAATATAATAGGGCAGGGAGTTGGTCCGGCGTGCGGAGGTGGAATTCCACTCCCTGTTTCTTGACTATGAGATGAAAGGGGTGACCCCATCGGTAGGTGGCATCAGCCTCGTGGATTTCTTCTAATAAGGGTCGCATTAGTCCGCGCATGACACGGGTTTGTCTTGAGATGTCCGGGAAAATCCTGATGGGCCCCTTTCCCATGCTAGGTGTAGGATGTCCTCCTTGATGGTAAAAAAATGCACCCTGCATAAAACATCACGGGGAAAATCCGGATCGGATGATGACCTCTGTGTGGAGGGGGGGCTCTAGGGCCTGGGATGCGATGTACCCTGTCTAGTTCCAGGTCCGCGGTCGGTGGTTTGCCCAGGACCTGGTTTAGGATGGCAACGACCGTGGATCGGAGGTCAGGACCCATAGTGGCCTCCGGGATCCCCCTGAGGCGCAAATTGTTCCGTCTGCTTCTATTTTCACCGTCGTCAAGACGCAGCTGAACATCAACAAGATGGAGGCGGAAGGCCTTGTGCTCTTACTCCAGTGTTGTGATGCGAGCTTCTGTGGTCATTTGGGAAGCCTCAATAGTGGTTACCCTCTCCTCTACAATGTCCACTTGCTGCTTTAAATCATGCAGTTTTCTGGTAAGGGCATTGACAATAGAGGTGGCCATAGCGTTTAAGTCCTGTTTGGTAGGGAGGCCTGCCACTATGCCCCGCAGCGAGCCCTCAACTAGGCCGCTTAGGTCCCCTGTGTTGTCTAAGGGCAGCAGAGTATCTGAGGGCATGAGAGCCGGGGACAGTATAGGTGAGGGTGCCCTGTGCTGTAGAGGGGGAAAGTCTTCCTCCACTGCGGAGGTTGTTACATGTGTGCCCTTCTTACTTCTGACTCGTGGCGGCGCCATCTTGCTCCGTCCGGCCGGTGAGGAAATCTGTTGTTGCCTCAGAAAATAGTGGGATATTTCAGGTCCCCTCCGTTCCTCAGTGGCCGGTGGGTGTTTGCGGCCCCCTGGCATGTGAGGATGGCTTGGCTGCTCGGTGCTACGGGTGATTGACGGCCCGTTCCATTGCAGAGCTCCCAGCGACACGTCCTCACGCTTCCATAGCTAAGCCACGCCCCCTTCATAGCTATCTGTTATAGTCCCTTTAAATCCAGATGTATAAGCACTAGTGACAGCCTTCCATAGAGTAAACCAGCTCTGGTGAATGGAGATAAGGAAACAAGAAGAGAATGCGCCTTCTGATGCCGCATACACACGATCGGAAATGCCGCCAGCAAAACTCTGATGAGAGCTTTTTGTCGGAAAATGCAACCGTGTGTATGCTCCATTGATCTTTTGCTGGCGAAATTCCAGCCAGCAAAAGATTGAGAGTATGTTCTCTATTTTTTGGTCAAGAAAAGTTCCTATCCGAAAATGTGATCATCTGAATGTAATTTGTATGCGCAAAAAAATCACTCATGCTCAGAAACAATTCAACGCTAATGCTCGGAAGCATTGAACTTCATTTTCTCGGCTCATCGTAGTGTTGTACGTCATCGTGTTCTTGACGGTCGATAGTTCAGAGAACTTTTGTGTGACCGTGTGTATGCAAGACAAGCTTGAGCAGAATTCCGTCGGAAAAACCATCCAAGATTTTTCAGACGGAAATTCCGCTCGTGTGTACGCAGCATTTGTGCAGTAAATTTTTACAGTTCTGTAGAAGGAGCAGTCAGCTCTGAGCTCTTAGACTGTTAGTTTCCACCACCAAGGCATCCTCTCCTCTGACGTCACCAGTGGATGCATTCCAGATTGATGTGCGGGGTCCCTGGGACACAAGCCAGCGTTCTCGGCTCCCCCTGCCAGATCTGACAGCTATGCCACCAGGAGCAGCTCCCACAGACTGGATGGCCAATACGGTGTCTACCAATGATGTGCCTATTTTGACCTTTTCTCTTGTGAGTGCTTTAACTAGAGATGGGCCGAACACTCGACTGTTCGGGTCGCACCAGAACTCCCAAACAGAGAAAAAGTTCTGACCCGAACAGCAAACCCCCATTGAAGTTCTATGGGACCCAAACTTGAAAAATCAAAAGTCCCCTTTATGAAGGCTCATATGCAAATAATTTGCCAAAAAAATGGTATGGGGGTCCGGGTACTGCCATGGGGGACATGTATCAATGCAACATTTTTTAAAAAGATTGTTTTTACAGTATCAGTGATTTTAATGATGCATAAGTGCAACAATAAGAGGGAAAATTCCTTTAAATATAGTGCCAGGGGGTCCCCTTAGTTTGCCTGTAAAGTGGTGCATCTGTAGCATGTATAGAACATGCTGCAGCAAAACTTAAATTTCTAAAGAAAAAAATGAATGAAATTACATTTACATTTCCGGCAATACAATACCATTGCTGGCAATAGGAAAATGTTAAAAAAAGGCATGGGGTCCCCTCCTCAAAATCCATACCAGACACTTATCCAAGCACACAGCCTTGCAGGCCAGGAAAGGGGGGGGGCGAGCGAGCACCCCTTTGGGTCTGGTATGGATTTTAAGGTGAACCCTTTGCCAACCCTTTTTTTAAAAAAGGGCATTGTTTCCCTCCCTAAAAATCCATACCAGACCCTTATCCGAGCATGCAGCCTGGCAGGCCAGGAAAGGGGAGGGCGAGCGAGCGCCCCCCTTCCTGAACCATACCAGGGCTCATGCCGGCAACATGGGGGTGGGTGCTTTGTGCCTATGTTGATGGGGACAAAGGCATCATTCCCACAACCCTGGGCTGTGGTTGTGTGGGTCTGTGGGTAGGGGGCTTATCAGAATCTGGAGGCCCCCTTTAAGATGGGGGCCCCCAGATCCTATCCCCCTCCCTATGTGAATGAGTATGGGGTACATAATACCCTTACCAATTTACCAAAAAATTCAAAATGTAATAAAACACAGAGAAAGTTTTTGACAATTCCTTTATTTAAAAAAAAAAAAAAAAAACATTGTCCCCTGATGTAAATCTATCGTCAATCACAACGCCCGCTACAAGGCAGGACCTGAAAAAAAAAATCTCTGCTGTCAACTAAGGAAAATCGCCAAATGCCTGGCTTTAACAGTACTTATCAAAGTACATTTGACAGTTCTTATATAGGTAAGGGGGGGGGGGCACCTGGCGACATCACCTGGTGGCACCACTCCCTTTCGACCCAGGATGAGCCATCAGTGATGTTACAAGGGGGTTTCAAGGGAGCAGTGCCACCAGGTGATGTTTGTTGCCAGGTGGCTCCACCCCTTACCTATATAAGAACTGTCAAACAGCAGAGCCTGCAGTAGGTGGTTTGCCTTAGTTAACAGCGAAGCGATTTTTTTCTTTTTCAGCCTGGCAATGGCGTCATGATTGACGATGGATCTACATCAGGGAACATTAATTTTTTATTTTTATAAAGGAATTGTCAGAAACTGTCTCTATGCGTTTAATACTTTTTGACACTTTTTTTTGGTGAATGAGTAGGGATCAGACCGGGATCTGGGGGAACACCTGCCGAACACCTTGCAAATTCAGGTGTTCAACAAACGGTCAAACAGGCGATGTTCAGGCTGATCTTTTGCTCAGCCCAAACCAATCGCCCAACTCTACTTTTAACCCTTTGATTAAATAAACTGTACAAACTTACTGCACTTAGAAGGCACTTTCTCTTCTTGTTTCCTTATAGTCACTCAGATGTCCAGATGGGTCAGTTTAGGTGGTAGGCAGAGACAAGGTCAGCAACAGGCAAAGAATCCATCCAGGCAGCAAGCAAAAACATGGTCAATAAAGAGGCCAGGGTGAGTACAGGCGGCAGGCAGAGGCAACATTGCACTGGTGTGGCAGTGATCAGGAACAATGTTGCTGGTTGCGCTGGTCTGTTGGCACTGGGACTGGTGTGGCAGTGAGCAAGAACACTTTTGCTAATTTATACTGGTAAGGTGACATTGGGGACAAGTGTGGCAGCAATCAGAATACGGTTGCTGAGTTACACTGGTATGGTGACACTGTGAATGTGGGGCAACAATACAGACACAGTTTCTGGCCTACACTGGTCTGGTGACACTGCAACTGGTGTGGCAGTGGACAAGAACACTGTTGCTGGCTGCACTAGTCTGGTGTGGTGGCAATCAGGAACACTGTTTATAGCTACACTGGTCTGGCAACACTGGGACTGGTGTGGTGGGGATCAGGGATGCTGTGATAAGGGACACTGACTGGTGAAGGAGTAAATATGGACACTGTGACTAGTGAGATGGTGGTCTGGGGACATTGTAGTGCTATGGCGGTGGTCAGAGGGAATGGCTGGGGGCACTGACATACAGTGATATCAGAGCAGCCAGCCATTGTCAGCCATTGTACATGATTACTGCCACAGTAGTACAGTGTCACCATAATGGTACTGCACTTGTTCTGGTGACAGTATGTAAAAAAAAAAAAAAAATTATATATATATATATATATATAAATATATATATATATATATATTATATATATATATATATATATAGACACACATTTTTAATAATTTTTTTTAAATGGCTGTCACCAGAGCAGTGTAGTGCTGCTGTGGTGACACTGTATTGCACTGTGTGTGTGTGTGTGTGGGGGGGAGTGATTGTGTGTTTTTTTATGTGTGTTTTTTTATACATCATGATGACTGTGTAAGAAATCATTCAACTGAGTTTGTTGAAAGGCTGATGTGTCTGGTCACGGTATCACTTGGTACAGGGCCAATTTAATTTGACCAATCACAGCAATCACACTAGTAACATGGGCTGCATTTATGAGTGAAAGCATTCTTTGTTTACTAGTGTGATCCCTGTGATTGGTAACGGCGATCATATGGTACAGGGCCAGTCATACCAGCCCTGTACCCCTAACTGTGATCCGCTGTGTCCAGTGGACACAACAGTCACAGAGTGAGCTGCTATGCACTCTAGTAAGTGCACACACATGGCCAATGCCTGAGGACATGCACCCGCATCAACACCGCTCCCATCTGGCCGTATATATGTATTGGCTGGACGGGAGATGGTTTGGGGGTTTATTGTATTTTCCTAGAATATTTACCTTCCAAAGAGTTGGAAAATGGAATGTTACTAAACTGCTGAAGCACAGTGTTCTTGTACATGTGTCTATTGCAATTCACAAGAAATGACATTAGACTAAATCTGATCTGCAGAAGATACTGGAGCTTGCTGTCTGGCCTATTGGCCCCCATGGCAATGAATGAAAGGTCATAGAACAGTATCAAATATTGGAATACATACATAAAAAAGCAGACATTATTTGAGGCAGAAGTTTGCATTTATGTTTAACGCTTCTCTGGATGCACAATTGCCTGATCACTACTGCAGTCACTTTTTGCACCAGACTCTGTCCTTACTCTCTCATTATGGGCTTTTGCCTTCACAGTAGCAAGCCAAAGGATTGGTGAACATAAATCTCATGATGACCAATCACTTTGTGGCTGTAAACGAATCCGTAAGTGTGCAGTTTTGGAACTTCTTGGTTCACTGTCATCATTGTATCAGAGAGGGAAGATAATCTGTGGCATGTAGTGGTTTATGCAAGTGTGCTTCACCCATAGCAGCTAATACTTTTTGCACCCATATTCTGCCTGGTGACTAATTTTTTTCAACCATATTAAGCTTGGATTATTATAAATTCTTACACTAAGCTATATATAAAGAAACATATGTAAGTTTTTTCCATTGGTATTTTATTCAGTCCCCAGGTATTCTTTTTAGAACCTTTTTAGAGTTTCCTTTCTTAGTTATTTCTTAGTATATGCCAGTTTTTGCATTAGATTTACTGATTCCTAAATTCCCTTCCTATTTAAATAAATTGCAGTTACCCTTTTGTTACCTTACTGTATAAAAGAGTGACAATTTTGCAAATGACAAGCCACATTATACAATATACTGTAATTGCAGTCTAAAAAATTGTGCCTTTGCGTTGTGTGAATTATATTTTTGTGTGTGTGGAAAATGGCATCTATCATTGACGCACATCTAATTATGTGTGAACCGTTCTTGTGTCAATATCCTGAAGAAGAAAGAAAAAACCCTTCATTATAAATCCCAGTTTACCTACTGCTGGGCAGACTGTGTAATTTGCAAGTTTTATATGAAAATGAGTGTAATAAATGGGATCATTGTATTGTATTCTGCTTTTTCAAATATTATAGATTACCTGCGTGGGGTGAAATGTATTGTTATCAAATTTCTGTTTCTTTGAAAGTGGGTATGAAAATCAATTCTTTTTTAGCAAGGTTTTGGTCTGAATAATTACTATAGTAAATACCGTATTTATCGGCGTATAACACGCGCCGGCGTATAACACGCACCCAAGTTAAGGAGGGAATTTTAAGGAAAAAAACTTTTAGGAGTAAAGTTTGAGGAAGAAAGACTTACATTAAAATGCCCATCAATGCAGCGTTATCGGTGTCCATCTGCAGCCTTGTCAGTGTCAGTGCAGCCTTGCCCCAGTGTCCAGTGCAGCCTTGTCAGTGCAGCTTTGCCCCAGTGCAGCCATGTCAGTGCAGCAATGTCAGTGCAGCCATGTCAGTGCAGCCATGTCAGTGCAGCCATGTCAGTGCAGCCATGTCAGTGCAGCTTTTCTCCAGTGCAGCTTTGCCCCAGTGCAGCCTTGCTCCAGTGCAGCTTTGCCCCAGTGCAGCCTTGCCCCAGTGCAGCCTTGCCCCAGTGCAGCCTTGCTCCAGTGCAGCTTTGCCCCAGTGCAGCCTTGCCCCAGTGCAGCTTTGCCTCCATGCAGCCTTGCCCCCCCGTGCAGCCTTGCCCCCGTCCAGCTTT